>JAFREQ010000020.1:4795000-5177570 GCA_025331565.1 Holacanthus passer | reverse complement strand
ATGGGGAATGGTCTGCAAATGGCAATGGGTCAGTGGGGAGTGGTCTGCAAACGAGGAGTGATCTGCAAACGGCAATGGGGAGTGGTCTGATAATGGGGAGTGGCCTGCAAATGGTAATGGGTGAATGGGGAGTGGTCTGCAAACAGCAGTGGGGAGTGGTATGCAAACAGCAATGGGTCAATAAGGAGTGGTCTGCAAACGGGGAGTGGTATGCAAATAGAAATGTGTCAATGGGGAATGGTCTGCAAATGGGGAGTGGTCTGCAAATGGAAATGGTCAATAAGGAGTGGTCTGCAAACGGGGAGTGATATGCAAATGGAAATATGTCAATGGGGAATGGTCTGCAAATGGCAATGGGTCAGTGGGGAGTGGTCTGCAAATGAGGAGTGATCTGCAAACGGCAATGGGGAGTGGTCTGATAATGGGGAGTGGCCTGCAAACGGTAATGGGTGAATGGGGAGTGGTCTGCAAACAGCAGTGGGGAGTGGTATGCAAACAGCAATGGGTCAATAAGGAGTGGTCTGCAAACGGGGAGTGGTATGCAAATAGAAATGTGTCAATGGGGAATGGTCTGCAAATGGGGAGTGGTCTGCAAACAGTAATGGGTCAATGGGGAGCAAGGTTATTATCGTTCACAAAAACAAAGAAATAACAAAAACTAAATTATTTCAAATTATTCCATTAAGATTTAATTTAAGATATAATCATCTGATGAGGGACTTCTTAGACAATGCATATTATCTTAAAATTTCTGAAGCAAATTTCAGTTGTTCAACTGGCAGAGTTTATCTTATTACAAGCAAAAATAAACTGATATAATGAAATTTTAATCATTTTTGTTATTTAAAAAAAGTAAGCAACATCATTTTCTAGTGTAATATTACATCTAACATGGCTGGCTTTTGTTGCTGTTTTTTTCCATCCTTGGTCCATCCACTCCAGAGCACTTTCTTGCACTGCCGCCATCTGTGCCCACTGCCCCCTCCGTGTCTGCAACCCCCACTGATCTACCCAGTAAGTTAACAGCAAAACATCCTTTATAATTGCTCATTGTAATGTAGAACATTCAGAGATTAATAATTCAGTCCAGGACTGTAATTTAATGGCTTTATAGGTCCTTCTTTTTTAAGTCATTGTTTTTCTTTTGTCACTTCCTCAGCGACTTCCATCACAACATCGTCTACACAGTATGGATCATCACCAGCTCTGCCAGTGGACCCAGCTGAGTGGCCCTCTGTACTGTACTCAATTCTGTCTGTTGTCTGTATTGTTTTTTTTATATTTATCAAAGTGATTTTATTTGTTGTTGCACTTTATTGTTGTTCAACTAAAAATTATTCTTGCACATTGCTGTTGCAGTTTTTCTTTTATGAAACAAAAAATCATAAACCAGATGACACTTCTACAGTAAATAAATTGCTTTATCACTTGGAATGTTGTGTAAATAAACCCCAGGCTGCTCTTGTAGCTGAATGTGCTACATTTTGAAATTAACAATCATATGTGGCACCCTTGACATCATTCATCATTCATTCATTGGTATTATTTGTATTATTATTGCATTGGTATTTATGTAATTAACTGGGCCACCCCCTTAAATGTGTAAAGATGTTAGGCTGACAAAAGGATAATGTAAACAACACTGCCAGAGCCACAATGGGTTTATAATAGGTGTGTGAATGATCAACAATTAATATTATTGGCAGAAATAGAGGGCCCCAAAATCAAATTTTGCTTAGGGCCCAATGGAGGCTTGGGCCGGCTCTGCGTCAGAGCACCAAACCTCTGCTATCGAATCCTTAAATGTGGTCTCGTGCAGGTGCTGCTGTCGAGTCGAATGGATATTTTGATCATTTCTGCAGGAGGAAGTGAATCAAGAGGAACCAGAACTGTTTGAGGAAGAGCAATCTTCAATATCAGTGTGTTACTTATCACCTTTCAGAAAGCACGTCTCTGCCGTGAATTAGCTGAAGCCAGCCTGTTTAACAGCCTGTTACTGGAATAATAGTCACGTAAGCTTAATTGCTCGGCTCTTATTCTTTCCAGGTGTTTAGAAGAAAACATTCAAATTAGCCAGAACACGAGGCTCAAAGTTGTGTTTTTAAGTAAACACAGAGTGAAATTTGGAGACAGAAGAGCTGATGTCAGGAGAGAGAGATTATTAGAGACTACATATTGTATTTCTTCCTTTTTATTGCTTTTTTATTGCTACACACCTTTGTATAGTGTAACCGTGTCATGTGTGGCTTCTCTAAAAGCTGTTTGTTTAACTCATTTTCATTTACTGCCCCTGGTCTTTAAAAGCTCTCTCACACACCCGCGCAGGTGTTTTCACTTACTGTGTCTGAGCAGTCTTCGTTTCAGTGTGTTGGTGTGAGCAGACGGTGCTTGACTGACACCTCCTTCGCTCTGCCTGCCAGGTGTGCTTTAATTAAACCAGCATTATTGCTTTCTATTTGGAGGAATCACCCGGTCCCCCTCCCCCTGTAATTCTCACATTAGGCCCACCTCTAACCCTCCTCATCTTTCTCATGAGAAAATGTTGTTTGGAGTCCTCGCATACCCTCTTCCCACCTGAGTGGAGGTCTATTTAGGATGATCGATGTTTAATCCAGCCTTAGTCTTCAAGGCAAAAGATATGCAAATAGAACAAGTTGAAACAAAAACCAAGAGGCCTACTTTTCTCCCTCACACAGGACTTTAACTTTCAAGTAGCTTTGACGTGATGTATGATGTAAGACCATATTGCTTTTTGCACCATGTAACTAAACACAGTGAGATAACACTGCTGTTGCAGATAAGCTATCATTTGCAAGGTAACGACAGGTTAACTGAACAGGCCTGTGGTGCAGCAGGTGACAGCTGAGGTCTGAACGCATCTCTGCTGCCGACACGTCTCCGTCCGCAGGTTCTCATTTCAGTTGCTCGACTCCTCGCGCTGTAAAAGTCGCTCTGCAGTGAGATGTTCAGACATTTGTTACGGTAAAATATTGCTTGAGCAGATTCGCTGCAGCTGTTTCTTTGCTGTGAACAGCACGAGCCACGTGGAGATGTCAGTAGCTCGTTATTCATTTTCTTCTCCAGACAAGTTGTATTTCTGAGGATTTCGGTGGAGTCATGTTTAAGGATTTCCACTTATGTTTTTACTATGATGTGCTTCATGTTTTCCTTAAATGCATATTTTATTTAAGGCTGTTATGGTGAAATAATCCTGCTACTAACAGTAGAAGAGTAGAGGAGACATGTTCATAGACTACTGCTGATGTAAATATGATTGTTATAACATATGATATGTGATGATGAAGTCTTGTTTAGACTCTGGAGATTTTGTAATCGGGGGGCGTCTGTCCTGACCAGCAGCAGGACGGATCCAGACGCTGGTGATGGAGGGTGATTGATGACTCTGCCGAGACCGATGAAGGCGTTTGGGCAGTGATGGAGAAGTGGAGGGTTGCACGTAACAGGAATGTAGCAAAGGCAGAGAGAGAAAAACATTTTAAAAGACAGCAGTAAGATGATAGGCTGACAGTGGGGGTGTGACGCTGAACCCTATTGGATAGATGTGAACAGCTGATATTTGAGAACAGCTGATATCTTAATTGACAAAGATGACAGCCAGGAATTATGAGTGAGCATGTGAGGTGGAGTGAAAGAAAGAATGACACGTCTCTAAACTACAGGCCTGTGCATGTAAAGAACAATCTTCATGGCTGAACTTTCACTGGAGCTACGTTATCCTGCAGCCCCCTAAAGCTATGCATCCAGCTTCATTTAGAGTTTACACATGAAGGTTCTGGACTGATTCGGACTTTTCAAAAGTGTTTCCAGCCACATTTTTAATATACATATACTGCGTCTCCAGGCGTGTGCACATATGTGAGGCCCTTACGACTACCGACTTAATTGCGGTAGTTTTCAGGTTACGACAGGTTACGACAGGCAAGTCCAAAAGGCATGACGCGTGCGGTAATAGACAGATACATAATGAATGCCTCACACAAACAGGGCCTTCTATTGATATCAAGATAAACTATTTTTATCACAGGGAGAGGCTTCATTCACAGGCAGTAAGTCATTTAGTCAGATGCACCCTGATTCCAAAAAAGTTGGGACGTTGTGTAAAACATAATGAGAAACAGGAATGTGATAATTTGCTGATCCTCTTTGACATACACTCAATAGAAAACAGTGCAAAGACAATGTATTTAGTGTTTGACCTCATCAGCTTCATTGATTTTTGTAAATGTCTCCAGGTGATAGTATCATGATTGGGTCTGAAAGGTTCATCCTGGAAAGGCTCAATCGTTCACAAGCGAGGATGGAGAGAGGTTCAACACTTTGCGAACACATGATTGTATTAAGGAGATTAATACATGGACTCTGTCAAACTGTTGTCAGTAAACACAGTTTGTTTCCAAAATGATTGCGTTCTGGTTTTATTTATGTTTGTGTGCTGCTTTAATAAATCACTGTCTTACAAGAGGATGATCTCATTTTAAAGGAATAGGTTGACGTTGTAAGAAACACACTTGCTTTCTGGCAGAACATGGTTGAGATTATTCTAATTCAACCTAAACGTGGATGGATGATGGTTTACTAGTGAATCTGGTCCACAGTTATCTGACTGATCTGGGACGTGAGAGAGAGAGAGAGAGCGAGAGAGAGTATGGATGTTTATTTAGCTGTAAACAACTCAGATTGAAAAGGAAGGAAGACTGATATCCTCAATCTCAAAATACTGAACGCAGTAACAGGATGTTTGGTGTGTACTGTACAAGGTGAAGAGATAACAGCATTGTGTACGGGACGGTCGGTGGGAGAAGACTTCCATCCCCGGGAGTTTTTCAAGCTCAGTTTCAGTCTTGAAATGTTACGTTTAGCTGAAAAAACGCGAATCTGTTCAGGAATCTGTCAAAAAAAAACCCAAACAAGCAGATAGAGATGTTGGAAGAACTAAGATCGGTCACTCGAGACAATAACTTTTCATTTCTAATAATAAGTAGGTTTCTGTATATTTCCACTGAAAACAACAGACATGTTTGTGTTAAATCCTGATACATCTCCTTCAACAAGAATCACTTAATTACCGACTGGGTCCAAAGCTCCTTTTCAGAAAAGTGTGTGTAAGTGTGAAAACAACAAAATTTGTTATTTGTGTTTTCTGAAATCTAACTTCATTAAATGAAAACAAAGCCGAGGGGAATCTGGTTTAAAACAAGCAGGGAGCTGCCTTTTCTGGCGAATGACCTCCAAACATCCTATGAGGTTTCAGACAGCTTTCAGCGCAGATCCCTGAAATAACAAGAAGGATCCTTAGTGTGCCTTCAGGGATGTTAAACCTCATAATACCAACAATCCACTTATAATAACACCACAGATGAAGGCAAACCATTCACTGAAATCCTCTAAATCAGGTGCAGGTGACAGAATTTCCAGGAAACAAAAACAGTATAATTGCAGATCCCAAAAAACCTGTTAACCATTTATCAAACCGGCCGTCGACTCTGCCTTGAAGTTGACCCTAATTCTCATTTGGATGATTGGACTAACCTTCAATAACACATAAAACCAATTTGATTGGAACGTCCAGGTGCAAACAATCAGCATTGGCTATGGGCAGCTTAAGAAGGATTTTAAAAGGTAACAGAGTGAGAAATATCTTGACATGAAGGTAACCCAGGAAAGAGTTATCAAACCTCTGTTACTCTAAATCAGGCATGAATACTTTCTCCTCTTTACATATTCACCCACAGACAACCTACCAGACATGTGTGCACTTGCTTGTTATGTAGAAAAGAAAAATCCACAAAAGTTGAGTTCTGTGTCTCTGCAGGAACCTCACAACCTCACCACCTCACGATGAACCAATCAAAACCACAATGACGGATTTGATGGGAAAAATGCTGCCACTCATCATAGCGTGTCAGAAGAACTAAACTAATTTTTTTGCATCGCCTGCATTGTTTGAGCGCAGTGGGGTTAGATATAGAACTGCGATAACGCAAATCTGTCAGTGTCTGTCAACATCCACTTATCAAACTTCACTGGGACAAAAGAAACCGCCTCGGGCCGTGTTTTAAACCTCTCCAGATGGCTGCATCTGCCTAAACAGAGGTGCCTCAGTAAAGACATAGACTCTCACCACCAAAACAAGCAGAATTCCCTCGCAGACCTATACATACATGTCTGGTATGTGACGTTACATACCAGACAGGTAATTGCAGTTTACCTGTGCGCTGCGCTGTTTCCTCTGCAAAACGATAAAAAGAAAAACATACTGTCAGGTGTTAGAAAACTGTGCTTTTGAAACGTCTAGTTTCTCCAGAAGTGGTATCTCGTCTGCAGTGTACATGTTCAGCCATGATGCAAAATGATGATACTCACTATAGATTATTGACTATCGAGTGTCTACTCTTTAGGGAGCATTACATTAGTAAACAAGGGAGTGATTTTGGACGCAGACATAATGTTTAGTTGTAATTAGTTGATGCTGGACATACGGTATTGGAGGTAATGGGAAAGTCTTTCAGATGGTCGCTTCACTGCTTTTGAATGCTCATATGTAAAATCAAACTGAAGGTCTTCACACCCTGATTTCTTTCTTACCTCTCGTCAAAAAATGTAAACACTGTATAGGAATAGATCCATTATTAAATCAGCTATTCTTGTTGAGATCAGGATGTCTGCCCCTAACCCTAACCCAGACACCTGCCATAGATGATGACAGCAGGTAAACAAAGATAAAGTCAGACAGTCGACTACGGCTAACGGCTAGTGTCACGAAGGTTGAAAAAAACTTTAGTCATACAGCTTTAAAATCTCCAAAGAGTTAAGATTCAGAGTTGTTTTGCAGTTTGAGGTGCACAGTTCAAATCCAGTCCTACAAGCATCCATATGCAAATACGGAATATCCAAAGTTGAGTAATAATTGGATCATGTATCCTAAAATACGAGAGGAGACCTGGGGCAGTTTGGAAGGTGAGACAGTTGAGCTTATAGATAAACATCATGAAACGCATATTCCATTTTGCAATAAGCAAACCTATCCAACTTTCCAATACAGAGAGCAAACTACATGTATAAAATATATCAGTGGTGATGAAGGACAACGTTGTGTGATCAGCTGGGTCTAATTGCAGCACGAGGACACACAATGTCCAGATGGGACAAAACAGTGGAGGGAACAATAGTTTGAAATGGAATGAATGGCATGTTTGGCGGAGCCGACTGTGGATAAACGTCAGGATCTGAGCCAGATCCAAGGAAATTGGAGATTAAAATGAACTCAATACCTTGCTTTTGTCAGGCTCGCAGCAGCAGTTGAATATTTGATGACGGGACAGGTGATACTCCGGTGGAATGTTCCAGCAAACAGAAAGGCTCGGAAAAACGTTTCAACCGGCCGTGTTGAACAGCTGACAGGAGCAAGAAGGTAAAGTCCAACAGTGTGGTGCCGCTAAAACTTCAGTGATCCCAGAACTTTTCATCTCAACTTGAAGTTTCTGGTTTTGATTTTGAGAGAAATGTTGCGAAAAATCTTGGATGTATTGTCATGAAATTCGGTGCAGACATTCGTGTTCCACTCATTACTGTAACAATCCTCTGACTTTTCAAGTAGTGCCATTATCAGATTATTTAAGCTGCACGATATTCGATTTATGACCAAATAAATGCACAACAACTGACATCAATCCTCAGCACTCTGCATTTATAGCCTTTATATCCCGTTGACCCCTGGAACATGAGAGTGATACTGATCTTCTCAAATGTTTCCCATAATATTTCTTCCAAGACTTCAAACAGTATAAAATGTTACAAGACAAACTAAATATGAAAAAGTTTTTTGTCCATCGAGTTTGCTCAATGTTTTTTATATTTACAACAGGGTCATGGCCGCCATCTGCTTCAGTCCTGACTGAGTCTCGTCTGTTACTGACCTGACACCCAGTGCTGGGAACAGAAGGCTCGCTCTTGACACATGAGGAAGTGCAGTGTACCTTAGATAAAATGTTACCCCCCCCCCCCCTTGCACACACATCCTTTACCCACCTTCTGCATACACACACACACACACACACACTGCTCATCCTCACCTAACCATCTCTGCCCGCTCCCTCTGCGGTCAGTGTATCTCGCCGCCTCTGGCTGACAGGCAGCAGCGGCGCCCCTCCTCGGCCCTGTCAGGGTGCACACACGTTTCCTGAGCAGCTTGAGCAAATATGGGAAGTGGCGGTGACCCGAAAAGTTACCCATATGTTGCACCCACGTTTCTTTTTCACCCATCGGTTAACTGCTGAAAGTGAGACATAACTGAGACTTCATGCCAGCTTGTTGTTTTGCTCTTTGAGATAAATGACCTGCGTAGAAATTCTTGGCCTGAAGTTACATCACGTCGGTCAATGTAAGACACAGTCTGTGACAATGCCGGTATTCAGCGCGGCGAAGCCGTGGGAGGTTGGTGGGTATGGGAATGTGTTCTGGTATATGCCCCCTTTATTTTCTAACTGAGCATTTGACGTTATCTTCTTTATGTAGTAATAAGATGGAGGATCACATGGTCGGGCATGAAACATCACATGTTGTTGAAGAAAGACGGAGACCCTGGAGGTATACTGCTCAATTTATCCATACTCTGAATGCATATGTGAATAGATGAGTTCACGGGAGCTGAAGGCAGCTTTTGTTCCTATGTATCTGCTCTAATATTCTAACTTATGGAAATATAGAAGTTACAGAGTGAGACAGAGAAAGTTCACGCTCACTTGATACCAGCCACTTTTTTACCTTAAGCTTAAAAACACACAGGAGGTATTTCATATTAAACTGCCAGATTTACCACAAACAGTGTCGGAAGGAGAGCGACATGCTTATCAAATTTACAACCACAGCGAGGAACCACAGCGAGTTGAGCAATCACACACACATACACACAGAGAAAAACAAAAGGTTACATACACATGTTCTTACTTATTATTCTTGACATTTCTGACTGAACAGAAAAGAAACAGGTCTACGCTTGGAGCCAGAGCACGTCCCAGTTTTGCATCTTTCTGAGGGAAAGGGATTGTCATGAGATGAATAATGGCTTTACTGTTTATTAGTCTGACGTAAAAAAACAAAACAAAAAAAATACCATTTCAGTATCAATGTCAATATCAATAAAGCTCTACTGTGTTTGCTTTGACAAGAACATTTTCACTCTCAAGCCAGCATGAATTTTCAGCACAGTCACACCTACAGTATTAACACTTGAGGAAAACCTGGAACTTAAAAGTGATGTTTGGAGAAAACTGTAGCTGGTATGAAGAAATGCACTGACAGAAAACAGGTTAATCAGTCCAGTCCATTTATTCACATGCAGCTGTTGCATGAGGATGAAAGGAGCCACTGTGACTGAAAATGTCCCATGGAAAAGAGCATTAAGTTGTTTATTGCCAACCGTTCCTGAAGGCAACACGATAAACAGACTTTATTTATATATGTGTGTGTTGAGTGCTGCAACAAATAACGTTTTATACTTTGAGAGTTCATGTGCTACTGGCCTAATTACTGTGATACTACAAAGATTCATCTCAGCCTTTCTTTTTTTTTTCATGTAAAACTTCCTCAAGTCTGACTAACAAACATTTGGTCGCAGCCACTCTACTTCAATGGTGGGATTTCCTGCTTGTCTCTTATCAGTCAGATCCTGAAACAATGGAGTCTGCCCACGCAAATTTGTGCACCGGGCTTGTGCTGCTGTCCTCCTCGCGGCTTTCCCCTCACGACCAGATGTCCCTTTCTGGGCCGGAGCCAAATGATTTAGAGCAGAGCGGGAAGAACGGCTAAAAAAAATCAGATAGTGCATCAACCATTACTGTGCTTTACGTTAAGCATTGGGTGAAACTGAGATCCTCCATTTCACAGCCAAGTGGAGATGATCTGAATCACATGTGACAACCGCCTCAGGGGGCAACGCACACAGACGCTGGAACTGCACTTGGGAAAATATAATGACTGTCATATGTCAGCCATGAAAATATTTCCATTCCTTATCGAGCAGAATTTGAGTTTTACAGTGACAGGGTGGCGGCGTGTTGGGCATGATGATGTTTCTGAGCAAAGAGACCAAAAGTTTCATTGGGAATTCAATATACACAATTTTATTTACATTGACACATGTATTAGCAACACATCAAATTTACACAGTTAACACTAAAGCCTCAGATTCAATAAATATGTAGTAAAATGCAGGGAAAACTTAGAGAGAACAAAATGAAAAATAATCTATTATTCTGAAATGTCTCCTTCCAGGTTGTGAAATCCAGTAATTATTATTGATTGATGATCAGATTTAACTATTAGGAGCGATTTATCCTGTTTTGCTGAGGCAGTTATCAAGTGAACTGGCATAAATGGTTGAAATGATGAATTAGCCGAAAATGAGAACATGAGCCAAAGTGAATTTCTTCCGTTTAAGATGCACCGGTGACAGAGACACAAGCAGCTTTTCCAGTTGAATCTACAGTCGGAAAATGTGCACATGTAAGAAAATACAGCATAATAAGATTCTGCATCAATGTACCACATCTTCATTTAAGATAAAGCAACGTTACTTTACAATATACGCACATTTATATTTACAAAAAGACAGAGCAGTAAGACTGTGGGGTTTTAGAAGCCTAAACGACTTGATGAATCTTTAGTAGTGGCACCTCTTGACAGTAATTCTTTTAAATCTGCAATCATACACACATGCACACGAAGACAAGTGGACGTGCACGCTCGCTCACACACACACACACACACACACACATATTCATACAAACAGGACACTTTCCTGGCGTTTTTCACAGCAACATCCACCAGTGGGAAGAGGGGGATCATAATGGTCTGGACTGATACAGACTACTGGCTGAGAGGTGCTGAAAGTCCCACTTGTGACGGAGGAAGCAGCTGGATACAAAGAAGAGAAGGGCTGATGGGAAACCTGCTACTGGTCGCAGAACAATGAGATGACCAAAGCACCGAGACTGAGCTCTTGACTTCTCCTCCGGCTCGTCACCTCAGGGCTCACCGCAGTCCACTTAACACGAGCATCGCCCTGACTCTCTCCGTGATATACACAGAAACACACCAACTGCCTGTCAGCTGAAACAGAAAGGTTTTCATTTCCTGGTCCTTCACGAAGGGGAAGAAGGTGAAAAGCCGAGAAAACATCTCAGAAATGGCAGTACCTGTCTCATGCTTGTAAACAAACATACGCCGGATATGGCAGGAGAGCAACGATATAAACCTGAACAGTTATTTACATCTTTACAAGAGAACTCTCCAGCAGTCCAGCTGTCAAAAAGTGAAACTATACACCTGCATTACATGCTCATGTGACAAACGCTAAGAGTTTCAGGCTTCTCCGAGTGTCTCCTTTGTCCCGTCGTGTCGTTCAGCAATGACTAATATCATCACCTACAGATATGTACACATATACAGTCAACAAGCACAGAAATGAAAAGCTGGCGTACCGTGTCTATAACATAAAGTCATCCGCGTTGTGTGTGAACAGATCCAGTAAAGACAGTTGCTCTCTACGTAGCGACATCCGACATAAAAAGAGCAGAAATATATCTTCTAATCGACTTGAAGCACTTATGGACTCTAAGCATGAGCGACCATGCCGTCTAATAGCTTATATACCAGTGTCTCGATATTTCAATTGAAATTGGCCCCCGGAAAGTATCTCCTTCATACACATAGATCTGAACGGTTGAAATAATACTGACAATGAAAGAGTAAAAAAAAACAAACAAAACAAAAACAAACAAAAGCTGCATTATGTGGTTTTTGTAACGATGTGAAGTTCAAGTGCCTCGAGTGCTTTTTTCTTCCCTCCGACAATTGCAACAGCCAACCCCAAAATAAAAATGCTACATCAGAAAAATCAACAACAAAAAAAAAAATCAGAAAAACAACAAAGAATAACAAAAATGTAAAAAGAAAATTTCCAGTAGATAGAAAGTTTTATATATGGAGTGCTAAAAAAAAAAACAACCTTTATGAAATGTGTAGGAAAAAATGTAACTCAAAAGAAAAAAAAGAACAAAACAGTGTAATAATGTATGACAGTTTGACAGAGTAACGGTCGGTCCCTCCACCCTCCCCAGTGCCTGAACGGCTCTTTGCTATGAGCAGGGGCGCATTAGTCCAACTGTCCTCCCTGTAAGCAGCAGGCAATAAGAGTGATAACAATGATAAAAGCCATTCGTCCTTTCTTCTTCTCTCTGGTAATTGATGGCAATTACCATTCTTTCTGCAACACGTGATGTTGCCGGTCGCGGGGCGGCGGGCGGGTGTAGTGGTTGGGTGGTTTGTGGCGGAACATTAAAGGCACTTTATGAGGCAGCCAAACAGGTTGGGTGGGTCCTTACACCCGTTGGGCTCTGAGGGTTGTCCCCTCCAGGAAGACCTCATGCTGGACCAGTAAGGGCTGGGTCGGAGGGCTGCTGCTGCCGCCGGCCGAGTCGAGACGGTGACAGGCCGCGCTCTGAGGACTGGGCTCCTCCCTGGCTCTGGGCGTCACAGGAAGCCTGGAGCTGAAGTTCAGATAGATCTGAAGATAAGGTGGCAGAGAGGAGAGAGGGAACACAGTCTGAGATGGGTGGTGTTTTATTTTGTTTCAGTTCTGCAAAATCCAACATCTCAGTGGAAATTTTTTTTCATCTGCATTTTATAGATCTGCTTGTCCCAGTCACCACCACTGTGGGCCCCTGAGCAAGGCCCTTAACCCCTGACTGCTCCCCGGGCGCTGCAGCGCGGCAGCCCTCTGCTCCTAGTATGTACAGTTAAAAAAGGTTAACTATGAAAAGGATGGGTGAAATGCAGAGAAGGAATTTCCCCAAGGGGATCCATAAAGTAAAATTATTATTATCATTAATTATTTATGTGTCAGTGCATAATACAGATAAACTAAAAGAAATGGTCTGACATTTTGCAAAACACCCTCGTTCACTTTCTTGCTGAGAAAGTCAGATGAGCTAAATATTACTTTTAATGTAACATGAGAGTGGACGATATAACTCTAGTTGCCTCTAGTTGTCAATACTTTTTTATGATTCTCTTGTTTACATTGTTTACCGACTATTTATCTTTGCTGTTATACACTGTACATTTCCTTGTTGTGGGACTAATAAAGGAATATCTTATCTTATCTATTTGGAGCTCATGTCAAAGCTGTTGGCGTGCCATGAAAAGATGGAACCAAGAGCTGAGAGTTCAAACACATCAGGCTCCAGATCTTTGCTTAAATTATGTGTGAACACCTGGGAGGTGACTAAAAACTGTTTTAAGTTATGAGACGGTCTGACAATCACACACCTGAGCTGTGAACATTCATGTGAGCCAAAACATAAAAAGACTAAAACACGACTTTAGAATATTTCATGGTGAAAGAAGCCTGGGGTCTTAGCGTGACTAACATTTTCTCTCTGGAGGCTTAAATATTGTGTCACAGGTGTGAGCTTTTCCCCCTTTAGGAGTTTACTCTCACTATAAAAGGTTCAAAATTCCATTCCTTAAAAATAATGATGACTTCAGAGGCAGGATTATAAGATGGTGAAATAGAAAACAATATCAAAGCGGTGCAACCTACGTGCTTGGTGGCATCTGACAGCTGTTGTTCGATCCTTTCCACGACCTTCCTGAAGGGGGGTCTGCTGAAGGGGTCAGGATCCCAGCATGACCTCATAATCTGATACCTGCACAGCGGCACACAAACACCTTTATTTGTCCACAGTTCTTACATCCTCTTTTCTTATTTTTGTGTGTAGCCTATATTGTTTTCTGTTCTCAGTTCCTAAAAGTTCTGACACGTCAGTTTTAGCTCTGCTTGCGAGACGTATCCCACAATGCATTCTTTATAGTCTCACCTCCACCTATCCAATCCCACCATCTCTCCTATGATCCTTTTACCCACTTGCGTTTCCCTTCAACACCTTTTACACGCATGTCATATTAAATTTCTCCTACTCACATTTCGCTGGGTGCAAACTCCGGAGAATCCATCCTGTATCCTTCTTTTATCATCTTGTAGAACTTGGCGTCCACAGGCATGCCAGGATAGGGACTGTTTCCTGGATTCAGCAGGGAGATTCGGTTACGTTATACACCTCTGAAAACACACAGAAAGCCAGACAAACACACAGACACAATGGATGGACAGACATACCTAGTGAGAAGATCTCCCAAAGCAGGATGCCATAGGACCAGACGTCACTCTCAAACGTGTACACGCACTCAAAGATACTCTCTGGAGACATCCATTTTACTGGCAGACGAGCCTGAAAGACAAGCGCTCTGTGAGCAGATGGAAACTTGAACTCATTCAATATTTTACTTTCCCCAGTCATGTTTTCTTTTGCGCTGTGGTCGGGGTCAAACACGATGACGTGAGTGACGACCGCTAAACGAACAGACTGTACCAAATGTCAGGTATGCGCACGCCGTTCGCCTGAGGATCTGAAAACTCACAGAGCTCAGCCCATCTGCGCCGCTCAGCTGACACTGACGAGAAAATGCAGAGATACATCTCCTGTATGTGACAGATGCCAGTAAGCTCATCCGAAGATTTGCAACCATGTCATTTAAAAATACTACTTGCCTGCCAAGAGTGCCAATAACTGTTTAACTTTAACTTTAATGTGTCGTACGTTATGTCTTCAGGCAAATGATTTAAATATGTTTTAACCGTAGCAACCACACAGATGAGACTCAAGGATAAGAGAGAAGTTACACAACAAGTTGAGTCCATTTAAAAAAAAAATTAAGTACAATTCAAATAAGGTTTAAAGTAAGTTGTACTGTAAACAAAAGTAATTGGTCTCACAAACTGACACATCAGGCAACACATGGCCTACCTAAAGCAATGAGCATTAGAGGTGGTTTCACAACGTGAAAGTTGCAGGTGCAAACTTGACTATGGTTGATCTATTTTTTACTTTTTGGTTATATGTGTGTCAGAGTTTTCATAAAGTTTCAAGTGAATATCTGATGATACCAACCGAGCTGACATCAGTCTAACATGATTGATTTGTCTTTGTCATTCGAGGTACGTTGTGTTGTTTTACTACAGCTATGTTGATGTGTTGATCATATTCTGTAGTATCTCTTTTACTCTTCATTTTGACCTACGTAACAGTTACACCTGTTACTTAGCAGGACTAAATATTTACTCTTATCTTGACATAAGGATTTATCATGTGTGGTGCAACCTGTTTTCATAGAGTGATGCGTAAATCTTCACTTTGTAAACACTTCTGTTGTAACTAGACTGAGTTGAACTTACACATAGCTTGTGGTAGTATGTAAATATTTCCTTGCAGTAGTAAATCAAAGGCACCCGGACTGTTTGGCCTTGTATGCGTATGTGTTGTAAAACATCAAGTAAAAACTACATGTGTTTGACTTGTAGGTATTGCCATATGTTCCCTGGATGACTTATTTTGACACACAGCTAAAATGTGCTTTCTAGTGAATTATAAAGGTCATCAAGGAAGAGCTGTGCATACACAGTCGCTCTGACAAGGAGAGGCATGATGGACCGACCAGGGCCTCACCATTAGACTGATTTATTATTTTTCTAGTGAGCACACTTACATTGCCTTTGACTACGTAGTTGGAGTCTGTGGTGATGTCTCGCGCCAGGCCGAAATCACAGATCTTTGCCACTCTGCCTTGAGTCAGGAGGATATTCCTGGCAGCCAGATCTCTGTGAATACACTGAAAAACAAACGCACCCTCAGCATTAATATCTAATGATACATGTTATATACATGACCATTAGTCATGAATGAAGTGCTTTTGTGCTGAATTTCCACATCTGAATCCGTAACACACAACCGCTGACACTGATACATGAGCTCACTGGCCTCTGCCACTAATAAATTTTGCATGCTCCAACATGCGTTTTAGATCTGTTTACTAGCTGTGGGAATGCGATCCGTGCTCTGCATTTGTCACTGTATGACAGTTTGACGCTCACATTTTTGGAGACTAAGAACTCCATGCCTTTGGCCACTTGGTACGAGAAGCTGAGAAGGTCCTCGGTGTCCAGAGACAGACCGTCCTCGTTGAACATCTCGCTCTCTGCATCCGCTTCGACGTAGGAGCCACCTGAGAAGACGAACAGGACGAAGAGGAAATTAAGTTCCTGCTTATTTTTTTCCACTGTTTTTCTGTATATTTGAAGACTGAGAGTTTTGATGAATGGCTGGCTCGCTTGCCTTTGCGTAGCGAGCGCCTCTTCTCAGAGGATGGGCCGAACGGCAGGTTGCCAGCAGCAGAAGGCCTCATGGTCATGTAGCCGTTCAAGCTGTCACTGTGAAGAGGAAAGGAGCAGTCTGGTCTCAGCTGAGCTCAGCCACACATAGGCACGCTGCTGTCCAAATACCCTCCTCCTACGCACGTTCTGGATAGTAAACACTCTCTTTTCTCCTCCACACACAATGAAACACTCTCTACACACAAAAAAGAACCTGACCCAGCTGCGTCTCTCTGCGGCGTGACGTTGCGGTAGTAGCAGTCTTCCTTAAAGCAGATGAAGGATTCCCTCTTCCTGCGTAGAAAGTTGAGGAGGTCTCCAAAGCAGCAGTACTCTGTGATCACCAGCGTGGGGCCTGAAGACAGAAACACGCCTCATTAGAACGATCTTTCCAAAGATATGACTCATAGGTTTTGCAAAAAGCTGAGTAATTTGGTGAAATAAAGCAAGAATAACAGCTAAATTAATCTCCTTAAACCCGGTCAGTAAGCTCTAATTTTTCCAGTTTCACTCTCTTAAATGCAGGACAACATGGCCGTCGTACCTCCGACGGTGCAGGCTCCCAGCAGGTTGACGATATTCATGTGGTTTCCCAAGTAACTGAGGACTTTCAGCTCAGACATCAGCGCCTCTTTCTCCGTGGAGTGAGCACTTGCTGTGGGGAGAAAAAAAAAAAAAGTATTGGAACATAATCAACGTGTGAATAAGGATTAGAAGCAAACTTCAAGTTGAACTATGATTACATATTGTGATCTTGGGTTTGCAGGACTGGTTCTTGCTGAAGGCCAATTAAAATAAAAAAGGTAGAAATGAGATTGAAAATGTTCACAAATGTGTGTTACATGATCTGCAAATGAAAAAATAATATTTACAAGTATGAATAACAATTTTTCCCAGCAGAAGAACAGCTCCATCACCTTCCCACATATTTAAATTTATTGGCTACTGTATAGAACCTATAATTGTAAAAATGCATGTGCTCTAATTGACAGATGGTGAAACGTCTTTCCCACTTTGAAATGACATGACAAGATCAATGATGTGTCCCACTTTTCCCCCAGCACTTATAGGCAGCATGCATTGTGGATCTGTGTGCAGCTGGAGATGGTAAAAAGAGTCTTAAAACTTCATGTGAAAATGTGACCTGATCCGTGTGTATCAGGTTACATTTAATAATCTATGAATAAATCCAAAAGAATGTCACAAGTACTTTCAGACATTTGTAAACACAGGAAGAAAGTGAAAGTTAAAAATCTGTTGCATTTGCAAAACTGTTGCACGTGTGTTTTTTGCTTGGTATTAGTGTGTGGATGGGAACGTGCATTTGCGAGCACCCAGAATTATGCACAAGTCACTTAATCATATATTGCACATTTGTAACCGATTTGAGTCCAATTCCTCTCCATTAAAAGGTACCTATTAAATAGGATGATTCGTCAGCAGTGTGCAAACTGCCAAATAAAAATATCTACATAAAAGCTGCCTGAATACCTGCAGGCAAATTATTTATTACTACTTCCTAAAAGTGCAAAGCTATTATGCACATGTCACATGGTCAAAATAGCTTCGCTGTGCTCGTTCTGCTCCATTTGCATGTGTGTTGACGCCGCTTACATTTGAGCATTTTCACAGCAACCGTCATGACTGAATCTGCTTCGGAGAGTCCATATGCAGTGGCTTCCACCACTTTCCCAAATGCACCAGATCCCAGTGTCTTCCCTGAAGACAAGAAGACACAAAACTGTTATTCCCCATCCTGTTTGCCTCCCACAAACTGGCCCTGTGCCAGCGTTCCTTGGACAGCACCAGCCTCAGCCCCCGGGCTGTGTACGCAGGCACCAGGACACGCAGGATCCTGTTTAAGGAGGTTTGTTAAAAACAGCGCGCAGAGTATGTCAACAATATTATGTTTGCAGTGAGGGAGTAGGGTTTCATCATTAATGAGCTACGGAACTGGTTGGTCTGTAATGACCACAGACCTGGTTAAAACCTTAATGCTGTGTCCATATACACAGAAAACAGAGTGTCTGTCAATCAGCCTGAAGTAGCCTGAGGGTTGCAGGGGGTGATGTCATGCCTGTGTGTCATGTTAGGCTTTATTACTGACACAAACCCATATTTATCTCCACATCACTCTGCTCCGATGCTGCTTTACACCTAAAACGTGTGCAATTCAGTGTGTCAGAAATTAGAGAACAATAAAAACTATTATAATGGAATCGCAGGGCTTAGTTGCAGATGATTTGGATGAAGGCGTGCAGGGCGCTCACCGAATCGCAAGTTGTTTCGAGGAAACTCCCACTGGTGATCGTACGGTAGCTGGGTGGGGTCAATGTACACATAGTTGTTTCCATGGATGCCCTCGATAACTTTCCACTGAATCTGGTATTTGGGTTTCTTGGATGAATGCAGACAAAAAGGTAGGAGAACATAAATTATAAATGACCTCACGGGGTTCCAACACGCTCGACTACTTTTCTTGACTTTTGCTGAAAGAGGGTGTGCCATGCGGGAAAGAGCTGTCTTACCTGCATGTACTTGTAGAACAGCATGATAAGGACGAGGCAGAGGATGCCAGCCGCTGACACCGAGCCAATTAGCAGAGGGGTGAACAGATCGTGGGGAACGGTTCTCTCTGCAGGGAGACGGATACGATCACGTTAGATACGAGAGCAGCCACAACAGAGTCAATCAGTCACTCTTTCAATGGTTTGTCATGTTTACACTCTAAATGACATTGCAGAGGGGCATTAAGGTAAGCCACAGAGGGCTAAGTCACGAAGCCCACTGTGGTCAAATCACAGCAAACTAATCCAATTATACATGTCCACATACTGAAAGGCTTTTTAGTTTGTTTGCACAATATGCACTTTATGTTGTTTGACTGCTCAAAATCAGTTTTGATTGTGCAGAATTTGACTTTGTTGCTGTGGCGTTTGCGGCTGCGGCTGCGAGTAATTATATATAATCAGGGCTCTGTTCCTTTGTGTCTGTCTGTTTGTGATGCCTTATTGTTTTGCTCCTCTGTACAGTGGGGTGTAATAAGCTCTTTAGAGATAAGAAGCTTTCTCTCCACTTCAAATCTGAGAATGCAGAGTCTGCAGGAACTAATCCCCTGTAAACCTGTCAGTGGTTTCTAAAGCTTTGTGTATTCTCTGCTGCAGCTCACTGACACCTCCGAGCCTCCCACAGCCCCAGAACGCCCAGCACCGCCAGGACTCCTACTGCGCTCCACACTCTCAGCGCCTCCGCCTGGTCTGCTGTTACTCTGTGAAGCACAAAAAATCCTGGGCACACGCTCCCAGAGGCCTGTCCTGCCAGGCCGCGAACACTCTCCTCCCTCATAATGCTCGCCCACATACCCGCTGGAGCCGCAGTGAGCCCCACGTGTCCTGCATAAACCCGGGTCTCCAGGCTCAGGCAAGGACAAGTTTGCTGCGCTTTCAGTTCCTGCACCACTTTGAGGACATTGTGGAGCAGATGGGCAGGCCGTTATAACAGGGCGGATTTGGAGTCATAAAGTAAACAATGGACTAAAACTAATTCCTTCTGTAAGCGACAACATCTTATCGTGGCCAATCATATCAGAGGTATCTCTCCTTGCTCGTGTTTACCTAACAGATTATAGAGGACCAAACTAGTTGTAAGACCACATTTATGGGTTAATCCTCCCCAGAATCGTGCTTGTAGTAAATATTTGGAGTTGAGGATTAGATCTCATGTGGGGTTTACTGAGGGGCAGAGCTGCTATGATAACATTATTTTATAGTCCACAGAGGAGGAAGACACATGTCACAGATTACTCTATTATATTTTAATGAAACTAACATTAGGTGGATGAAGATTTGCAACCTTAAAAGAGGAGGTTTTCATGTCTGTGCGTCCTCTCTTGTGCAGTTGACTCGCTTAATTCTAATCTGAAGGTGAGGACGTGCAGAGGATTACATCGATTCGGCAACAAAACACGAGACTGACAGGCGCCCCCCTCCAATATCACGTGGCCCATATTTACAGTAACTGTGTGCGGACTTACACACGAGCATGCATTTATGTGATATCGACTCACCGCTGATAGAAAAGAGCGTGTAGGCCTGCTCTCCGTCCACCGTAGCCACACATTCCAGAGTTCTGAACTGTCCCCTGCTGACGTTCACCCGACTCTCTACCCCCCTCCTCCCAAACATGGGGCTGGACAGCGTGACAGTGATGACATTGTTCTCCTCCTGGGTGGCATTCACCTGTTGGGAGCACCTGAAGGCAGAAGATTATACATCGTTGACAAAGGGCTGAACGGGATCACGGGGCTGTTCATCAATTGTCCCCCGTCAGACGACTCTCTCGCCTAAGTCTCTGCAGGACTCACATTCCTTCCCTGAGTCGTGAAAACCCTTGTGTGTGTGTGTGAATAACTTAACTTTACACGATATGCCGAACCACACATGTGCTCATATATCAGCATGTGGCCAACAGTAACGTTCACCAGAGGTCGTGAGAATAGCGGGGAATTCCTTCTGTGCTCATGAAACAGGTGAAATGTTTAACAGCAGCCCAGGGCTCCACATTTCACCACGCCACACAAAACAAGTGTTATCTCGATGCTCTCCGGTCACAGGCTCAGTCAGGTCACATTACTTTCTCTTTCTCTACATACATTTGCGTGCCTGTATGTAATGAGCATTAAGTGGATTTAATTATAATTAAAGTTTGGATAATCACTTATGATTCACTTCCTGTGCTGCTCGCGATTGGTGTTGCTACGGCAACCAGGTGCTCCTCCTTTGACACGCTTTATGTTTGACACGAGATGAACCGCGTCCAGTCGTATCCAGGCAGGTGTCCCGCGTCCCTGCCAATCACAAGTCAATTTGTTCCAATCCCCTGTCACATGGGGGTCATCTTATCACTGTCAACCAATCACAAGTCAGCCCCTTCAAATCCCACAATCCCTCATTCCACCGTCATCATCGTTCCCGGCTCTATCCAATGTGTCTTTAGTGTGACCTTTAGGACCCCTCCACACGCACGTCACATGAGTTCTGAATGTGAAACTATGAATAAAGTGCAGATCTTGAATGGTGGTGAATGAATGAGTGGTGCTGTGAGCAAACATGCAGGAAAATTCATGATAAAGAACCAAGAAATGTGCAGAATTGTGAGAAGGTTCTCCACAAAAACACAGTTTCAGTACCCTGTCTACAGATGAACAGTAGACAAATATGCCTCATTACCGCTGGAAAAGTCATGATATTTGTCAGCAAACATTCAAGAAGTGGATTGCTTCAGAGCCGAGTTAGAGAACAATGACAAACAGCAAAGAGCTGCTTTTGGTTTTGGTTTTGGCGGTTTGTCATTTGTTTATTCTTTTGTTTGTAAGACTAATGACTAGTCCGGTTAATATCACTTCACAATCCCTTTAATTATTGTAAGCTGCAGTTCAGTTCAGTGCACTTATTATGCAATAGCAGCGTATTCTGCCTTTGATATTTTTTTCAAACTGAAGTATAAATTAAGGGAAATTTTATCAATGAATATGGATAAACATGTATATAGTTTCTCATTGGAAAACAGGATCATATATACGGCACTTCTTCCTCTTCTTATGAAAACATTTTTGAATCTTCTGTATTTCTACTTCTATTACAATCATTTTTAAAAAACTAAACAACAATCAGTGTTAAAGTTTGAAAATGAGTTATTCTTTATAAAAACTTTAATACTTAACAGCTCATCAGGGCTGTAAGGGCTTGGTTTGATTGGCCCAGTTTGAACATGGGCCATGAAGCATATGGAAGGAACTCTGAATTGTAATTGGTGCAGGGATGTATGACATCACGTTTTCCATCTTAGCCCCGCCCACTGCCAACCAGCAAGAAAAGCACAAATAAAAAAGGAAATGCAAAAAATAACCAAAACTGTTCTGACTTTGGAAGAGACCCAATAACTGATAGTAAGAAGCTGATTGAGAAAAAAAAAAGGTTTTAAAGGGCCTTTGAAAATCTCACCTGGCGTACGGCTGCTCACAGTAGTACCAGGTGATCCGCGGCGTAGGGAACCCCTCCGCCACACAGCGCACCTGTCCATCCACTGGGCCCTCATGAAACACAATCTCAGGTTTACCTAACAAACACAAGTTAATGTCACAATATGTCAGGTAAGAGAGAAACGACTTGTTTTTTATTCAATTGTATTTAACCTTTGTGAGGTATGAGTGATATAGGGTGAGGTGAGGGAGAGAGCGAGACCTCATTTCACACTAAGAAAAAGGTCAATGGAACCTATTCCAAAATGTCACCTATTGAAGATTGATGTGAGGCGGAATAATGCAATTCATTATGTGGCTTAAGGGAACAAAAAACCTTTTACAAATAATCTATGACACAACTTACTGATCACAAAGACGGTGAATGTGTGGTTTACTGATGCGTCACCGTTGGAGGCTTGAAAGGTGTAAACTCCGCCCTCTGACATTTTTAGTCGCACCAGCCTCAGTTCACTGCTGTACCTGAACATGAAGAAGTGAAATTTGAATGAAATTCTCTGTTTAAAACGCACCTGCTTTGTCTGCTAGATGTGGATGCAAAGACATATCTTGCACCACATTTCGGCTTCAAGCTTCAAGCTTCAGCACATGTTGGAGCTACTTTTCTTTTCTGCTCCAGTTTGGTTTGATGTTTCTTTATAGTTGGTGGAAAGCAGCTGCTCAGTGTCTATTGGTTCAAGTCACTTCATTGGGTCAAATATGTTGACAAGTAACACATGTGGAGGAGAAATGTGTATTGCTGATCAACGCCTGGTATGCAAAGACACATACCACGCATTTCTGTTTTTTGTCGCACATACCTACCAACATACCAGTAATAAGCACCACTAGTCATGCTCTGTTCTTTCGTTTTTAAAAACAAACACCATGAAGCGTGAGCTGAAATGAATTACGACGAAGCCTTGGATAATATGATGCAGCACACGAGTAATACTGCAGATATTTCATGGTTTCTTTTCCTGAAAAAGCTATTTATATTCTGACAGTTCCCGTTTCGCTGGGAACCCCAGGGCGGTTTTACAATTTCAGCTGTATTTCTCAGGGAGCTGTGACGAGCGCAGCTGTGACACCAGCACCTCGACCGACCTGCAGCCAAACTAAAGCTGTTAAATTCCACCCAGCGAAGGTAATGAACATTTTCATCTATGTGGTAAAACTGAGGCACTTAAAGCAAGCGTGCGTTGCCTCACCTGTATTCGTGGCTGTGTGTGGTGATGACGTGGTCGGTCGTGTTCCTCAGCTCCTGGTTCATGAAGCTCCAGGAGAAGGTGTGCGGCTTTGGATGAGCCTCCATGTCGACGTTGAGGGTCAAGCTCTCGCCTGAGCGGACCTGGATGGTTCTGTTGTTTGCAAATGTTAAGTTGATGAATCCTTTTTCTGAAAAATAAGGAAATGAGACATTGTTAGAGGATTTGCAGAAGTAAAATAAAGTCGATATTTGTTGATTTAAGTGGTGTTGGTCCACTTACAGGCAAGTCACAGAGTAACCCAACACATGCATATGAAGAGTTCACAGTCCAAAGAGATGGGATGAAACAACACGTACTGACTCCAGATATGTACATTTAGACTTTTTGGGAAATACATGCAGTGTTTAGGAAAATCATGAAACTTAAAGCAGCTGTCGATAATTTCATGAAAGGAGAAATTAAATCAGGAAATTCTACATAAGAATAACTGATCGGATTTCTCTTCCCTGGTTGATTCAGTTTACACGTATTTCATTCATTAATTTTTACAGCGTCAAAAGTAAGTTCAGGTTTAAACTGCAGCTTTAACTAACAGCAAATCTCTTCACGTACTCACCACGAACTTCGAGCCACACCGAATGCGAGCTGACCCCTTTTTCATTCTGAGCTTCACATCGGTACCTCCCGGCGTCTTCGGGTCTGACCGCCGCGATGTGCAACGTGGCGCCCCGCACGTGGGTGAAGTTCTCCATCAGGATACGTGAAGCACCGTCAACCTTTGCTGGTTGCTGTGGATACCAGACGGCACCCTGTCAACGCCCAGAGATCTCTAGAGATTAACCCCGTCTGCGTGTCTATCCATGCCAAGCATACAAATACTGACACAGACACAACTGCCTGCATGCGAGTACACACACACACACACACACACACATACACACACACACACACACACACACACACGGTCGCTCACACACGTACGCACGGTAATCCACATCCTATACACACAGCCAAGATCCTGAAGCTTAGACAGCATGAACTTTGACCCCTTTTACTCTTGTTCATAAGAACAGACAACCGCTGATACCAGGAAGAGAACCACTCAGTGAAAAGAAAAACAATTTTGCAAATCGTTGAAATTTAAAATAAGAAAATCAATTTTTTTTTGGATTAGAACATCATTTTTTTCATGATTGTCTCAGGTTTGTTTTCTGGTTCAGCTTAATTGTACCCAATTTTCAGACAATAATCAATGCAGGTGGCAGGTAGCTATTATTAGGAGTCATAGCATTGACCTGCATCCTGAATACACATAAAAGTTCATTTATGATTAAAAAAAACCCCAAAACACTGGTGGTGGTATAAATCTTGAGGATAGCTGATATTTAGTGGTTGACTCTTCCTATTCTTTAAGTCAAATATCTGTTTGACCTGATCAAAGCCCTTTTAAATCTCACAAGCGATGCAATGCGAAGTATTTTCTAGTCGAATCTGCCACCAACAGCGCAGCACACAGCAAAGAAAAGGCAGAAGGGTCTCACCGAGCCAGGCGGCGTGACCCACTTTAGCGTGATCTCTCCGTTGACATTGGTGGTGTTGCAGGTGAGGGAGAGACTCTCATCCCGGGTGAGAATCACTCTTTTGGGCGCCTGCATCTCAATCACAGGAGGAGCAACAGGAACTGAGAGGAGATAAAAAAAACAATGTGACTGAATTTTCAACCAACAACGATGCACACACACACACACACACACACACACACATGCATTCACAGCACTTTACCTGGTCTGACTGTCAGGTCGTAGTCATGTGACCTGACGTACTCTTCCCCGAGTCTTCCCGTGCACACATAGCAACCTTCATAGGCCTTCTGTGTGCTGTGGATGATGATGCCTCGCTCCAGGCTCGCAGAAAACTGGAGACCAGAGGCCAGAGCTTTGCTGGAACATGTTTCCAGCCGCAGGTTTTCCAGACTTGGATCAGTTGCCAGGCAGGGGATGGAAGCAGTGTCATCCTCACGAGCAAGAATTTTGGACACCATTGATTTTCTGAAAGGATTGTCAGGATCTGCCAAGAAAAAATGTACATCAAAGCTGGTGTCAGAGCTTTCAGCAGGGCTGCACGCTGAATGGTAGAAGCTCTAGTTTGTGACGGCCATGACTCATACTACACTATTCACCATAACCACTGTTTTCCAACCCTGTTTTGTTATTTTGACTTCTTGCCACGTGATTACTATCAATTGTTTGCTTCTTCGTAACTGACAGCGAGCTGTTGGCGGTTGGTTATCAAGATAGCACATAAGCATGAATGTGAACAACTCAAAAGCAATGAACACGTTTTTAGACTTCAAGCACACTTCATGATTTATTCACGAAGCCTGTTTCCATTGTATTTTGTTACATCTTGCTTTTATCAACAGACTTTCCTTCCCGAGCCAAACATAAAAAGTTTTTTGAGATATTTTGAGTTTCTCTCACTTCTTTTATGCTCAAATTGTACATAAAAAAGGGCATGCATCATAACAATAATAATAATAATGATACACTTTATTTGTAGAACACTTTACAAAACAAGTTCTTTACAAGAAAAAAATAAAAATGGTAGAAAAACAATGATAAAAAAAATAGGAAATAAGTTATTCAACATTGAGCAAAAGGAGCTACATAAGAGAAAGACTAAAAATATGTTTTTAAGACTGGACCACTGCTTTAACATGCTTGTCCAAGCCAAAGTTGTTATCAAAGATTTTTGCATTTTTGGGAGTCCACATGTTTTGAAGTATAACCATTAACTGTATCAGGGACAATAATCACTACCTCAGTCTTATCAACTGAGGATGTTAAGTTCTGGAAGGTTGACGAAGGAGGTTGTGAATTTTGGCCCATTGGATTCGAATTTAGGGAAAGTGACTTGACGCAACGACGGCGCCTTCTAGATACATACACGCTGTTGCACACACACATACATACTAGGCACACGCATATGCACACACATTCTCACGTTATGCACTGTATGTGCTGCATGTATGCATGCATGTATATGCATGAAAGTATATATGTATGTACAAGTGAAGTATTCAGTTTTGGCCTCGGCAGCTTCTCATATTTCCTGCTGCTGCTGCTGCTTCATATTAAAACCATTCGACTGGCGAAACGCTGGGTGGCTTCTACTGTGAAGCAGTCACAAGGAACGCAAAGCATCTGACTGCGACCATACATCAAAATGTATCTACAGATCTAAACAGCGATCACAACAATATGGGTGTGTTTGAAATGAAGTTCATTTAGCTGCACTGGAAACAAACACACCAGTTGCTCTTCTGTTGTATTTCTGACATGTTTGCTTCCTAAACTGTACTTCCTGTTACTATGGCAACCACGGTTTTCGCCAAATTAACCAAAATCTTTTATCACGTCTGACTTTTTTTTTTTTTTTTTTTCCAAATTGGCAGAGTTTAACTGTGTTATCCAGCTTTATTATCCAAACAGAGATATCCACCCTGTTGTAAAAGCTTGCATTGTCCAATCACATTAATCAAAACACAAAGTTCATCAGCAGAATAAATACTTTTATTAATGCTCCATCTGAACCTAAAAAGTAGTAAGAGCTTGTTGCCTCAAACGTAGATGTGTGGATTGTGATCAGCACATGATATAAGCCTGCAGAGATGGCAGCGGGCCAAGGGGATGATGAGTCACATAGAGGAGGAAATACAGTAAAACTCAGTCATGCACTCAATAAATAGCTCCAGTATCTACTGTACCTGTCCTGGGCAAAGTTACAAACACCTTTTTCTGCAAACACACCCACACACACTGCTCCCTGTCACTGCAGCAATAAACGCCAGAACAATTCCTCTGCTCTAACCTGCAGTCTGTTGTTTCCTCTCGCTCTACATTTCACTTCTCTTTCTGCTCTCACAAACATCACACAATCTCAAAGACATGTTCACCACCTCAAGCGCTGACAGCTTCACCCATACCTTTGACGTAGACGTAAATGGAGGCGGTCTCCTTGGAGCTCTCCTCCAGGCAGATGTAGCGGCCCATGTGGACGGGCTGAGCTCTGGGGATGTGCAGCGTTGACATCCCGTCCACCTTCTTCTCTCCCCGCACCTTCGGCCGCTCCTCCCGCTGCCACTGCATCGCCTTCACACCCTGGCAGCGCAGCTCGAAGGGTGCGTTCAGCGAGATGACAATGTGGGGGCCGGCGGGGGTGATGGTGGGCTTGGTGTTGCCTTTAATGCGAAAGAGAGATAAATCAGCTGCATATCAAAGATAACAAAATCACGATAAGCTGCACAGTAGTTCTATTTTCATACACAAACATTGCTGATGTTGCGGATTAATGCTTTCAAATGGTGCAAATCAAAGTCTTGACAAATTGATCTTTTTTGTTTTTTGTTACTACTTGGAAACCACAAAGTTGAATTGAGGCGGCAGGAGTGAAATATTGCAAACGTTTCCTCACCACTGCGAAGTTAAGACGTGTCAACACCAAAAAACCCACAAGAGTCCTGTAAATTAGAACAGCTTAAAGGTACAATCCCGGATCCTAAAGTAAACAATAGGATCCTCGAAACACATGATTTGTTACTGGCTCTCATTTCCAAATGGATTGAAAGGTCATTTAGGGCAAAAATTAACAATTCGGTTCAACAACACCTCATTTTCATTCTCGGATTACTTCATTTGAACGAGGTTTAGCAACATAAACACTTGTGCAGTATTCACAAGTTAAAAGCAAATAATAGAGCTTGAAAAACCTCCAAGTTGGGAACCACTGTATTAAAGGTTTATCCACATCAGCAACGTTTGTAAAAGCCAAACTTACACAAATGTGATTATTATGATCTTTTATTTGTCATCTGCAGCACCGACTTTAACGATATGCAACTATAACTGTACGTTAGATTGTGATTCTATCATCATGATGCAAGAAACTCGGTGGGAAAGCAGAGTTTAAAAACTCAACCTCTTGCTGAGAAAATCTGCAATTACATGCCAATAAATATGAAATTCCTTTTTGACATTTTCCAATCTGGCATAAAATAAAACAAATGTTTGTTGCACGGCTGTATTGTGGAGTAAGTGTTTTCTAGCAACCCAGGATTTAATCTGCAGCACCAACTGGAAACAGGTGGGGAATGTGAATGAGTAATGTGTTTGTTGCTTGAAAAAAGCATCACCAAGGTGGAGCCAACTCGACTTGTTCCACTGCAGCGATGAATGAGTGCGAGAGGAGCAGCTTCCACCAGCGAGGCTGCAGGAGGAGGAGGAGGAGGCTGACGAAGATGCTCCCTCCATCCTCCCATTCCTCCTTTAATACAATAATTACATCTCATATATGGGATTATAGATTCTGTCATTCCCACAGTCTGCACTTCAATTATTATATACAGGTCATGAAGGGAGACAAAAGGAGAGAGGGTGTGGTGACCTGACAGACTCATCTTAAATTCCTGGAATCACAGAAAAGCAAACAGCAGGTATCATAAAACAAAGGAGTCTATTCAGAGACTGTTAATGATGCTAATGGATCTGTGTTTGAATATTTGACTCACTGCTGATGTTTTGTGTTATGTTGTTATCCTGTTATTTCAATTCATACTGTAGCTGCTTTAACACAATAATTCCCCAGCTTGGGACAAATAAAATCTATCTTTAAAACCTGATGATTTTATGACTTATTTGTTTTATTTTGCTGCCTTTGTTAAGATTTTGAAAAGGGCTCCATAAATAAAGATTATTATTACTGTCATTATGGCAGGAACCAGATTTTTTTTTAAAAGGGTCTACAAGTTCTCCATGTGAGTTAATCAATAATTAAATTCATTTAATTATATGTTTATTTATCTATTAGCTAATCATAGGGCACAATGAGAAAAAAAACGTAAATGAGCTCTGTCTACTGCGTAAACGGGCTTAAGGCAAACTTCATGGCGCGCCTCGTTGCATCACATGACAGACAAGCCTGTGCGCACCGCCCGGAGCTGTGGCACCCATTCAAATTCTCTCATGATATAAACATGGCGAGGACATCAACGGCCTCCCGTGGGCTCGTGTTCAGCTATCAAGCCGTGGATCAGACGGAAACAGGGGGGAGGACAGGAGACGGAGTCCACCTGATGGCACCCTGGCGGCGCAGGCGCACCGAGGAGCGCAAACTGCACTAAACAGTTTTTGGCCAAGTTGGCACAGCTTTTCATAAATGTGTGGGGAAAATCCCAAATCCCGCTTCCTGACAAGATAAAAAAAAACCGACTTTGAATTACAGACTATAAACAGATTAATAAACCCTCCTCCAATAAGAAGAGTAACATTTTTATGGACCTTGACCTCTGCAGCCAGACTCCGGAGATGATGCCAAGCTGTGATAGTTGCAATGTGTTTTCAAGATCCATCCAAACCAATATTTATCCAACAAGTGAGACAAACATGTCACCCATGGTTTGCATGCTCCCCAGGAATCAGGAATTGACACTAAGCTGTATTTCCATAATGTCGGTTATGTGCATCTTTACGCGCAGGAACCTGCCGCAGAAACACGACCAGAAAAAGTCTCCCTGCATCCCACTCGTGTCTACAATTCATCATCTCACTTCACCCCCACTGTGTGATTACTTTTTTTTTTTTTTATTAATGGAACCCTGTTCTCTCAGTAAAACATCCATTATTAAAGCAGTGCGCTCGCATCCACATCAGCAGCCAAAGGATCCACTTTCCTCATCAGGTTTCGGTGACTTCAGCTGGTCTTATCAGCTCTGGTTGCAACACATCCAGGGACAAAGACAAGAGTGGGGGAATGCACCAGAAAGCCACTCACCATTACGTGGAATATCTTTATCTCACTGGACTAAAAGGAAGCCAGTGAAAGAGAATCGATGCGTAAAAGTGACGAGCAACAAGTTGCGTGCGTAAAAGTGGCGCATCCAGTGCCAAAGTCTTACCTGGATGGAAGGTTAACTGTAAAAAGACAGACAGCAGAATCCAGTGGTATTCCATAGTTATTATTCCATGGGTCTAGCTGTGAAGGTGAGCCGGTGCCTGTGTGCTGAAAGCAGCTCTGCTCCACTCGCCGAGCGCGTCGGAGTTGAGGGAAGTTGACTCTGATAGTAGAAGCGCACTCGCGAGTCTTTAAAGGCACAGATGCTCGTCGGGCTGCAGCAGCGGGCTCCTGTCTGCAAACATGCTGTTCTCCAGGAGAGGCACCGTGCACGAACACCAGGTGTCTCCGACTGACGGACTGACTGCGCGCCCACGGGAGCCAGTGGTGGAGCCTCCCACAGAGAGGGAGGTGTTTGGTTTGACTCATCGAGATACACCCAGTCCCGGTTTGCTTTCCATCTCACACGCAGGTCAACAAGCATAACACTTATAACACACTGAGACTCTAATAAATTATAATAAAGATTCTCCAGAAATTTCAAATTTTATTTAAAAAAAATTTTTTTTATAGACTGGGGGCACAAAACGACTCTTTGTCTTCCCCCTCCTCCTGATAACACACATGACATTTTGTGGAACACACTCGCAGACCTCCACAGTTGGCCTATTTTCCCCCATTGGCTTTCATGTTGACTGCTTTCTGATGGCGCTAAATGTTGGCAATTACAAGTTGCAATTTGTTTTTTAAAAACTTGCAATTGAAAATAGTTCACAATTCTACACACTGGCCAAAACCAAATGTGTCTCTAGTTAATCTCCACAATTATATCTCATCCCCACAATATGACCACATCAAACCCAGATTTTCGGGGAAACTATCAGGAAAAATTATGAGACACTGAAATTAATGTTCTGTTTCTATTTATCCTGTTGTGTGACATAAGAATATTTCATTTTTCCTGTAATCTTTCCCAAAAGGTTTGCGCACATGTGTTTTTTTTTGCACGCTTAAGAGAAAATTACAGCTAAAGTTGGACCGAACAACGGTTCCTCCTGATGTCAGTGGTGTAATTAAAGGCCAGAAAGATCTGAAAGAGCCTCTCCTGTGAATTAACTTCACGGCTCCATAAATTCAAAGCCATTTGCGAGAGACTGGTTAAAAAACAAAACACTGAGATATCCTGACTTTGGGTGAAGCTCCAAAAACACTGGATCTTACGTTTCCCATAATGCACCTCAATAGGATGTTTTGTATATGGTCCCTCTCTGCCTGTTACATTACCTTATCTAAACCCCACGCCCCCAGTTTATAACACAGGTTTTCTGACAAATATATGAAGTCTGAAACTGAAGATAAGCCATCATCAGGGTTGTTTTTAGAGAGCGCCTTTCACAGCCAACAATGATATCATACAAAAGCTTTCACAGGCTGAGTCGTTCTCTCAATGATAAACAAACTGAGCTTTATGTATAAAATTGGTGGAGTGACCCTTTAAAAACCATTAGCTGTAACATGCATTTGTTTGGGCTGATTTAAGGGTAGCGTGATAGGCTGCACATATTCTGTGTATTCTCTGCAAGTTGGACTTTGACCTAAAAAGTTCTTCCTCTACTTATTTTTGCATTAATTTGACAATTTGCATAATTTGACATGAGAATGTGAGAATGTGTAAAACATAAATAAAAACAGATGCAATCATTTGTAAACAAACTGTGTTTACTGACAACAGTTTGGGCAGTTACAACCATATGTTTGTTTGTGAACGACCGGGATGAACCTTTCATAGCCAATCATGATACTATCACCTGTTACCAATGAACCTGTTTACCTGTGGAATGATCCAAACAGGTGGATCAGTCCACGACTTTCACAGTCTTTTGTTGTTCCTGTCCCAACTTGTTTGAAACATGTTGCTGCCATCAAATTCAGAATAAGCAGATATTTACACAAATCATATTATGTATTGTCTTTGTGCTGTTTTCAATTGAGTATATGTCAAAAAGAATTAGCAACCGGTTACATTCTGTTGTATTTACACAGACAGGCAGAGACCCTTAAAAACATGCAAATGACTTTGGCTTTGGGTGTGGTCTGAACCAACCCAAAACCCAAACACAGTGTGTGATTAATGTGACACTTGGCCTACTTGTTCAACATGTGACAACAAACAATTCTCCTGTGACATTTTTATCCCGAGGCCATAAATGTCACTCCCAACCCATTTAAACAAATGTCGTGAAATTTGATATACAGGTAATCAATCCTAACCACCCAAACTGTGCTAAAATAACAGATACACGTAACGTTGCATGTAGCATTTGGCAGAAATTGCTGTCTAGACTCTTGCTGTATTTCCTGTTCAGTAAATACTCATGAGCTGCTCATATAGTTTGTGTGTGTTCGGTCATGAGTGAGTTTGAAATAACAAGCTCCTGTTTTCATAGTATGTGCGGAGCTGTTTTGCAGTTTGGACCCAGAAGCATGTGTGTTGTAAAAATTTACAGGTAAGAGTCAAAAACTCCAGCCTGAATAGATTCTTTCTGTCATTTAATATCTCCCAGAATCATTTCTCATAACGGGAGCACCACAGACCACTCTTACAGGCTCTAATGGCTTACACACTGAAACCAAATCTCTAATTTAACTTCCTCGAAGCATTAACTCCTGTAAAAGACCCATCAATTATCACACATTGATTTTTCCATTCACATAAATGTCTGTTGGAGTAACAGAAAATGATTTTTGTCTGATCAACATGTAAACATACGTACATACATACAAACCCACAGATGAAAGTGTTTGGTTGCAGTTTTTTTGGCATTTGTATTTTTCAAAATGACTTTTAGTCTCCCCTTTTCTAATTCAGGAGAGGATGTGAGTGCACCGACAGCATGGCTATTGACTGGGAAAATTAAATCTAATAATTCACAAGTTGCTTTTAATGGCACAGCCCAAACATTTATGAAGACCGAGCAGCTTCCTGCAGAAAGAACAGAGATGAATGTCTAATGTCGAGGCAACTGTAAAGTTAGTGAATATGCGAACAAGCAAACAAGAAACTTTGGAATATATTTCTAATGAAAAATATAATCCACGTTTATCTGCAGCTGTGCAGGAAGAAAAAGACCGTTATCTCACTAATATGGAAAACTGTGGTCGGTCTCAACACAGGCAGTGCACAGAAACCGAGTAACGGCTCGTTTATTTTCTTTAACCACAGCATCATCTCAACACGTGAGTGCAATGTTAGAATGTTTTGTCTGTCCTCTGTTCGTATAGATTAGAGGAGGTGTTCCCTCAAATCTCCAAAACAAAGTTTTTACGGTCTCTATCCAAACTTCCTCTGATGGAAAGGAGCAGGGGAAAGCTCGGGGATGCTGGGAGAGGGAAGCAGGAGCACGATACATGCTAAATAATGTTTGACTAAGTGTGTATCCGCCCACTTATTTGCAACGGACTCCGAGTGCACAGTTACAGGAGCTGCTGTCAGTATTGATAAAACTGTCGAGGCCGACCTTGCTTCAGTTGCTGCTGTGATAGTGGCTGAAAGGTGCAGAGTTCAGAAGTTCAGAACCAGAATCTGACGCCAGAACAACTGCTCTTTGTTTCGTGTTTGTTGGATGATGATACCTAAAAAGTAAAATGCAAATGGAAATAATATGCAAAACACTTTAACCGACCACCACGTCGCCCCCCACCCACCCCCACACACTCATTTTTCCCGTGTACTCTTTTCCATCGGCTATCTTCAGCCTGGGATCACAGATGCATCACGTGATATCAGGGGAGACAAACGATGAGTCCATCCAGTTTAATGTTCTGTGTTGGAGCTGAATCGGGGCTTGATTTATTAAACCAGGCTTGATTTATTAAACCAGGCTTGATTTATTAAACCAGGCTTGATTTATTACATGAAGATATGATAAGTCTGTTTTGTCTTTAAGTACATTCACAATTAAAGTCTTGTAGCCGTGCCCCTTTGACTCATACCAACACTCAGACTTCCGGTAGTGTTTCAGTCTCATTTCCCACAAATCCTGCTAATTGCGACATAAGTGGATGAGTGTGTCCTTTGTGAAGGCTAATATTAGTTCTCGTCATCTCTGTTCTAATTTTCAAAGCAATAACACAATAGTTTTGCTTGTCAGAATGCGACGAGAGGCAGAAGGAGAAAGGAGGCGTGAACTGCTGGAAAGGTTTTCAGCTGAGTTATCGTAACGTTGGAAGGAAGGTGCAGACTTCAGTACAGTTCGAACTAAGCATGTCAATACAAAACAGTAAGTTTTCAATCTGGAGAGCAGCATAAGACTAAAAAAGCAAACGTGGGCTAATGGAAGATAATGTTAAGGGTTAAACGTTAACATGCTGGATGAGAGTTTGAGGGAGAGGGTCTGCGATGATCTGAGCGCGAGGGTCACGTGATTGATGGAAACAGTCGAAGGTGTCAGTAGCTTTTCCAGCTTGTATACTGATACTATAGAAGAAGGTGAATGGTGAAGAAAGACATAACACAAGTGTATTTGGAAAATTTGTGATATTTCAACAGCAAATTGAAAATATCAAACTACAATTACGAGAGAAACAAACTAAAGACTTGTAGCACCAACTCCTTACATGACATTTTATCTGTAAGGAAAATCCAGTCAAACATAACTATGTGCTATGTAAGTGCTGATAAAAGAAGAAAGGGACGTGTCTATTGTGCACAGGATTAGAGTTATGTTTAGAGTTTAATGTTTCCCAAAGGTCACCACCGAGTGACACACGGGCAAAGAACAGGGCATGTGGGACGACTTGAAGGTCATTTTGAGGACATTTGGGCTGCTGAAGTGCCCGTAGTTTGACTTTAGGGCAAAAATAAAGCAAGTGTTGTGTTGGGGCACAGAAACATCCTGGTTAACAAAAGGACACTCTGGCATTCACAGCAAAAGCTCTGACACAGAGAGAGATGAAAAACAAAGCAATGGAAGTAAAATAAATGTGGTTCACACGATGTTGATGAAAAAACAAAGAATCTCACATGGAGACGTGGGGGTGGGGGGGGGGGGGGGTGCACTTGGGTGTACAAACAAAAGACAATATTGGCTAGAATAACCGTGAAGAATTACTTTTCTTCAGGACTTGATGAGGTCTTGGCTGCAATTGAAAGAATCAGGAACGACTTGAGCCAGAAATGGCAAAAGAATTTGAGGTCCATCAGAAAAAAGCAGAACTTATTATGACAATCAGAAACAACTGAGACACTATAAGATCAGAGCGTTTATTAAAGTAAGCCTGTTTAAACAGCTTCAAAGTCCCCGTCGCTATGTGAAACCAACAACCTCCAACCTACAAACCTACTGAAAATGGCAAGTTACCTTAATCCCTTTAAGGCTGGATCTCGCCTCTCCACGTGCAAATGTTCCACCAAAAGTTTCTCTGACACTGTTTTGCAAGGCTCTCGTCGTGATTGGATCAAAACCCACGAACTTTATATTGCTTCTTAAATTTTGCAACATCTACTGGATGGATTTGCATAAAGGTTTGTACAGACATTCATGGTTCCTGCCTGATAAATTATCATAACTTTAGTGTGAATTTGGTGGTTGGTCTGTCAGTCGCCCCAACACTTTGATTTAGACTGAAATATACCAACACACACAACAATATCTCAACAACCACTACATGAATTGTCATAACTTTTTGCACACAGTCGCATTGTAATATCTTTAGTGCTCCCTTTCCATTTCATTTAGAGCCAACATCTGGTCAACATTTTTATTGATCCAGTCCAATCCACAATTCATTTATGACCAAATATCAAGCATTCACTACTGTTTTATCATATGAACTCAGTATAAATACTAGATAACTGTGTTCTGTTGTTATGGTTGTATTATTTCAAACATTATAGAGGCCATTAGCAAGAGGAAGTCAAACCACTTCAAAAGCTAAATGACACAGGGAACCTTTTTCATATCGTACCTTGGTCCTTGTCAGAAGATTTCTGTCATTGTTATGTGAATACTGCAGTGCTCGACTTTAAGAAGTGGAGGGATGAAGACAACAAATCAAATCGAATAACCAATTATTTTTATTTTGCTGCTGAGCTCCTCATCGGACCCTTCATGGTTCCCAGGACTGCCAGAATGAAAAATGAGCACTTATCACTTGAAGCACTCTGTGGTGTGAATGGTCAATTTTGCACTTCCTTCAATTTTATACATATCACATGAACTTGTTGCGATCTCTTCCAAATATACTGCTTTGTTTTTTATGAGCCATAAACCCATCAGCATGAAACAAACTGACTGCAATGAACCTCTGAGAGTCACAAGAGAGGAAGTAGCAGGTCTTTAATGCTGTCTGTGCTGCACTTGCACGACAGGGAGGTCCAGCTGTCACGTCTGTATCACTTTTAAAATCCAGTTTCCCATAGAGGGAAGGCTGTTTGTCGCTCGAGCTCAGACAAATTTACGATACAGATATGAATGGAAATTGCAGCTTTGAGAGAAGAGACATATTTATGTTTGCTGAGGCTGGTGTAATTTTTTCACTCTGGAGGTTTGCTTGAATATGAATCAAACTCAGACAACTTCTAATTCATTCAATGGCTTTTTTTTGTCACACAAAATGCAACATTCCCCACAGGCCTTGTCTCCTTATACCTAGACTAACATAGCCGATATATGCACAGTATAACAACACAGGTATAGAAATACTGCAGTAACCTCTGTGGAGCCATTACATCCCGAGAAAGATGCTTCAAAACTGCGAGTTCACCAATCCAACGCCAGCCAAACTGATGACTACAAAACAAATATACATCTTTAATTGAATTACCACAGTAATTTCCACGCACATGTGTATGCACCAAAAATAATCGTCATCCACTCTTTATTAAAGAACCTGCTGCCCAGATTTTAATGTGGTTCATGCTCATTTCCTGCAAAAACAAATTTTGCTTCCCACACCAAGAAATCTGGTCATCAGTAATTGTCCACAGTGGTTTACCAGTCCGGCTGTGATTAACTATTAGAATTGTTTGTGTGGAGAAGTTTGTATTTAATTTTTTTTTTTATCAATCTTTTCCTTTTGAACATAAATATCCTGTGTGCTGTTTCCAAGTTCCTCCAGTTTTCTGAGAGCTTAATAAATTTAAAGCATGTGTTGAACCTGGTCCCTTGAACTGCTATGAGTCATGATATCACTACCAATGTCTTTCAACTAGGAGAAGAACCCTGGCTCTTCATTAAGTACATTACTTCATTAAGTACTGCATTATTAAATGAAGTAATGCGTACACAGCTGCAATTTAGTTTTGAACATCTTGGTAAGAATTTAGATTACAGTCATTATCAGTATTTGGGCTAAGTAATAAAATGCTTACAGGGTTAAGTACAACAGAAGAAGACAGAAAATAATAAGAGGTAATAACAACCTTTTATTTAAAATAGATCTAGAAATACATTACACTCAAAGTATTACAGAGTACAGAGTACTTACTACAGTAATATTATACTCCTGTATTCCTTGTACTTGTATATATATATGTATATATATATATATGTATAGATGTAAATTGGAATTGAGTCACCAACATCTGAAAGTCTGTTTTTGAGCAGTCAAAAATAAATGATTGACCGTAACTGCCTGATTTCAATAACAAGAGCAACACTTAACATCTGTGATGCAACTAGTCTCCAGTATCTGCAAATATTTTCTCTGTGATCAGAAAGCAAACCGTGAATTTGGCTACAGTCAAAATGGAATTGTGTGTACTTGGAAACAGGGTGTTTTTTATCTGTTCTTTCATTATTCTGAACCGGCCACAAATGGACCGTGATCAGCCAAAATTAAGTGATGATGTTCATCCACTAGTAATCTGGCACAGGCAAACGAAAATCAAAGCATAGAGAGCCGAACAATTTCATGTTCTATTCCACTGTAGCTGAAGCATTATGATGGCTTTGGCTGTTACTCTGTAAGGAACCACACTTCTTTTCCTCACATGGGCTCATATGGACAATAAGACAATTATGATATTAAAGTCGAAGCAAAACAATCAGTAGTTGAGCAGCTATGACAAAGGATCAGGTCTGTATTTGAACCACGTGATGATGTGCAATGTATAACGTACATATGTTGTTTTTATAACTATGGTAGCACTCAATCCACCGTAACTTAGAAAACACATGCAAACTGAAAAGCAATTAAAGGAAACAACAGAAAGGACCCAAAAAGATATATAGAAACATGAAGCAAAAAAACAGAAAACACAACTAAACACAGTTCCTTAATTGCAGCTTGTTTCTGAACATATTTCCTCTCTTTATTGAATTAGGTTCTCCTTTATTGATCCCCATAGGGAGAGTCGTTTACTGCATTTGGCCAGTTCCCTGGTCAAGAGCTCTGGCTCTGGCAGGAGGATTAACCAAGCGTGCATGTTTTTGATGATGGGGTAAACCATGCCCCACAAATATGTGGAGAACATGCAGATCACACAGATGTCATCCACCTCATGTCTAATGACTTTCAAGCATTTTTTCCAAAATGCACTTTGGTAAGCCACCAAAGCAGAGAGTTTATTTCTATTTCAGTCTGGAATATGAAAAGAGTGTATCTTCTGCACTTTAAGCCCGAGGCTCCTACAGAGTACCAACACAGCCTGGTGTCACTGGTCACATGAATGGAAGGTTGTCGTCCTCAGGCCAAGACCACAAGTCAAAAAGCACATGACTACTACATTGGTTTTGCTCACTCACATGCATCCCCGCACACAAGCGGACACGCACGCTCGTAGATGGTACCGTGAGACACAAAAACAGTTTCATACAAACACAAGTCAAAAAAACAAGCCACATGCACAATCGCTTTGAGTAAACATTGTTGTATTCAGGTCAAATTCCCGTAATGCAACAAAAAGCACAGACCAAAAGCTGTAGAGTGAAGAAATTGGGAGCGGGGCAAAAAAAAAAAAAAAAAAAAAAGGAATAGAAAGAAAACAATTGTGACTCTGTTCCGAATTTCCAAGCTGCCTGTGTGCCGGGGAGGGGTTCGGGGTGATGCTGATGCCACGGGTGTTGTTGCTTTGTAGAAGTTTGGGAACAGCAACAGTCTGCTTTCAATGCGTTTGGCCTTGGGGCAGACGAGGCAAAGAGTTGTCCAGAAAAACCAAAGAGACTACTGGAGATTATTTCTCTCCATAAAGCTTCAGATAGAGAAAATTTGGTAAAAACATTTCATTTTGTACCAACTGAGCGTGGTCATTCAGAACTGAGGAAATACTGGAGGCCGACTGCGTACTGAACATTAATGTTTAAATAGACTACGCGGCTGCAGTGGTGTGTGTGGAACTGAACAGGCCGGTGTCTGGTGTCCTCAACAATCACCACTATAGTCCAAGACCAAGTGGTGCTTGTCAAACCTTTTCATCTGTTCAAATTGGCGTCCTCGTCTTAGACAATTACCATCATGTTGAAATCTGCAGTCATTCATACAGTGATGAGTTTACTGAGCTATATAAGCTCTGGTCATCTGATTTGTGTGGTTCTTAGATGGTTGTGATACAACTTAGAAAATATATGCTGGTAAATCTGAAAAATGCTTAAAATTTCTTTGAATATTTGTTTGATTTTGAGTCATTAGTTTTTGCCATGACCATGACTCATTCTGCATAATGTATCAAATAGAAAAAAACCAAATGTACTTTCCACAAAACAGACAAATACTGTGTATTAGTACGGCGTCACTGGTTGCTGACCTTTGCCCCAAAACCAGATACGAGATGAGTCAAAGACAGAGACAGTATCTATGTTTAGAAATGGACAATGGAACCTCTGAAATAACAGTTTCAACCCCGACCAGTAATGACACTAGTCATAAGAGAACACATTTATATTGTGAGTCTAATAAAAGTCTGTATGAGAGCAAGTTCAGGCTTTATTTTTATTTTTTTTTAGATCTTTCTTGAACTTTCAGACTCGAGATAGGAGATGATATGGGATAGCTGATAATTGAAGAAAGAACCACATTGTCCGTGTCCTCCATCTCCTCCTTAAAACTATCCCTTCTGATTGTTCTGTAATATGTAGTCAAAGATGTGAAGTTGGTTTGGTATTATAAAAAAGTAAATATAAAAGAATGTCTTAAAAGTGCTATTTGGAGTCCTGTACTGCCCAAGCCTTGAGCGGTCTCATATGATTCCTGAAAGCAAACTTTCTTCACAGTCATGGGTTAGAATGTTTTCCTGTCTTGCAGCAAGTTCCCAAAAACAACTTGCAGTTATAAATCAGAGGTCGAGATCAATGTGTTTTGTTGGTCTTCATACAGCATTTATGTGTTGTGTATGTGTGTGTGTGTGTCTTTTTATGGTTGGAGGTTAGGCTAAAAGTATTGTTTATATTATCTGACTGCTGTTTATCCCTCCGTCCAAAGTGTTAAATCAATGGCAGTATCTCTTACAAACATGGCGTTTTAATCTGAATATGATGCCTCCTTTGTTAAAGAAAAATGCCTGGGAAGCACACGCAGACCCCACAGAGGAACAGCGTGAAACGGGACACCGGAGGACAAGCGGCGGCCAAAAGACAAATCTGTTTTACAGCAAACGGCGGACTGCTCCTGGACCTGCCCTCCCAGAGGAGGCCAGGATGGAGACCGCACGGACGGCAACGAGGCGTCGAGTTTCACCAAGGAGACTGATGTTACATATCAAACAAACCAAAGGGATGGCTAATCTAATTGTCTCACACTCACTCGTGCAGCCAAATATATCAAAATCAGATTCCCTCTCACTCTTGTAAAGTAAAACACGATACAATCAAATTTCCCCTCTATCTCTTTCGTGACTTATGATCTGGCAAAGAGATCTTTATTTGTCATTCCAAATCAAATCTAGCGTCGCTTCTTAAAGCGTGTAGTCGCATGTCATCGTCTTGTGCCTTGTTTACAACATATGGGCTCTTCAGCTCGTCAAAGAAATGAACTGTTCTTGCGGAAAAGCGACCAGACTTCAGTCATATGATTTGTTATATATTTCTGTGCACCATCTTGCCCAGAAGTTGTTTTTCTACTCCTGTGTGTATCTCCCTCCAACACATTCTGACAGAGGCCCAAACACTGCAGGCCTCGAGCTGTCGCTGAATTAGCCTGATAAATGAAGCAGACAGCGTGAAGTGTACCAGCAGCAAACCAAATCACTTTATAAATAAACAAGTGTTGACACAGTCAATAACGCGTGTCTTTGTCTCGCCCTTCTCTCACCCTCAGCCAGATTATTATCTTTTCACATTAACACATTAAGTCGCTTGATTTGCTTCGCTTTAACGGCAAGTCATGTTTGTGTCTGTGAGTGTGGCAGCATCAGGTCCAATGCTTTGGTCCAGACTGAAATACATCAAGATCTGTCAGTTGGATTTCCATGGTGAACGAATAAATGATGAATGGATTTCACACAGACATTTATGGTCCCCAGAGGATGAATCCTGCTGACTTTGGTGACCCCGTGACTTTTCCTTTAGCGCCGCAAGTAGGTTGACATTTGTGGTTTTGAGTGAAAAATTACCTCGCCATGAAATTTACTACACACATTCAAGCCGCCCTCAGGATAAACTGTAATCGCTTTGGTGATCACCTGACATTTCATCGGACTCACCAGGTCCACTTTTCATTATGAAAAAACTAGTGATATTCCCATCTCAGCTGTATATTGTGTTTTGTGTTAACGAACAAAGGTCTGATTATGAACATGGCATCAGCTCTTCAGTGACGCCAACATGGCTATAGACTCTCAGCTTTGGTCAGTTCATGTCAATCTCATTCTAAATTTGTTTTCTTACAGAGCCTGAAACGGGTTACATTCATCTTATTTCAACTGAAGCCGGCCAGTAAATTAGTGAGCATAAATTCTCGTCTGATACATTACTCTGGAATTAATTTCCATAAATGCAGCAGTTCTGCCAAACCTACAGTTATTTTATTGCTGTATTCACCACAAGACTTTGCATGCATATCTCATGGTGAGCACAGTTCAGTCAATGGCACATTTGTTATCATTATGAAACCCCCCCCTTTTCTTTGAAAAATCAAAATAGCACATGTGACAACTGACACGTTTATTAATGATGGGGATTTTTGTGAAAAATTATTTGTTTCATTTGCAAGCCCCCGCTGACAGACTGCAGTTAATGTATAACTTTGACAGACCGTTTTTCCGCACTCTGCCGTTCTTTTCATTTTCTTTTTTTTTTTTTCGCCCAGGTGCAAGCGTTTATCATAAAGATATTTTAAAGACATTTCTCTCTCCCTCGCTCTAGCCATTAATTTCTGCTGCGAGAAAACTTGTGTGTAACAGTTGGTTCTTTACACGCTGACATGTTTACCAGTAGCCTCAAGCAAATCTCTACTGACTATCACTACTTGTTCATCCAGTCCTTTGCGAGCTCCCTTGGGGTTGCAAGTTGTGGTTTTGGAGCAGATATTGACCCGGCTTTGTGCTTGCACCGGTCTGCCTTAAGGGTTCAACACTTTGAGCAAACTGAGCAAAAAAAGAAAACCAGCAAAACAAGACTGAATTAGAGAGACAAATACGGGAAAAGTGGTTGTTGTTAAAGTTGTATAACTTTGTCGATGTGGATTGACTTGTAAAATAAGGCCATAGGACTGATAATATGCATTCTCATAAAAATATTTGTCCTCTAAACATGATTTGAATTACTGCTTCATAACACCAGTTAAAGTTGCAGTTAAACAACATGTCGACAAACATCATTTACTAGGTTAAAGATTAAATGTATACTTCTCTGAAAATTTGAATTGAAGTTAATTCATGATTTTCAAAGACATAAAGGTCAATATTTAAGGAAAAAAAGTGGTTGTTGCTCCTAAAAACACTTTTTGAACATTGCTTCATGCTATGTCACGTAAAGGAGTCGGTGTTGTTTACTCTGGTAGCAGTGAGCGGCTGTAATTTAGTGTGAGTCATTACATTTCACCATTTTACATCACGGTGATTTATTGTGCATTTTGTGAAGGTGAAGAAACGGGACATGAAATGATTGGTCATGTTCATTTTTGACAGGAGGAATATGTTGGAGTTCGGTGGAATAACAAAACCAGGACTGTCTGACGGCCACACACAGCTGCTTCATTGAATTGAATGCTTGAATTTCAATGTTGTTTTATACAACCCACCTTCCCATGATGTAAGTTTTTACGATGAAATGAAAGAACTTCTCAGTCACACACAACTTATGTAATAATTTTTCTGATTTTGTTTGGGAAGGGAACTCACTTTCATGGTTTGGCCAGTCATTAATGACTTTACCCTCAAAAGGTCAACAGGCCTAACAAAAAAAGTTGCAAAGATGCATCACTTCTCAAAACCTAATGATGAGACTAAGGAGGCTAACTGTGAAAGCACATTAACAAACACCCATAAGAATCAGAGACTAGAGGATCCGAGAATAAACAACAGACGTATCTCTGATGAAGCAAAAATTGCAAATGAATTCAATGCTTTGTTTGTAGAGTCAGCTGACGCCCAACACGTTGGACCAGAACACTCAAAATCTATTTCACATCAAAGAGCTTCATCTTGAAAAAGTCAGCAAAATTATGATCCAGTTCAGCAACTGATAAAGCAATACTGAACCCAACAACTTGAGCCAACAATACATCATGCGAACTAGTCAATTAACAACAACTTTCCCTGAGACCTGGAGCAGCTGTTATCAGTCCGATCTTGACATGTTAATACAGATCCATCGTTACTCTCCCAGTTGTCTCTAAGATACGGCTAATAATTGCAAAGAAACTCGTGATGCATCCATAGACAAAACAGTTACTTCATAAACCACAATTTTGATTCAGGCTCAAATGTTCTACTGAGGCTGCAAATTGTTTTCTAATTGAAAAAATAAATGGTCTTTTGGATAAACGTCATGTTGTGGGAGCAGTCTTCGTAGACTTCAAGCTTTCAATACTGTTATACACAATGTGCTGATATCCAAAATCTCCAAACTCCAGCTTTCTGATCGTGCTTTACACTGGTTTGACTCGCACCTCAGGTGAAGAGTGTGTGAGGGTCAGTGGGGGAAAGTTCACCCACTGTGTCAACAGCATGGGGATACCTCGGGGGTCGATTCTAGGTCTGTTGCTATTTAGCATGTATGTCAACAACCTACCTGAGAGACATGTCGGTGTTGGCTGCTAAATATATGCAGATGATACAGTAATTCATGCATCTGCAAGAACAACTAACAAGGCCACTGACCAGCTCACTGAATCCTTACACTCTCAATCGGAATGGCTTGAGTGCTCCTCGAGTAAAACAAATATTTCAATCTGTTTTAAAAATAAAGAATTAGGTCATCAGGTTCACAATGACATCTGCCATTTAGCACAGCCCAGCTCTACATGCGTGCCTTGATATTCTCACACCACTCACTGCAACAAAACACAAACACAATTAACTTCACTAAATTAACTTAACTAAATAAATTTAACCAGGCAGCTGATATCGTTACTGCCACTGGTGGAGAATGTGAACTATGCACCTTATGACTTGTTTTCTGATGCTTGATAACTTCCAGATTATTCAGCATGATGATTTCAATAATGAGAAACAATGTTGGAAGTATATATTATTGTAAGGCAGCGCAGCTATCTAGTTCTAATAATTCGTGTATGTTGCCTTTACTTCTGGGTTTAAATATGCACAATGTGTGAACTGCATGATCTGCCTCTTCTACTGGCTTCTTTTTGCAGCCTTGCAGTTAAACCAAAACAGCAGCTGAGAAACTGCTGCGATGTTGAGGTGTGTTATATTGCATAAACGTGTTCCTTTGCCCAGCATGTGCATCGGCCCCAGATCGGCCCTCATGGACTCTCTGACAGACGGATAATCCAGGTCACCAAAGACTCCATGAGAGCAATGAGTTGTCCTGTCCTCTAGTGCACCTGCCCTTCTTTTCCAGATCCTGCCAGAAGATCACCAAGGACGAGGCAGTCGGCTTGTCTCTCAACATTTATGGTTTACATTCATGTGTGAAACCAGCCCATGTGTTTTCAGTTTTCAAGTTAAGGTTATTATAAATCAAGGAAATTCATCTTATCCTCAGTTACATTTGTTTGTTTGTGAGACATCTGAAAAGCCTGGTGAGAGACATTTTGATGAAATCTGGCAAACAATCACACTCAACACTCATCCAGACGCCCAGTTCTCCACTGACTCTCATCACACCAAATCTCAATTTCTGTTATTATTTTGTTTCTAATCCTTTTCTGTTCCTGGTCTCTTGGACACCTCCAGGCTCATAATTATAAGTTTATGCTCTGTCTTATGCATATGAATACACATTTACAACCTCTTCAGTGTTAAAAAATAGTACTGATCCATTCATTACCTATTGTTAATCTTGACTGCTCTACCTTTTCCCTTCTGGTTTGTCTTTTTTAGATGCAGAAGCAAAATTCTCCTCAAGTTACTACAATCTGAATATATATTTATTTTATTGAAAATGTAGTTTCTTCATCATTTCCCTACACATTGATTCACTGAGGTCTCCAACCTGCAAGTTGCTCTTCAAAGCCTTGAAAAGCTTGGCCTCATTAAACGGTTTCGCATTAATTGCAGGTGTGGAGCATTAAGTTGAACATTCCTCACGTCACACACCTCTCAGGACAAACACTTCATCATCACATCATCACTTGCACCTGTGCATCAGGTTGATCTTCTTTTGTCTCCCACGCTGAAGGCACTGAGCATTATCTAGATGCTACCTCCCTCTAGTGGAAGAAAGTGGTTACGACAAGTCACTCCCACTTGTTGGTGTCAGCAAATCCAGTGGAGCTTCAGATGGCTAAACATAACGTTAAACTTCAACCACAAACCACCAGTAAAGCAGTGACACTGAGCACAGGGCAGCATATTCTATGACTTAATAATTGTTTGGCGTCTGTGCGCAGCCTTGTAGTGACATTATTGCCCCCTAATGGTCGTCTTTCAGATTGCAGCTCATTCTAAGCTATATGTAATCAAACAATACTGATATTTTTTTTTTAAATTAGTGTTGATTGTTTCTGCACATAATATATCAGTCATTTGTAAATCAAACAATACTGATAATTTTTTTTTTATTAGTACTTGATTTTCACTGTAGTAGACAGTTGTCCTTACTTTTCAGACTTGTTAATATCACATAGGAGAAAAGTTTAAGAAATGAACACAGCTTTGTTTTTTCTTCTTTCTTGACCCAAGTATCTCTCAACCCCTCTAATGCATCTGTGTATATAAAGTAGTTAAATCTAGCTTCACCTGGACCAGCTGCAAAAGTGAAATGCTCTTTATGCATCAATATTAACAATTACACTTCGCTGATAATATTTTTTGAGGGGTTTGAGATAGTAATGGGGTATTTTCATATTGCTGTATTAGTACTTTTAAGTAAATGATCTGGGTATTTATTCCATCACTGATCGTTTCTGTGTATATGACAATGCTCTTACATACAGTAGGCCTTTCTTTTTCCAGCCTTGTATTATTTATATTGACCAATGTATTATGTTGCCAAATACCTAAAATGAGTACCATTCATCTTTGTTTTATATTCTCATTATTCTTGTCCAGACATGTTGAATATTCTATTGCATCTAATATCCTTGTGGACAAAAATGTACAATTCTTTATTTGTCTTTTTTTTTTCCAATTCCACGTAGAAATGCACCTCATAAATCTTTTTCTATTACTTTTTTTTCTGTGTGGTTGTATAACACTTTAAGAGAGAGAGAGAACAGGTCTTTTTTTTACGTTATAAATCATTTATTGAAATATAAATCATCTGAATGTACATGATGTAAAATAATGAAACATGGTATTAAAATCATCATATTGGGTGTAATTACCTATAATTACAGATAGTGTACCGTCAACAACACAACACTCACCTGCGGCACAAACATTCACATCCACACTGCTTTAAACATCTAAAGCCAAAGCAAGACTTTTCTTTCTTTCTTTTTTTTCTCTAGCTCAGCTCGCCTACGTCTTCTGCAACATCCAAACCAAAATGGAAAAAAAAGGAAAGTGCAACAGCTGTTTGCAGATTATATCACAGTTATCAGAGAGAGGCGGAGGCAGTGGCACAGCTGGATTACAGAGTTTACACACAACTGATGTATAACATCAGATCAACATGAATTTCTAGTGTCTTAGTTTAACTGGAACCTGCTAATAGACTTCAGGATAGTAGAAGAAATAAAAGACTGGTGGACACAACCTGCTTGTAAAGCACAGTCGTGTTTACCGATGTGATTTGCTGGACCTCTTTAATTGCTTTTGTGTAGTAGTTAAATGAATTACTGTGAATCTCATTCCTTAAAAACATGACAAATGTGAATATTTCTCATGCAACTTTCTGATCCACAAATACTGTGAAGCACTAGACGGTGTCCACTATGATGGCAAATGTTTTCATGTTCCTACTGAGGAGAATTTCCTTTGTTGCAGTGGATTCTGGGGATAATGAGGGTGCAGAAGCTTAATATGTGCTTACATAAAATACAGTTATCCCAATAACTCTCTCTTATAAAATAACTCTGGAGCTATTTACAATACAATCACACTTCGTCTTTCGAAACCCATACGACAGATATGACTGAAGTCTTTATCGGGGGGGAGACATTTGAGAACATGATGTTGCATTTGGGAAAAAGGTGAGAGACACTGCAAAGATGCATGCAACTCAAAAGCTCTATTCTCGTAACCATTCAAACAGCTATGGTCAATATCTACTCGGTATTCACAAATAATACACGTTTACTTGACGATGAAGTAAAAAAATAAATTTGAATTACTGCACGTATTTAGCCATTGAAAATATTATATGGTCATATACAAAAAAATGCACATATTCCAGATTTTGTGCTCTTTAATCCGAGTATTGCTACTGATTGTGCCAGCATCAGGTGCTTCTCTTGCAGCAGGTGAGTGAGTTTACCTGCCAATGCTGTTGCTAGTATTGGACTCATTTACTTTAGTGCATCTGTAGTGGTTAAATATATATCATGTGAATGATATCCTGTGGTGTTCATTTAGAGTTGCTGACCAACGAGTTAAGTTCTTCCCTTCTTGCTTATATTGCTGTTAAAAAAATGCCCGATAGAATAAAGTTCTGAAAATTTTAGAGACAATCTTTTTATCTGTGTTATCTCGATAGGTCCAAGGTGCAGGCTCGGTGGTTCTTTGAGTCCTTGACGTCACCTTTTCATCGAGGCTCACTCACTCCTCCAGCCCAACAGGGGGCAGTGTCCAGGGAGAAGTGAAGGGCGTACCATACTGTCACCACAGACAGTGAAGTGGTTTTGTTCTGTCCTCTGAGGGGGTGGTCTTGGAGGAGGAATGGAGCGGGTGGAGGGTAGACAGCAGAGTCTTTGGTTGATTTACAAGTCTTTGTCTAGTTTCCCGTGTCCTTACACCCCTTCTCTTTGCTGCTTCTGCTCGACAGGCTGGTTAGTTGTCACAGGAAGCTGTCCTCCACCAGGTCACTACAGTCCAGACACATCTCGTCCAGCAGCGTGATGTCCTCCAGAGTCTCGCCCTCACGCTTGGCAAAGGTGGAGCTGCTGGAGCCCGTCTCGATGGCGCTCTCCTCGGACGTCTGAGAGCTACAGGAGAATAACACGAGTTAGCGCCATCTGTGGTGTGATACAGACAATATAAAGCAGTAGAGGCAAATGTTTGGTTGCATTTACCCGTGTCTGTTCCTCTTTCCATACTCATCATCAGATATGGGGTCCAGGTCAGGGAGGGGGATGATGTAGCCGCTGTCGGAGCTCAACCGCTGCTCGTCGAAGCCGCTTTCCCTGTCCTTCAGCTTGCCCTGGTTCTTGTAGGAGATGCCGATGTAGGCGTCGTCGTTCTCCACGCACACCCGGGTCACAGCGGGGTGGTCGCTCTTCAGGAACTCGTGGTTCACCCTCTCATAGTGCTGCACAAGATAGACAGTGTTAAACAGCGGCAACACAAGAGCAGGGGTGGAAGTAACAAATTTTCTCTCGCTACTGTAACTGTGTACTTTTTATAACAAGTATTATACCTCACTAGCTGCAGCAGAGAAGAAGCTACAGCTGCATGTCTCATCCAGGCTTGTGATTTTGAACAGTACAACAATGCAAAATAATGCAACAGAAATTGAGGATGACATCATTACGGGTTAAGGTTTCCATCAGGAGACACGACATGTGTGTTTTGCTGCACAGAAGTCACGATGATTCAAGACAGCGTGCGAGTGTGAGCGCAGAACTAATGAAGCTCTGCGAGGCCAAAGGAGAGCTGTGGTATGAGTGTGATCACTGGTTGTGTTGCCAGCTGGATGGTGAGATCCAAACTGAAAATCACACAAGCCCAAGGTGCTAAAACAAGAGCCGGTTCCTGCTCTGCCCCCAGCCATTAAAGCTCTGTAAAGGAGGCAGAGGTAAAGCTGTTTTGATGTGCCATGTGTGGTGTGGACTTTAATGGGGTAATTAAGGTTGGGTGGTGGAGGCGAGAACTGGGGCTGCGTCATTACCCAGACTGAGGCCGGCCGCTCCGACATCCAGCTGCTGCATTTGCACTCTAATCACTTGTAGGTTTCTGTTTTACAGAAACACATAGAGCCCACAGAAACACTCCTAATGCACTCCCAGAGGAAGCAGGAGGGATTTTAAAAGAACAGCCTGCTACTTTAAGAGTGCATTAAAATTATTTTCAACCTGTACTTTGCTTGGAAAATAGTACAGGTTGAAGCATGAGGGGACATTTTGATGCAAAGAGAGGAACAGAATGTGCAGGTCCAACCATGGGGTCAGGAATGAGAGGCGGTAAATTAGAAAGCAGGTGTTTAAGAGTCCAAAGAGGTCTGAGGACACGAGAGGTCAGAAGGAGACTCACCCTCTTGTAGCTGGAGGGTAGCAGAGAAGCAACAGTGTCACTCAGTCCCAGGAAAGAAGGCCTCTTCTCTGGCTCACTGTTCCAGCACTTCATCATCATCTCATACCTGGAAAAGCAAAAACAGGCGTTGTTATAGCAGAGAAGTGTACGACCTGTCCTGCACCTTGCAATTTAGCCATGACTCATGTCACAGTTCAGAAACAAACTGTTCTGAGTTTACGGCCCAGCACATTCCTCATCTCACAGTTTGTTTGGGAAACTTCATGAATGATCTCACGTACACGTCATGAGGTGCGTGCTCTGGTTTGGACATCCTGTATCCACTCTTGATTTTGTTGTAGAAGCTTGAATCCACGACCATGCCGGGGTACGGGGTGCCACCTTCAGATCGAAACAGATTCTCATGAGTTTATCAACCAACCCCGGTCTCACATCTTTCTTTGGCTCTAATAGATGTTTGCATGGGCTCACCTAAGGAGAATATCTCCCACAGCAGGATGCCGTAGGACCAAACATCACTCAGAGTGGTGTACAGGTTGTCAAAGATACTCTCTGGCGCCATCCACTTCACTGGCAGGAAAGTCTGAGTGACAAAGAGGAAATGTTCAATCACACCTGCAAAACCATTATGGAGAAGAAGAATAAAGCGTTGTTTTAGGCACGAAGTGACGGATGGACGGAGACTTACGCTCCCTTTGGAGACGTAGTTGTTGTCATGCATGATGTCTCGGGCCAGTCCGAAGTCACAGATCTTCACTATCTTGCCTTGAGAGAGGAGGACGTTCCTGGCGGCGAGGTCCCGATGCACACACTGCAAAAAAGAGATTAGCAGCTCATTGCATCATGCACAATTGTTGTGGATTCTCAGTTCCACTCATTCCCATATGAACACATTTCGCTCCCACAGCTAAGGACTGCATCTATTTCTGTATGTATTTCATTTGAGCCGAGTTCATTTTTAATGCCGTTTCATATTGCTTTATAAAGCATGTTCTTTGTGTAAACATGCCAGTTGGAGGGATGGTTGTGACCACTGGATATTTAGGGATAATAACTATGAAGCTGAATGAATAGCCTCTGGCTGCAGCGTGTCCCTGCCTGGTAATTCTAGCCCTGGCTGTGCTGCTTCTATATTCAGCCCCTGGCCTGTCTCCTGAGTGGGCTCAGCAGCCTTCACGGGACTGCTTATCACACAACTGCTGATTTCCTCAGTCCCCTTTGGCTGGCACAGCTGTCATCATATAGGGCACAGCGCAAAATCCACAACCAGTGGGAAGCGGGGAATGCAACGCCTGCAGGACCTATGTGGTATGCAAAGCCCAGCAGTACAAATACATCTGAGGAAAAAAGATAAAATACTTTATTAACTGTCTCTCTGTGGACTAAACTTACATTTTTGGAAGCCAGGAACTCCATGCCTTTGGCCACCTGGTAGGTAAAGCTGAGCAGATCGGTAGTGGTGAGGCCCTCGTTCATGTCGTCTGACAACAGGTCGTCCATCTCGCCCTCTGGTTGAGAAAGCAGAGAAAACACCATGAGGCTGTCCACCAGTATATGTTCATCATGTATTGTAAATATAGCACCGGCTGCTCAAACTTGGCTTTTACTAATGGCAGGGAGAAACCGGGCATTATTATGCGTGTGCTACAATTATCCTCTCCATGTAATTACAGGGCTGTACCAGGCCTAAATTCTGACAAGGGTGGACCCCTCAACCAACACTGACTCAACACAGCGCTGAAGCCAAGCAAGCACACACCAATAACAGAGAGGAGACGGTGAAAAGGAGGACAGAGAGGAGACGCTGCGTACCACTGGATCCTTTCTGAGAGGGAGGGTGGTCATAGTTCGACCCCTGGATGTCTGAGTACTTGGAGGCGTTGCTCATCTCCAGCATGGGTACATACTGAGTGTTGTCAGCCTGCTTCATATCCATGTAGTCTCCTTTGCTCTCGAAGGACAGGATCACATAACTGTGCGTAAAGACAAGAGCGATACAAAGACTGTTAGTGATGAGGCGAGGACAGGTTGTGGGAATAGAGCCAGATAAAGATGATTATACATTATGTTATACATCTTATTCAGGCCCCTGTCATGTGTCCTTAAACCCTCTCAACCCCTCTGGCTGGGGTTAGAGGAAGATGTGGTTGAGCCTAACATGGTAGCCAGGATTAAATCATGTTATGGTCAATTCGAGGTGTGGTCACTGTGAGTCATCCATCAGCGCAGACGAGCCTCGGAGGGAGAGAGTGCTGCCGTTTCACCACCAACGTCTGGGTGGACGGAATTAACAGGTACCTCCGATACAATGAAATTAGGTTGAAAGCTGAGACCACTTCAGAGCGCAATTCGATTAGGTTAAGACGCCAGACAATCTCCTCGACCGTGGAGAAAATGGCGATAGAGTTACCGATTAGGTAGGGTGGTGGAGAATGTGAGACAATTGTTGTGACAGTGGTTGTAATATTTGAGAGTGGAAAATGGGAAGTGATCTGATGTAAAAGGTGTCGTTTCTTTTACATTTTCCAAACATTAGGATAATCCAGGATAAAAAGATAAAAACACAGCATATGAAATGTAGATGCATGTATGCAAGCTTAGAAACATATATGCGGTACCTCCTGCTGCTCTCGTCTGCAGGGTTGATTCCGAAGATGTCCAGCTCTTTTTTATTATTTTTCTCAGGGTTCAGGCTGAGGAAGTTCTCCCTGTTCTTGTGCAGGTAGTTGACCAGGTCCCCGTAGAAGCAGTACTCAGTGATAATGTAGATGGGGCCTGAGAACAAGACAGCAGATAAAGTCGTGCATCGGCGTCAGTCTGCAGGCTAATCTTATCAGAGGCTCGTAAAGGCTAAAAGCACAGTCAAGAGGGCAAGCCTCCGCTTTCCCATAAAAAGCCTGTTAAAATACCACACCCACCCAAAGCTGAGGCAGGGCTGTCAATCTTTTTTGGCTGTTCGAGCTGTAAATGTGCACAAATGCCAAATCTGAATGAGTGTGTGTTTTTGGCAGCGTGAATGTGGGCGTCATTGTGTGTGTCTTTGTAAAGTGGTGACTAAATTGCAAGGGAGAGGCAACAATGGTTAAAGTAAACTGTTATTATACAGAATGTGTTTGCCAATGACTATGTGTGATTTTTTTTTTTAAATCTCAAAATTGCGCCTGTAGTATTCACCTGACTTGGTGCACGCCCCCAGGAGGTTCACAATGTTGAGATGTGGTCCGAGATGAGTCATGATCTTCAGCTCAGACATCAGGGCCTGTTTCTCGCTGGAGCGCGCCGTGGCTGAAAGAGGGTGCAGCAAACACGACTATCAGACGTAATCAAACCATCAAACAAGTCAACCGACCGTGCGTTCGGCCATCCACACCTCTTTCATCTGAATTCTATAATCAGACATCATCTTGTTCTGAAACACTGTCTTTATTGTTTTGTAGATTCTTTAGTATCTTCCTTTCCATCAGTACAAAGTTCAGCACCAGTTGAATAAAATCAGCTGCCAGGTAAAGTGGAAATTTTGAAAACCCTCTAACACCACCCTCCTACCGCCTGTTTGGCAATTTGGGTTTATTTAAAGTATGCTGAATTAGATATAAGCAATTCCTGTTTGCAGTGTACTCCAGAAAACTAACTGGATTTCTTTGATACTGAAGAAAACTTCAAAATGTGATAATTCTCAGGAAAGTTCTGGAGTTAATTAACATTTCTAGCTATAAATTATAAAAAGTGAGCTTCAGACAGATGACTGGCAGCAACATGTATTCAGTGTCTTGTAATTGTAATCCAATAGTTAAACTCACGTTTCAGCATCTTCACTGCCACCTTCATGACCGGCTGGGAGCGGCTCAGTCCGTAGGCGGTGCCCTCCACCACCTTCCCAAAGGCTCCGGAGCCCAGGATACGACCTGAGGAAAACACAGCATGGGATCAGTCATCAGCAAAGAAAAAAAACCAGAACCTGCACAAACACAGAGTTAAACACATCCATGCACTTTGGATGCTTTCTCATCTGCGACTCTCTCAGTGGCTGAATGTCCCCTTGATCATTGAGTGGAACCAAACCCCAGCCAGCCTACTGCCCAAAACCAGATTAGCTTATATCAGCTTCACTTCAAAGACAGAGTGAGACATCCTGACTGGAACATCCCTGCGGGGAGGCTGCAGAGCCGCTGGCACAAGACTCCGGCTTTAGCTCACAGAAAATGACAGTCAGCTCACCGAGCACAAGTCTGTCACGGGGGAACTCCCATCTGGAGTCGTAGGGGAGCTGCATGGGATCCACATAGATGTACTCATGCCCGTCTGGGCTCACAGACTCGATGACCCTCCAGCGGATCTCGTACCTCGGTTTCTGGAAGACAAAACACAAATAAGAGCTAATTAATGATTTGGTCAAATCAAGCTTGAGGATGGCTGGATTTCTTCTCAGGCCTCATAAATGACTTTTGGGCCACATTCAGTTGTTTTTAACAGCAATTTTAAGGACCCACAAATTTGGTTTCATTTATGAGCTCAGTTGAATTTGCTTTTGTCAGGAGCATTTGTTATTTGGTGGATACCCAAAATAACACTGCATGTGAAATGAGCCTTTAAACAGTCAGAGCAGCAACACAAGCAGTCCACAACTGAAATTCAAATTGCATACAATAAACCACTAATATCATTAATTTTAAGTGGCAGTCTTAATCTGAAAACATGAATAGGGAAATTTAGGCTTGATTTATTTAATTGCTCCAAAAACAAGTTTCTGAATCCATAAACAAGGGAGAAATGAAAAAAAAACAGACAAGAGAGTGAACGTGTGAGAATGAATGCAGAATGATGGCAACAATACCTGTTTCCAGATAACAACCAAGACAATGAGTGAGATGATGACAATGACCAGGAGCACCAGCACAGCGGCGGCTACGGTCAGCTCTGGGTGAGGACCTGTTCAGGAGGAGAGCCAGCGGTCACACATGTTAGATGGACAGCACATTGATGAGTCAACATGTGTGTGTTGTAATGATAAAGTAAATGCTTGCAGTGAAACACATTCTGTGAGTTGCATTAGAAATGTTGTCTCTCAGGCTTAAAGGCATTTAAATCCACAGGGTGTCCTGATTACTGGGACCAAAAGGTATGCAGGGGAGATAACATGCAAGTTGGTGGTGGGGGAGGGGTCCAGGCGCTGGTTGAGGGGGGGTGGGTTGGAGGGTCGGGGGTGTATATCTCATCTGCAAGAAGCAAATGGCCTAACGATCTCCTGCTTCCCTGAATTAGCTGTCGGAGTAAGAGCCCTTTCCTCACGGCCCCCTATCAGCTGTCTCACCACAAACCCATCATCTGACAGCTGCTGCAACACTGACAGCACCATCACAGCCCTGATCACAGTCACTCACACAGCCTGTCACACTCTGAGTGTCAGAAACGGAAGGAACTTCGGGGGAAACAAGGTGGAAACAACAACATCAAATGTCAGTTCAGAAGCTGGGTAAAGAGGAAAGTGACTTCACAGGGAGCAAACATGGATGAAATGTGTGTTTGTTTTCTTACCGCTGGACACCAGCTTGACCTCCCTGCTGACGGCGGCCATTTCGTTCCTGGCCAGGCAGCGCACCGCCAGCGTGTTTTCCAGATGCCCAAAGATGACCTGACTCTCCAGGTTGTTGTCCTCGTCAAAGTGCGAGTCCATGGAGATCTCGGTGGAGTTGGCAGGGAGGGGCACCCAGGAAGACGAGTCATTGGCACAACTTAGGGAACAAAGAAAGAGATGATCAGTTAAAGTGTGTAGTGACATCATGACCTGGGAAGCTTCCCATTGGTTGTTAGCATTTGCATGTAAATATGATTGAACTTACTGTTTGATGTTCTTGCAGACAAACCACTCCACCACAGGAGTGGGCTGCCCTCGAGTGATGCACACCACAGACTGGCCTGTGGCCGAGCCGTGGTGGATGTCCATCAGGTCCACAATGATTGCAGGCACTGTAATGTAGTCCAGGCAGAAGGGTGTGAGCACAGCAAAGTGTATAAATAGAAAAAGACAGACTGTAACTGGGGATAAAAGGCTGTGAAAGCAGTATTCCAGGAAATAAATGAATAAATAAATGTAATGAAGGGCTTGGGGCATTCCTCTCTCTGACCTTTGACCTCCAGGATCAACCCAACGCTGCGACTTTGGTCTCCATTCTCCACTCGCATGGTATAGTTGCCGCTGTCCTCCTCCTTGGCCCGGATTAGGGTAAGAACACTCATGTAGCTGCGCAGAGCAACAAAACAAGAATCTGTAATAATTGCACAGTCTAGAAGTTCATAATCACACTAAACCCTAATGACAGGCCCGGCTAATGTGCGGGAATGTTAGCTTTGAGCTTGTCATTAGCTCTGCTGTTATTAGTCCACCTTATACGGGAGCCTCACCTGGTCTCGCTGAGCTGCCGGAGGCTGGTGGAGATCTCCGCTGTCACATCGCTGAGCGGGACGCCGTCTTTGAGCCAAGTGACATGAGCGCTGGGGAAGGAGCTGATCTCGGCCCTGAACTCCCGGACCTCATCCAGCTCGGCTGATTCATATTCTCTGAACTCCGGAAAGATGGACATAAACTCACTCGCTGTTAGGAGAGAGGACAGACAGGCCGACAGACAGTCAGCTGTTATTCATCACCTCAGGAAAGTGAGGAATGTTTGAAATAATGCCGCGTGATATTTAGTGTAAGTCAGTGGTTGTCAGGAAAATGCAGAGTGAAACTAAGTTGAATGAATATGATTTATGTAGGAAAATATACAAGTTTGCTGATGCAAAAACATTTAAAAATGAAAATTCAACTGATCCTTTTCTTTTAGTTGCTTCCTCTTTCATTGTTAAAGACTGATAACATTTATGGGGTGCTAACTTTTTTTGGCTTCTGAAGTGGGGCATGACAGAAAAAGTTTGAGAACCGCTGCTGGAAGTAAACAAAATACAACTTTCGTACCAAAAACACGAATAGTTAGTTGTTTTGTCTGGCTCTCATTACTGATAATATCAGTGATGGAGCAGGAGTAGATGCCGCTGTCCTTGGTTGAGGCCTGTGGGATCGTCAGGGTGTAAAGAATCTCCTGATCCCTCTTGTTCTCGTGCACTGTTTTGATTGCACGATTCGCCTGCCAAACAAAAAGGAACATCAGGTATCAGATCCACTTTGCAATCAAGCTTTTGTTTGAAAAGTTTTTTGTTCATAAGACGACTCGTGCTCTCACCACTTTGCCGGGGTATTTCCAGTGGTCTTCCAGAATCTCAGACCCGCGAGCCAGACAGGTGACTGTGAGGGTGTCTCCCACCAGCAGAGCGGTCCGTTTGGCCGTCAGCTCAACATGCAGCGCAGCACCACCTGAGAGATGATAAATGACAAGATCAGGAAGCCTGTGGGAGGGTACATATCCACCAAAGAGAACACAGAGCTGACAGCTTTGAAAGGTAAATGCTACATACATCTACTGACACATATTTACACACCTGTCCAGCCGTGGACGATGTATTCCTCGCTGTAGTGCTCCTCTCCATTTATGAGGGCCTTACAGACATAGGTTCCAGCGGTGAACACTCCCAAAGCGCCCTTCTTGCTGTCATAAACACTTGGCACGGGCTGCTGCGTGTCGACGTTAACCAGGGTCACGTTGGCGCTGGGATCAGACACTCGACACTGGATCTCCATCTCCTCGTGGTCGGACAGGACGTGGTTGCCAAAAGGCACCGGCGACGGCACGAAGGGAACATCGGGATCTGAGTTGGAGTAAAATAATTTTCTCAGACCTGATAATAAAGTTAAATAATGAAAAACTCAAAGCTGCTGTGCACCTCATACCTGGCACATAGACGTAGATGCTGCTGTCCTCCATATCCTCAGTGGTGTTTCCGCTGTAGAAGCAGGTGTAGTAGCCGGTGTGCATTGCGGTGGCGCTGTCCACAGTGACGGTGGTGACGAACAGGCCGTTGTTGTCCTCCTGTGTTCTCTCAGGCACGTCCAGCGGCATCTCCCAGGCCAGTTTCGCCTCTCCCCGACAGGTCAAGGTGAAAGCTGTGTGGAGGGGCACCACCATCTCCTCCACCTGTGGCAGCAGCACAGGGGCCGAGGATGGTGGGAACATCGCTGTGGTGGGAGCTGGAAGAAAGACATGCATGGCGTTCAGTCATAGATCACAAATCTATCTATCTATCTATCTATCTATCTATATTACCTTTCACTCTGAGGTTAAAGGAGAACTGAGCAGTGCGAGATCCACTCTGGGCTACGAAGGTATAATTCCCGTTGTCTTTCACCAGAGGCTGTCGGAATATCAGAATGCACTGATACCTGTGAGAAGAGTGGATAAAATTGATGGATAAAAATCTGCCTTCTTGCCGAGAGTTAGATGAGATAATCAATGCCACTTTCACCCCTGTGCGGTAAATACGAATATTTATTCTCACCGATTCCCTTCAAGGGAGCTGGTTTTGGTGAAGATGTAATAACCCATTGGTATGGCTTTGCCGTCTTTCAGCCACATCCATTTGGGGGGCGGGTAGGCATCAATGAAGATGGTGAACTCTGTCTCCTCTAAAAGGCTGACAAACTCTGTGGGTAGTATCCCGCTGTGGTCCAGAGCCACGAAGGAATCCTCTGAAGGGAGAGAGAGAGAGAGAAAAAGAAGAATAAGCAGGTGATTGTGGAAGAAACTGATCCAGCGAGTAAAAACAGAGGGACAGCGAAGCAAGGTGAGGATTGAGGTGAAGTGAAGGCCTGACGCACATCTGCTCAAGCCATCCCATAAAACACAGCAGCTGATGTCGAAAGCAGAGGTGAAGCTTTACAGTCGGATGGTAGAAAATGACTTCCACACACCGCGCAAAGCACCTTGTGCACATATGTGAACAGTTTTAGCTGAACGATGATGAGAATACTAAATACGGATTAAGTGGGCATAAATCAAAACGTAAGCACTCATTCACTTATTCTGACTGAGGACTCATTAAAAATGTATCCAGAAAAGTTTTCCGAGCAGACTTACCGAAGACGTTGATGGCCACGCTGCTGACTCTGACCTCTCCGCTGAGCTGGTGGGTGATGGAGCACTCGTAGGTGCCGCTGTCCTGAGTGGTGGCTTGTGGGATACGGAGGGTGTAGATGACCCGGTCAGGAAAAGTCTCTTTCATCTGAACTGCATCCACAGCCTATAGGAACAGAAGAATAATGTGACTTTAAGATCCTGCTCTCCGGAATAAAAAAAAAAAACCTGGTAATAAGATATTTGAATTTTTTAACTCTCAGTGATTTTTCTGTTTTTGCAGGTACGATGTATAAGAGTTGCTGTGATGTGCTGCTGAAGGCTAATGGTTAAAACACTTGCTGGGCCACAGGAGATAAATCAGGACCACAGAGCCTTTTTAAAAGCCTGTAATTGCAACTGAGACCAAAACCAGGAGTCAAGACTGCAGCCTTCCTACCCTCACCGTCTCTGGAAAAGGGCTCAGAGGAAGCCCGGGCGGAGGAAGAGACAACATGCTGCATAGATTAAGAATCTGAATATAAATATAAATAAACATAAATTGCACATGAAGCTCTCGAGGACCCTGCAGCGAACACTTCAAAAGCATTAAATGTTTAGTTGGCTGTCACGTTCAGACGGCATCTGTCCTACACGTCTCAAGGTCACGGGGGTCAAAGGATTTACTATCCGTTTTTTTTTTCTTCTTTTGAACCGCCTGCTCCCCTCGAGCCATTTGTCCTGAACTTTAACTTTCAGTGTCTTTCACATGGAGTTAACTTCAGCAGGAGCTGTCTGGCTGACGTCCTCATAATGAAGACACAACGTCCAGCTTTCCTAAGGCATACCACTAAGGGCCGTCCTCAGAATTATATTCCACTTCCACCGCTGCTGCGTTTAGGTCCAAAACCATTATTTGCTAATTTAAGGCTCAGTGCTGCTGGACAGGAAATATGACAAGAGGTTGAAGGACACGGGGAAAGAAGGCTGAGACGCTGATTATGGATGAAGCTGAAAAAGCTTTCATCTTGCCTGTTTTTTAGGATGGAGCCACTGCTGCTGGAAGCCGGGTCCAGCGGGAGCGACGCAGGTGATGTTCAAATCCCACCCCGCTCTCAACATCTCGTCACTGGCTTTCACTTCCACGTCAAAGTCCTCCATGTCCTCAGGGGCTAGAGGGACCACCAGAGAGCACATATCAGCATCGTCATCTCACAAGATAGTGACAACATGATTGCCGTGAGCTCATTTATCACCAAGTGGCAGCTCAGTAGGTCGTCATTACTCACTCACACACACACACACACACACACAGAGTTAAAACAGGAGTGTTAAGTCATCTCCCCCCTGTGATAATGACATAATGTCATGGCTCTCGTGCGGTGAGATCACCCTGCAGCCGTCTCATGGTAAATAGACTTGGGGAGTGTTTGCAGCTGTGCATTTTTTTAATCCATATCTCATTACTTTAGTGCCAGTGAAAAAAACATGCACAATAATAACTTTTACTCAGTTCATTTCATAAGAGAATACATATGAAAATATAACACGTCCCCTCTCCTCAACACTACATGGTTTCTACATGCACATTCATCCTGACTCACCCTCAGTCACCACAGTGTAAACGACACTTCTGGCCGTCTGGTCGTTCACGGTGGTTTCACACTGGTACTGTCCGGGCAAGAGGTTCCCAAAGAAGCCCATCTTGTTGTCATACAAGGCAGACATCTCCTCTCCATCGGGGACGCTCTTCAGGACGACATAAGAGTAGGGGTCCGACACAAGGCAGGGAATGGAGACTCCGATTGGTTCCATGGGGACGACCAAGTTATCGGGCGTCTCAGGGAGAAATGGAACCTTGGCGTCTGGTGCGCAAGGAGAGGAATGAGGTCACACTGTATCCATGATCCATTGTGCTTATTTTTCATATTTAACATAATTAGTTTATATTTTCATTTCTTCCTTTAAAGCAAGACTATGTAAATTCTAACCCTAACCCTTACTCAGTTTAATACGTTCAGGGGTTTTGGTGCTAAAGCCTGACTTGGTCTGGTGTGACAAACTTATAGTGGCTCCTGTTAACTAACTTGTTCTGAATTTTGTGATTCAAAGCATATCCAACAACATATTCACCTGGAACAAAGACATATATTTCCGCCTCATTTTCCTTTTGTAGTTCTCCCTCTGGTTCACTCTCCTGGGTTTCATAGATGCATCTGTAATAACCGGTGTTTTCCACTGTGGCGTTGTAAATGAAAAGCGTGGCTGTGTAGTATCCCGGGTAAACGAAGGTGTTTTTCGGCAGGGGTTCGGACCAAACCACGTTCTTTTTACCGGTACAGCTTATGTTGAAGACAGAATTGGGCTTGAGGATAAACTCTGTGTCACTGGACAGAAGAGTTGGTGGAGACTCTCCGCAGGCGACTGAAAGACAGTTTGGAAAACATTAGTGGAACTGTTGAAAAATGAGTAAAACATCAATGTTACTATATATTTACCTGAAACCAGCACCAGCAGGATTCCCCCAAAGACGACATACGTCTTCAGCCCATCCATGACTATGGATGTTCTTGTCTGCAGAGACAGAAAGGCGAATTCTTTAGTCAACAAGTAAAGCAAACACTTGGATTGTTTTGGTCTTTCCTGATAAGATATGAAAGTCTCCACATTTATCCAATTTGATAACATAACTATTTGATCAATAAATCAAATTGCTCATTGACTTCTAAATGTCGTGTGAAGCCCAGCCTATGTGCACACACACACACACACACAGAGTCCAGTAACGTTCTTGCCATAACAAACCCACAAAGACTTATAGAGAGAGCTTAACAGTTTGGTCTCCCACATCACTTTAGTGCAGAAAGAATAACAATCTAAAATATATCATAGGGTTGGACACACATGGATTATATTTAGTAAGATGAGGGTTAGAATGGCAAGACTGTTCATTCCAGTGTGTTAGAAGAATGCACAGGGTGGAGGAGTCAGGGCTCCGTGTGAACATGCAGCCCGTCGGTAGAGGGCGACACAGTCCACTAAACCTCCTCATCATCTCCGGTTTGTCCTGTCGTTCGGCTGAAGTTTTTCTTTTCTTCTGATTGAAGAAAACGCAAACTTTTCATTGTGTTTTGAAAAACAATGCGATTTCTTAAAAATGTTGCTTTTTAAAATGCATACATTGACTTTTCTTGTTTAATCCAACTACATTTTTATTTAAGTCCAGATTCCTCACACAGATCCTGTCAGGTTTAGTTTTGTCTCCGTCTGTCTGTCTGTTTGTCTGTATGTCTGTCTGTCTGGATCAGGGTTTCCATCAGGGGCCACACAGTTTGAGAGACTCCCTTTAAAAAAAGCGCTTCTAAACATTTTAATTCCCAAATCATAGCTGTTCTTTCCAAAATCACAATCCTCTGCTTCACCAGCTACTTAACTTAAAACACTCTTTAATTTGACCTGTAGCTCCTTTTTTCTCTGTTTTTATAGTTTATTCTCTGTCTTCCATGAACATTGTCCCCACACGATGAGGCTTCTGGCCCCCTCCTGGCTTCCTGTGGCTGTGCGCTCTGGCGCATCCGAAGCGGGCCAAACGATCCGGGCTAACCTGGGTTTGTCTCACTCTATAATTAGTGGGCCCACTCCGCACAAAAGTACATATCGGCGTGGGAATCAGCTGACAAAATGCCTAATCCGTTTTGACGTGTTTGTGCACACGCCTTGTCTCAAACAATTTCAATAAGGGATTTTTCCCTTTGGCCTCCATCCACTGCGCGTAAATCTGCAGAGTGTGGAGGAGCTGCTCGCAGGTCCTGCTCCTCTCTTTCACTCCCCTGCTCCGGCAAGACACTCAACAAATGTGCCAGATTAACAAATGCATGGCTCTGCAGGGCTGCATGCATCTGAGCAACAGCTGATGAAGCTCGTCTGCCCTCCACACATGGGAACATGGTTCAGCTCAGCTCCGCGTTAAAAAAAAAAAAAGGTTTCCATGAAAATCTAAAAAGTGCAATTGTGCACAAAGAGCATTAATGCACTTTAAGAAGTTTGAATGTGTGTAAATGTTGGAGCAGTATTTCCGTGCAGGATCCCTGGTGACAGCAGGGTCGAGGTGGTTCGTGAAGAATGCGTCGTGGCTCCACAAACACTCTTCTTTTTCCCTCTTTGACTCCTCTCAGCTGAAGCCTCAGTCTGGACTTTTCCATTTTAATTCCTCGCATTCCAGGAGAAAAACAATGAGATGTACAATTTCCAAACGTGTTTCCCATTTAACGCCAGGCAGCATCCCGCAATGTGAGGTGACACCTCCAGCTGTGAGGCCGAGCCCCGAGCGCCTTTTATTCCAGCAGGGACGTCTCCTGCTCGGCGTCCAGCGGTGAGACCATATGGTGCCAAACTACTAACATCTAAAAATCTAAAATCTGTTTCAAAAAATCTGAATGCATCACCTAATGTAAAAGATGCATCTAAACTTGCACTTTTATGAGAGAACAAAACTTTTCAAGAAACTTTTCCAGAGACTCTACTAATTGGATGTGATTTTATTTAGAGAAAAAAAACACCCCAATTTTTTTTTTTGAAAGACTAAGAAATTTTAGTTTCAACCATCTTTTGGGTTACCTTTCAGTAATCCCCTCTGTATATTCCCTCAGTGTATATCCACAGTGCTCCACAGAGGCTCCCGTGCTGCGGCTGTAATCCTCACTGATCCGCCGCTGTGAGAGCATATGTGCGCCTCCGTCCGTCCGTCCGCGTCCGCCACCGTCCTCCAACTGCGCTCCAGCCAGGCGACCTGTGACTGATTCAGACTTACAGTCCGCCCTCCTCCCCTCCGAAAAAATCATCTGGCTCAAAGTAAATAACTCTCAGGAAATGACACCCCCCTCCTCCTCCTCCTCCCCCCTCCTCTCCCTCCTCCCTCTGAGCTGGACCCCTTTTCAAAGTAAGAGTCTCTTTTTTTGAGGGGCAGACGAATAAATGAGGAGGAATGAGGTTTGAATTGGATGTGAGAACTTCTGGAGGACACGAGCAGGTCTGATGTGTTTTTCACTAACTTGTGTTGCATGTGATGATGTTTCACAGTCTTTAATTTGCGCAAGTGTTCTTGTTTTGTGACTTTAATTGTTTGCAGGAGTTTAAGAGGAATTATCTGCAGATTGCGAGATTGAATTTATTATTGCTTTTGTGCACGATGCATGGGAGCTCAGAGAGTGGACACAGCTCTGGTGCATCAGTCTGAAACTGGGGACAGTGGTGCAAGTAGCTCATAGAGGGCGCTCTAACACCATCATATCACAAGCCACCTCTCTCTCTCTCTCTCTCACACACACACACACACACACACACACCAATCCCTTAAATTTCATGAAAAGAAATGAGTCCATCGAGCTTTTTCTTTCTTCTTTTCTGCACCACAAACAGCCAATAGGAGCCCTGTTTACTGACACACATGCGTCAGCTGTTTACCGGCTCCTGCAGCACAGACATCAGTCTCTGTCACCCTCGGGCTCTCCTGACGGGCAACACTACAAATAATGGGCCCCTGTGAATCACCTATCTGTGGGCACAGGAGAGGGGGCATCAGACCGGTGTCTCTGCATGGAGCAGAGCCCCGGGGCCCATCATCAGACCCCCCCTCTCTGCTCTGTGCAGCCGCTTGGCGCAATTACTTCCACATGTTGCAGAAAAGAACAGTGTCCTTGTTCTGCAAACAAAGGATCTCAGCTTCAAACTTACCAAGCTTCTCATTTCTTCTGACACTACAACTGAAAAAATACAGGTACATTCATTACAGATGCATTAAATTCTAGAGGCGACATTTGCAGAGAAATATTTTTGTTTTGAATAAATTCAACGAGATAAAAGTCAAATATGTGCCTTCAGTAAAACTTCAAAAAGTCTTCAAAAGGTCTGTCTTGTGCAAATTATTTCAACTTAATATGACTGAAAAGTTTGCTGAGTCTTAACAGCTGTGATCAACATAAGATGATGCCTTTCTTTAACTTATTCATCCAAAATATGCTTCACTATAAAATCAGATGTAGATGCTGTATATGCTGGTTGGACTCTCAACTTAAAGATGGAGCTGGAAATTTGAGCAGCTGTAAGTCAGTCAGGATGTTTGCATCACTTTAACAGAGACACTGACATTGCTCATCTTCTTTATGGTGACATGACTCCAACTGTCCACCAGGGGGCTTCGGGCAAAAATAACAATCTGCGGCAAAATAAGTCTTCAGCGTTCAAAGGTGACACATTAAATCAGGATTATGATAAATTCAGTTTCAAATGCACAAGTGGATGATGTGCTGCAGATAATTTCGACACATTGTTCGTCCTTGCTTTGTGAAAACTAGACCTACAATCCGAGAATAACAACAGTCATGCCTTTAAAAACTTTAGGCTGCTTTTTAAACTTAAATAATATAAATGTTAAGAGTTCAGCCTGTTCCTGATTATTCCTGGCTGTTTTTGCATAAAGGTTGTTAATCAGATTTTTTTTTTTAAAATATGATAAATGATTTTCTAAAGTGTTCTCCAACAAGCTCATGATTAAAGATACATAAACCTTAACAGACCATAGTACAGATAGACACATATACAGACCAACAACTCCTGCTGTCACACATGATGATGATGATGATGATGATGATGATGAAGAAGATGTGACTCCACAGGCCTTCAGGCGGTGATCCTGTGGGAGCTGTCCAGTGCTGAAATCTATCTATCTATCTATCTATCTATCTATCTATCTATCTATCTAATAAATAATGAATAAATTCTTCCTCTTTTTCTTTTTCCAGAGTTTGGACCTTCCTCAATCAGTGGACTGAAAGAAATTTAAAGGCCTTGTAGAGGTCTCTCTCCCGGACTCAAGGAGTGAAGCAGTCATTAAGTGGAGGTGAGTTTTCTGAAATTAAAAAAAGATGACTATATCTTAGATATCAAATAAATAAGTAAATAAAAAACCAAAACAAGAAAACAGTGGAATTTGGCTGTAATATGTATTTTGAAATGTTCACACAGCACACTGGTCCAGCCTAAGCAGATTTAAATGACACCTTTATCACATTTCAGCTGTGTGCTAAACAGATCTTCCTGAAATGGCCAGACCATGTGTATATATTAAAATATAATTTTAGTGCCAGTTCAATGTCTTGGTTAATCATATAAAGACCAGACACAATAAGAACAATTAGCCCAGCAAACATAAATGAACTCTCAGGTGTGTCACTCTTCCTGTGTGTGAATGGACCTGACCTTGTTTATGCAAAGATAGATTCAGCCACTTGACTTATAAAAGGTCATCATATGATTAAGTAACTCCTTACACACACACACACACACAGAGAGAGAGAGAGAGAGAGAGAGAGATTAGGCCCCCAATTATTCACATATCAAATCCAAAAGCCTAAATATTAGAACTTTTGTCTCCATCACCATCATTTTAAATGTAAACTGTAGAAAAGTTTGTAAAAACGTGCAAAACGACCCTGACATAATTTGGCCTCCCAGAAATTTTATAGCAGTGAGGATCTTTCTCTTCACCCTCTCATGTGTCTGAGCTCCTCCAGGTTGGAAATGACAGGTCACATATATGGAGGATAAAACACTGAGCTGCTGATTCTCTTCAGGAAAAGACAACACTGTCCCTCTCTCTCTCTCTCTCTCTCTCTCTCTCTCTCTCTTTACACACTCCAGCTTCTTCTCGCCTCCACATGAGACAGCAGCTGCAACCGGCTGAAAAGCGCTCTCTCATTGTCTTTTGTCATGCGTAATTGCCACATTTTCAATGGCGGCCTGACGTTTGTGGAGGGCTCTCTCTCCTCTGAAGGTGTAGTCCATCTCATCTCCTCCACCTTGCATGGGTTCAACTCCTGCTTTTGCCAAAGTCGGTGTGATCAGGAGCTGAGGTGAGTGTGACACTGTGACCTGGAAAAATGGATCAACTCTCCAAATGAGCTTCAGTCTGAGGTCACGTCCTGTGGGGCTGGAAAAAAAAAAGAGGGGGGTCTTTCTATAAACTGTTTATTCTATTGTTAATCCTTTAAATGCTGCACTGGTCTTTCACACCTGCAAGGCAACTCTAATTCGATTAATAGGAACTTCAATATATATTCATTAGGTGGCTTTCCCCCCAATAATATATGATCATCAGCGGGATGTGAAAGGGGGCCATTTATTCGTGCTCTGAAAGGGTCTGCGTGGGACCAAAACTTCACCTGCTTCCCCTCTCAATTAGGAATGTATCCCAAACTCTGACAGAAACGAGTTAAATTAGGCGTCAGCTAATTTCCAGTGGCCCCTCCCACATAATCCCCCCTCCGGCTCTCTCCATTTGAGCGTGCCCCCTTTAATTCACCATAAGTTGAAAGGTTCAAATAGTGCCTAATGAAACAGTGACTAAATCGTTCTCTGTGGCTCGGAGGAACCCTGGAGTTGTCTCTCAAAGCTCTCTGAGCGCACAGCCGTCGGGGGGTCTCCGGCTAAATGTGAGTCCCAAGGCAGGACAATCTAACCTGTCAAAGCCTTTGCCCACTTCTATATATCCTTGTTCTGTGGTTTTCAGGCAATAGCAGCATAATCAAGCAACGTGGGACCGAAAACGCAATTAAACTCGCTTTGGACAACCAAAATCTTTTCACATTAATGGGCCATTGGCTGCTCCCCCAGTGGAGCTATCGGGTAGCCTTTTGTGGTCAGATCTAAGGAGAAATTACAGCTACACTTTCATATAGCTCACTCCATCCAGTTTGAATTAAATCTCTTATATCATGTAAATGTGGCGGTGCTGTATAGGAGTGATGCTGCTTAATGAAAATAGTGCACTCTGGCTGCAGGCCCACAAGTCTGTTAACAGCAACGTCCTGGTAATGACAGCTTAATAATGATCAGTTCATAAGATACGTTTTTAAAAGCTGCAGAGGAAGATGACTGCACTCATGCACAACTCATTTTACACAGTGGATAGAAAAACCATCGCAATGAAATCCAATACAAAACTCCCTCTGTGAAATGATCATTTTTGTTGAGACATATTGATCCAACTATTTTGTAATTTTTTTTTTTTTTAAAAGGTGGAGTTTATTGGATTGCATGATATTAAAAGGTGATTCAAATATCTATACTTCTCCTGTGTGATGAGTGTAAATGAAGTTTTATTTTGCAGCACATTATAAAGGATATACTGTTTTTTTTTCACCACAATGTTGCAACAAATAAAACCAGTGCTTCAATATGTCCTGACAAATTAATCCAAACACTTTGTCATTTTTTAAAAAGTGGATTTAGTGAGATTAGGGTTAAAAAGTGTTTAAAATATTTAGTCCACTCACATGAACAACTTGAGATCCGGCATCTATTTTGCATCATATTATACAGGATATTTTTTCCACTGTGTTACTGCAGCTATGTGACCAATGGTTCCTGATAATCAATGTCATGACAAATTGATAATTATTCTATTATATAATCAAAGCATTAAAGTCTGTGCAGTGCAATCATATATATTTTAAAATGCAGTTTCGGTGAATTATTTTAATTAAAGTTTCTCAAGTTGCATTGATGCAAAAGAGGGTTTTCTATTATTTCAAATTCTTATTAATGACACAAATATTTGCAGTCTTAGCTCCTTAGTTTCTATGAGTGAACACATCTTGCATCACACTGTAGTAAATCAATACATTGACAACTTCTTAGGTCAACTCGTCATGTTTATTACAATAAATACAGATATACATAGTTTACAAATTGTTGGTGGGTTCCACACAGGTTAGGCCTACACTATTTCTAAGGGCTGTCATTACCACACAGCCTCACAACAGTTGAAAACATTTACTGGGGTTGATCAGCTGGACCTGGATATGTGAGGTGAGAATCCTGAGGGGGTCAAACACATCAGTCTGTTACAGCTTAGAGGAGGTCAAGTTTCCCAACATTTCACAACAGCGTTAAGACGTGTATTCACATATTTAATTTTGAAAAGTGAAGAAGGACATTTTCAACACTTGTTCTCATGCAGGAGATGTTTGGCCTGGAGGTTGCGTGGTGCCAGAACCCAAACCTGTAGCAGGGCAGAGTAAGTGCCAGCAGTGGGAGTGGGGGGGAGTGGGGTTGTTCTCAGATGGGTGACACCTCTTTCTCTTCCTCAGCTGAAGCTGGAGACAGAGACTCCTCATCCTCTGACCTCGAATAGTCTGTGTGACCGCTCGTGCACTTGCATCCGCTGTGCGCGCTCCTCTGGGTGGCTTTGCCCTCCTTCTTGTGCTTCACCCTGCGGTTCTGAAACCAGATTTTCACCTGTTTCTCTGACAGGTTCAAATATGTGGCGATTTCGATTCTTCTGAGTCTCGACAGATACATGTTCGTGGAAAACTCCCTTTCAAGTTCCAGGAGTTGGGTGCTGGTGAAAGCCGTGCGCATCCTCTTGCCATTTTGTATGTGGCTGCTCTCAGAGGCACCTGTTGGAGGAAAATATTTATTGTAATTCATTTTTTAACTTCAAACATTTAGTTCTTTATTAACACAAGTTTAAAGTCAAGCAAAGATGCAAAATGGCACAAAACATCGTGCGTAATTCTCGTGCGTAAAAGTCGAGCGTTGGCATTTTTCCTATTGCCTGAAAGTGCATATTAAAGTGTACTAAGTCTGTTGAAGGAAAATATTTATTATATTATATTTTTTTACATCAGAACGTTAGTTTTTTATTATTACAAGTTTAACCTCAAGCAAAAAGGTGTCTTAAACATCGTGCAATTCTTCGAGCGTAAAAGCAGTGGTGCATCTCCTGGGAAACGGCGCTGCTGGTTGCACGTGAGCAAACAGGTGTCTTACCAATAGAGAGACAGTGGTATCTCCTGGGATCTGTGACGCTGAAGGTGGGCGTGCAGACAGACGTATGTCCCGGGTGCGCCAGTGCGGGAGACTGCTGGTGCGCCATCCTCTGACAGTACTGCGCCTCCGCTCCTGGGAACTGGCTCTTGAGCATGGGGATGCCGCTGCGGGACGAGTGGATGTGGGACGTGACGCACAGCGGGCAAACACAGAAAGTCCCGGTTTTCCTGGACGGGCACACCGGAGCCGTGACCGTCATGACGCTGGGAGAGTGCATGCTGATGGGGATGAGGAAGTCCTGTCCTGGGTGCTCAGCCGGTCGAACAGTGTCCTTGATTATTAAAGAATCAACGTAGAAAGACCTGGACATGGCTGTGCTGCTGGGAGCTCCGTGCACAAGATGATAGCCGTTTCTCATCTGAACCCCTCGGGATCTCCAAAGGTGCTTATGTTTGATGGTTCAACAAAAGGGACCCCGAAGAGGGTTGGCCCTGCAGCGTCACCCACGTGCGCGCCCGTCTCCAAGGGTTTATACTGTCAGCGACCCAAACCACGTGATGTCTCCGAGGGCCTCCAATCACAACTTGCAGATTTACTCTTTTTATCCCCGAATTTAGAAAAGTGCTGGACTCAAGAATAACAAAACCGACCACATTTAAAATTATACAATTTTTACCAACTCTATCTTGTAAATTCTGCAGCTGATTCCAACTGTGAATAACTGAACTATCATTTTCAGACAATGCAAATATAAAATTTCACAAACATGCTGCTAAATATTTATTTTTACAGTTTGGATTTATAGGATTTTTTTTTTAGGAACTGCAGGATGAAATCTGAACTCGCAAAATGTAATTTGGAGATCTCTGCTATTTTAAACTCACATCACCAAGTCACACTTTAATAAAATATGAAACATGCACTAAACACCTGAAATGAACTGGAAGAAACAGAATAACAGAAATAATCTGCAGCCTTTAGATTATAACAGAATAATTATTTTCCAATTGACTGAAAGTGATTTGATCATTATTCCCATTTTTTCCAATTCAATCAATAGATCAATTACATTTTTTTTAACAAGTAAAACCTATACGATGGACTTTTATCCAATCCTGCTTTTATTTATCTATTTATTTTCCAGGACTTTGCAGGAGCCTCTCAGCTCTGATTGCCCTGCAGCCACTTTGGATCCGGTTGCTCCAGGTTTCACTCGCAGCAATTAAAGAATTATGAAGTGATGGAGAGTCTGGGCTGCGGTTATTTGATGGCGATTAGGATTCAATTAGAAAGTGTTTATAAAGGCCGGTCTGTGCGGGGGTAAACAGGCAGCTATTTCAGAAATGCGTTAATCCCTCATCTTGTGACAATAATTAGCGAGTTTGATCCGCAGGGTCACCGGCAGGTTTAGCTTCTGCTTTCATCTGCCAAGCAACGCCTCGGACCTTCAGACAGAGGCTGCAGTCAGTGGGTGCAGCTCCAACACAACAACATGTGTCAGTGTCTCCAAAAACACACACACACACACACACACACACACACATGTGGAGCAGGCCCAAGTTTGAATCAGGCCAATTTCTGTTTATGTTGCAGCTCTTTTTCTTCCAATCTGCCTCATTATTGGAGCAAGTGCATGATTATGAGCACTTATTGGAGTGTGAGTTAAGATGCAGTCTGGGGAAGAATTAGAAAGTCTTTAAAATCCAACCACGATGGTGATAGGAGAGCAAACATGTCTGTCACACTGATAGTAATTGGTCTAATAGAGTGAGTCCTGTGTGACAAGGAAGATGCACAGAGATGTTATGGTAGAGATGAAACCAGAGGGGGGAGGGAGGGAGGGGGGAGAGAGAGAGGGATGAGAGGGGGAAAGCGAGAGAGAGAGAGAGAGGGAGAGATGGAGGGGAGAGAGAGAGGGATGGGGGAGAAATGGAGAGAGATGAAGAGAGAGAGAGAGAGATATGGAGGTGGGAGAGGGAGAGAGGGGGAGGGAGGGGGAGATGGAGAGAGAGAGAGATAGATGGAGAGAGGGCAGAGATGAGAGAGATGGAGAGAGAGAGAAAGAGAGAGAGATGGAGGGGGCGAGATGGAGAGAGGAGAGATGAGCGAGAGAGATGGAGAGAGAAATGGAGAGAGAGATGGGGAGAGAAAGAGATGGAGAGAAAGAGAGAGAGAGGGAGAGGAGGGGGGAGGGGGAGAGAGACAGAGGGAGATGGAGAAAGAGATGGGGGAGAGAGAGAGATTGACACAGAGAGAGGGATGGAGAGAGAGAAAGGGGGAGAGAGACAGAGGGAGATGGGGAGAGAGAGAGAGAGACAAAGGGAGAGAGGGAGGAGAGAGAGAGAGAGATGGAGAGAGAACCAACCAGGCGGAATGATGCGTGGCGTGCGCCCTCATCACACCATGCGAGCTCTAATATTATTTTTCCATAATTCTGCACGATAAAATTTCATTGTCTATTAAGTAATCCCACAAATGAGATCCTTTATGAGGCTATAATGAGGCCTAATTGCCAGGACTAGTGGAGCCACGTGGAAGGATTTAGGAAGCATTAAGCCGTCGGGTACTGAGCACAGGCTGTTACCTAGCCATTACTTTCATAATTCAAGGAGAAAATTAGTCCATTTAAGGGAAAAATCCTTTGATTCCCTTTATTCTGCTCGGGGTGACAGGGCTGCAGTTTTTTTGTCCGCTTCGGTTAAGAAGGTGCAATATCACTCACTGTTTAAACGTTAGATTTAAAAAAAAAAAAAAAAAAAAAAGAATTTCAGAAATGTGTAAGGCTCTCAGGGCCCCTTCCTCACTCGCCTCCTCTTTCTCTTCAGTGTTGTGCGCCCTTTTTACTTTATAGTGCAGCAGTTACCCTCCACCATTCATCCCCCTTTTCAGATCATGCTGATGGGCAATTAATCACTGGCCCTATTCAGTGATGTGAAAATTAAATTTAAACAGGGGGTTTAAATAAAAGTTGACTCTCTTCAGAGGTTTGTTTGTCTGAGTTGATTCTGCTCAGAGGAAAAACATCATTTCGAGTATGAGAGTGCAACAAGGAGGGAGGAAAGGTGTGTGCACTTGGCAACATAGTGAGTTTGACCAAGGGAGTGAGGACATTTTTCGGAAAGTGAGGACAATTTCAAAACACTGTTTGAAGGTTCAGGCTCGGTTTTAAGGTTTAGGTTAGATTAGGTTGTGCTCATGGTTAAGGTTAGGGACGAGGGAATGCATTATGTTAATGAGGATCCTCACAAGTATAGAAGTACAAGTGTGTGTGTGTCCAGCTCCTCCCAGTAGTAAAAACACACAAACTTGTTAAAGTGCACTGCTAAAGTTCCCCCCTCTCATTCATGTCGCATCCCATGCCATATTATACCGTGAAGAAGTCCATTAATGTTTTGTTGAACAAGCGTCATTAACTTGTATCAACGCCTTTTTACAAACCTTGCATTGTTGCGCAGGGCCAGTCTGCGGCCCATCTTGGCCAATACAGTGGATGATTTGCCCCTTTATTAGTTACCAGGCAACAGATCCTGAATACCAAAACTCAAAGGAAACACTCTGGTCCTCCATATAGATCTCAATGGCGATGGGGGGAAATGAACAATGATCCTGTGGACAACATAATGCCACGCAATGACTTTTCATTAACAATTATCTGGTTGATGTGAATAGCAGCTGCAGTGGCTACTCTCCATCTCATGGTTTGCAGAGAAAAGGGGAGCGGGGAGAGAAAGAGGCTCGCCAGTGAATAGCATCCTGCAGGAGTTTTAGGGGGTCTCCATGAATGTGGAATCTAATTTATATCTCTGTGAATAATTAGGTTTCTATGCAAAAATGAGTTGGAAATAATTGCGTTTTAAAGCGGCGTGACAACTCACCCTGATAAACAAAGAGAAGCAGCCCCTTTTAATGTCTCACACCAGGAGTTTATGAGCTTTTTCAATTCACCAGTCAGGATCAATAAGCTAAAAGTTTAGAGCAGAAATGGCTCAGGAGACAGCTTTCAATATAAGACTGTTGTGCAGCAGCTCCGTCCTTGAAAACGTCCACAAACTGCGTCTGTGATTGGGAACAGACAACACAGTTTGGGAGCGGCGACCTCGGTCCTATAGAAAAGTAAAGTGACAGGCTCAGTGTAAGAAGAGGCTGCGGAACAAAGCCAGCCAGGGCCCTGTTGATGGCCTATAGAGATGTCCTGCACCAGGCTTCCTCTAATTAGGGAGACGCTTCTCAGTCTCGCAGAGCTGCTCAGACCAGACACTCCAGACTGAAGTGTGCCCCCGCGCCAACGAGTGCGTCTGGACGTCCGCACTCCACGCAGCATGTGTATGTGTCTGCGCACAATTAACGAGCCTCGAAAATGAGATAAACACTGACTGAGAGTGACGCCGATCACGGTTAAGTTCCCGGAGAAATGTCTTTATTAAAGCTCATTGTTCGAGCCCTGATTCGTCCCTCGGCCTCCTCTGTTGTTTCCAAAAGACTAAGCAAATGCCATTACAGAGGCAGCACAGAACAGCCCTTATTTCAATCTTTTCTTGCCTGAGTTGTCAAATAGTCCTGAGATCTCGTCCTTTTTTTGTAATAGGATGCTCGTGCAGCGTCGGTCACTTTGTGCTGCACGTTCTCTCTGCAGAGTTATCAGCTGCGTGGGCTCATTATCGTGCTCCTCACTGGTTTACAGGAAGATCAAGATGCTGTTTCGTCTTGTTAATGATTGGCCTTTTACTGGAGCCGTTTGGGTTCCCAATGATTTTAGGCTTTGCATGAAAATACGCTCATCTAAACTATATCACGGGCAAAATTTCTTCCTCAAACCAATCACCTCCTCCCTGAACAGCCTCGACCAGCCTCCTGCTCTCAACACGCAGATCCTGACTTCCCGTGAAAACTAAATAAGGAAATGTTTCAAAGAGTGAATGACAGGAGTCCCTCCACCCGGTTACCCCGACCCGTCTCTCCCTCAATCTAAAGGAGGTGATATTGTAGCCCTTTTTCTCCCTCTGAAAGGGGAAATCCCCGGGATTGAGCTTGTGTGCTGGAGCGGAAGCAGACTGGAATGTGTGTCCGGGCCGCGTCTTTTGTCGCCGGCCGGGCCCGTGAATGGACGTGGGCCGCAATCTCTCTGTCCTCTGTTTATCAGACTGTGAAGAAGCAAACACAACAAAATGTTTCATCCGCATGTTAAAGGCACCTCATACCTGTCAATCACCTTCCCCGTCTGATGGGACGTTTGAACTTTTTCCTGAGAGAATAACTTCCACTGAATTACATCTTTAATCCAATCAGCACAGTGGAAGCAAATCCAGCAACCTGCAGCTTTTAGCTTTAAGTCGCATCCTCTTTGCTGTTCTCCTTAATTCATGCTAAATCAAAGAGAGGCTTTATTTAGAACAAAAAATTCGGATTTATTTTTCTGTGTGTGCTCTCTTCAGATTTAATATTGATTTAGAAAAATGTCACGTCGAGTGGAGTTTGTCATTATGTTGATTTCCATTGTGGCCTGTTAGTGTCTCTCAGGCAGCTTGTCGCTCCAACCTCCTCCTAGTTTCCTCTGGGCAAACACATAGGAAAGCTCACACGTTCCTTAATTGAGATGATGCCCACATTTTCCCATCTATTATTACGGATGTAGTTTCCCTCTAATGTGATTTATTGGATATTCAGAAGTTTAAAGGGAAGTAGAGAGCGAGCTGTCAGGATCCAGCCGCACTCGGAGACGCCGCTTTATTTTGCTCATTTGGACAATGAAGGAAGCATCGATCTGATTTTCCCTGTTTTTGTCTTCATCATTGTTGCAGCTGTTGTTCATTTATATTCATTTCACTCTTCCTCAAAAACACAAACCAGTGACGTTGAACTCCTCCTCGTCTTTCTCATGAATGTGTTTGTAGTTCTTTTTATTAGAGGATTATCAGATTTACAGATGTTAATTGGCTTTTTAATTGTCTTTTCTTGAAGAGGAAATCCACGTTGTTTTTTTTGTCTAATTCTCAAATATAGACAAATCTTTCAAAACCTGCAGGAAGAAATGTTCAGAAATATTGAAGATCCTGTTTAAGTAAAGATTATTTTGGAAGCAACCATTTTAAAAATGGAACTATTTTTTGCATCCTCCCAGCAGCAGGCATCCACCGAGGGCATCACAAGGTTTAACAGCGGAGGAGCTCATAAAGTGATGTAAGCCCAGCAGAGCTTATTATACAACAGGCAGCTAATTGTACGGAGGCTAGTTTGGGGCATCACATGAACTGGCTGGAGTTTGGCTGCATCCAACCTCCAGCTCAGAGAGTCAGCAGCACAGAGACGCCCTCCACAGGAGCACAGCTCAGAGATCTGCTGTGTTTCCTATGTGAGATATTCACTTTTACAATTCATGTCATGGTGTTTACATTAGAAAATGCAGCAATCAGTATGAGCTATTTTTTTCTTTAGATTTTAATACAACATGATAAATGATAATAAGCTGCAGCAGCACTGTCGGATAAGGATATGAAATACTAGATGTGTTAAATCTAAACAAATCTTTAATTGATATATGTTTTAATTGACAGAGGCAACTTCCTGTTTCAGTTTCAGAAATTGAAAGTAAAACCACACGTCTGCCTATTCCTCTGTGATTTCTCCTTACACACAGTCTGAAAACAAATCTGCACCTTCATGCCAGTTTCAGAGTTTTTGGGTTCTAAAGCAAATATTTTCTCTTAAATGTAAAAGTTTTGCTTTTAGATCATATTTATTAATTTATTAATTTGTCTGTATATTTATTTATAATTAAAATCACTACAGTCCAAAATAATTGGCACTGTTATTTAAGACTTGCCAGATTTCTTTCAAGATAATAGAAAAATAAAAATTTCAATTTAAATCTAAATTTGTAAATAAAATAGTCATTTTTATCAATGTGATATAATTCTGTGCAAAACATTTTTCACAGAAGACATGTCAGAGTAGGAAAAGCGCAGGTGTGAAAGATAAAATGAATGATGGCTGAATTCCCTTTAGCTTTAGGGACACTTGAATAAAATGTAGCCATCATTTATTTTTAATATTAACAGCTGTGCTTTTCCTGCTAGGACAAGTCAAAATATCTGCTGGGGGGAAAAAAAACTTTTCAAAAAATATTCTATTTAAAATAAATGTATTTTTTATGAGTGTAAGAAATAAAACTAACCTTATATTAAACTAATATAAAAAGTGAACATTTCCACCAAGTTTCCACATTCAGGAGAGGAATTTCAGAAAATCTCCAAATATGATTTAACCAGTGTGGTAGTGTAAAGAAGTAAATATATTTACTCCAGTACTATACTTCAATTTTGAGGTACTTGTGCTTCACTTAAACACTTACAGTACTGTGCACTTCTACTTTTATCTGCTACCAAACAAAATTCAAAGTGGTTAAAAATTCTGCCTTGTAAACATTAAAAAAACATATTAATGAATCAGTAATAATATTTAGAAATAGTATTTATATTTGCAACCCTAATGTAAATTTCTATCACCAATATAGCCAAACTGTATCTGCTCAGTTTGACCACAAATCAATCCTTCAGAGTAAGTAAGAGGTTTTACAATAAAACCTACAAAAAACAAAAACTTGTCACACAGTAATAAAAAATGCCAGTACTCAAAAAGTCAGATTTTTGAAGTTGCTTCTGTCATGAAACAAGCTTTTCAAATGTAGACATAAAAGTGCTGGGTTGTGGTGATTTGGGTGCTGGAAGGAATGAGCTTGTGATTTAGAGTTGTGAATTTTCTACGTTAGCGCTCATGTGTAAATTTTTGTGAGATAACTCCGACAAAAATCCACACCACACTCGTCATTATCATCCATTCATTGCAGTTTTTTTTTTCTTTGAGAGTAAGTTAATTCATGGAAATTTAACAAGTGTTTTGTTTCACGCCGTTTGCATTTCCAAGTGCAGCTTCCTTTTCAGCGCATCTAGATGGTGGAGGTCAGGGCCGGGAGCTCCTGTCTGCATCGTCCCAGCTCCGTGCCAGCTAAATAAATGGAGAGTGTTTGTAAGCTGGCTGAGCTTTGTGTTTGCACAGAGTCACAACTTTGTATGGGGCTGAGGGGGAGTTTCGGGGCGGCCACTGAGATTTGTATGCAGACTACATCGCTGGGTCGCCCCCCTGGTCCACTCTATGTCCTCTCACCTGCCTGTTGCAGTAAATCATAGAGCCATCAAGTGAAGCGTGTTGATGGGGCTGCACGTGCAAGAGCTTTGCTGCACCTGTCGTGTCTGTGCGTGTGCATGTGTGTGTTTGTTCTGGAGAAAGTAAAGAAAGGTCTTTGGAAATGTTTCAGCTCTTTCTATGGATGTTGACTTCACCTTTTGGCTGCGCGTGAAGGCCTGGGGGTCGGTGATAAGAGTTTTGGAGATGTGCCTAATGGTTTGGTAAATGTGTGTGTGTGCGTGCACGGCCGTCCGTGATAGCAGCGGGGTTGGAAATAGAGGTAGCTGGGTGTCAAACAGGAGGTCTGCAGATGCCTGTCCGGCTGAGAGCTGCAAGGTCCCTCCCTTTGACAGAGTATCCATTCAGAGTCAATGAGCTGGGTCAAAGCCTGCACGTCAGGCTGCAGCTCGGCCTAGCACTGGGGCGGTCCAAGAGGTCAGTCTTATTCACATGGCGCTGTCATGCAAATGAACCCACCCACGCTTAAACAACTCTTGGAATTTTTATGTCTGCTCCCTGGCCTTTTTTTCCTCCATTTCCCCCTCTTTTCCCCTGCTTTCCTCACTCCCTCTCTCCTCTCCAAATCTCTCTCCCCTGTATTCACAAAGTCATTGACGAGACATTCAAAGCTTTTTAAATTGGCCAGCTTCATTGTGCCCACACTAAAGTGGGGGGGTGGGGGGGACGCAGAGAGGGAGAGTGTAAAGAGGAGTGGGCCTAAATATACTCCGGTCTGAAAGTAGTTAGATCATGTTCTTTTCATGGTCCGATTAGAATCAAATCGATCCCCCCGCCCCTCCTGACACTCCAAGGTTTGAAGAGGAGCGGCCAAACAAAGATTTCTTGGCGGAGACAGGGGGAGTGAATGGCCAAATCTGAATGCTAAACACACTCTTAAAAGTCTCATTCTGAAGCATGACAATGCCAAAGAGAGTAAATTTGTTTTAAGTGTGAGTGAGGGATGTTTGTGTGGACGGAGAAAAGATATCTCTACAGTGAAGATACTGTAGGAGCATCTTTGGACGAGACCTGATCTGCATATGAATCAGGAAAACACACACAGACGTCAGTGGAGGATCTTCTCCAAAAAGGCTTTAAGCCTCGTGATGATAAAGGAGAGGATTTTTAGACAAAGGTACTTTATCAGAAAGAAGTATCTTTTGATGAAAGAGCATAATAAGTTTTCTTCTGGAGCAGGGTTACATATACAAAGTAGGAAGAAGTGGGTTGGGGTGAGGAGGCTGGAGGTTCGGGCCGCGGTGTCCGATGACGGAGAGGACGAGCGCTGGACACCGTGACTCTCCTTCAGGGAGGCGACCGCTGAGCGTGAGGGGAGGGATGGGCGGAGGGATTTGAACTTGGTGACACTCTCTCTGCACCTGCAGCTGCGGCAATCATCAGCTTATTCTTCCACCGAACGGCCATAACTCTCGCATTTTACTGGCTTCTACTGTGTTTAGCGACGACCCAAAGCTCTATCTAAACTGCAGTTTGATATAGAAAATATTTTTTTCTTTTACTCATAACGTTATAATTTGTTTTCAGCTTTTTATTGGCATCCCGTGAAAATCACATATCTCCAAAATGAGACAGAAAAACAGTTTCATCTTTACAGTGAATTTTTGAGGTAACCCAGTGGGGCTTAAAATGATTTATTTAGCTTTAGAAGTGCAAAAAATATAACCCACTTGATTATTCAGTTTTTCTAAAAAACAAAAAAAAACAATCACAGTTTGAAAAAAAAATTCAATTAATGAAAAATGCACCGGGCAAGTTTTTGGATTGTATTGTAAAGATGCAAAATGGTCCCAGGATCCTGAATTCCTTTAATTTACAAAGTGTCGCTGTGATCATGTGCTCAGATTATGAAAAATATGTTTCAAAATATTTAAATAGCATTTTAGCCTTTTATTTATTTTACATGGCAGGCCAACTTTGGCCCACAGGCCAAAAGCCGGGACACTGTGTAAAATGTAAATACTGTTCCCAAGCCTGTGTCGTAATCTCCTTTATACAACCATGTGTTCACAAAGTGTTGAACCTCTCTCCATCCTCGCTTGTGAACGACTGAGTCTTTCCAGGATGAACCTTTCATACCCAATCATGATACTACCACCTGTTACCAATGAACCTGTTTACCTGTGGAATGATCCAAACAGGTGTTTTCAATCAGTCCACAACTTTCACAGTCTTTTGTTGCTCCTGTCCCAACTTGTTTGAAACATGTTGCTGCCATCAAATTCAGAAGAAGCAGATATTTACAAAAATCAATGAAGGTGATGAGATCAAATCTTAAATATATGGTCTTTGTGCTGTTTTCAATTGAGTATATGTCAAAAAGGATTAGTAAGCATCACATTGTGTTTTGTCCACAGTGTCCCAACTTTTATGGATTGTGATGATATTTTATTTCTTGTGAATTATTTGTGTTATACAGCTCCTGCATTGTTTTGTATGCATGTCTCCAGCTCACCTTTATTCATCTGTCCATTCAAACAAGCAGCGGCCTGCCAGCGGATCAGTCATTACAAACGCATGCTGTGCAGGAAAACACTGTTCAAACACACAGAAACCTTTTTTAAATTCTAGTGGAGATCCCAAGAAAAATGTTTTCAGTGGTTTCTGTGGTTTGAAGATTTCGCTCAGTGTAAACCGTCTTCATTCAAGAGCAATGACACAGAATGTACTGATACACTGAGCTGATTTGAACCATCTCAAGGGGAAACAAAGTAAACTGGATGTTCTGAGGTTTTGATAACTGACCATCTCTCCGTCTCCCGTCCTGAACCGTGGAGGTAAACATACACACCTCTGTCCTCTCGCCCTGTCTGTCCCTTCAGCCGCGTTACACTAACACTCTGCTCTTGTAGCTCGTAGCATGAAGTTGTTTGTGTTCTGAATCCTAAGAGAAGCCAAACAACACTGTAGAGGTGGAGGGACGGAGGGGTGGGACCACCCTGCAGCTGCCCCCTCTCTCTCTCTCTCACTCCCACCTCATCCCTTCATTCCCTCTCCTATTCATCCTGCAGCTGCAGTCTTGTGCCCCTCTCTCTCACTCTGTCATACAGAGTTTCTCCCTCTCTCTCTCTCTCTCTCTCTCTTCCTCTCTCTCGCTGTCTCTCTCTCTATTTGTCCCTGAGACACAAAGATGGATGGAGAAGCTCCTGGAATGGGGCGCACAATAGGTTGTGCCACAAGGTGAGCAGCCTCAGCTGCATACGGCCCAGTGCTGCCTTTTCTAGCTCCTGCGAGGCTCCTCACCCGGCTTGAGTATGCGTGCGTGTTAAGGGGGGTCTGAGCGGCACAGTATGGCAACAGATGCTTTTGTTCGGCCAAAAGTCTGAAAGGGGCCTTGGGTGGGGGGCTTAGCAGTGTCAGAGCGCAGAGTCATTTTTCTCTCCTTTTTCTCTCACTCTGCCTCTCTTTCTCTGTGTCTCCCTCTCCCCAGCTGTGCCTGCCGTGGCGGCTGAGCAAGAGGAAATGTGAGGGCAACGGCGTGATGGAATACGTAAGTGGGGCGCGCGGTTTTGGCCTGTTTTGTGGGCGACTTCATTAAAGGGTCGTTTATCTGGCCTGTGATCCCATTGTCCTGGGCCTTCTTTATCAGCCCCGGTGTGTCAGGGGGGCGTAATTGGCCGATTGGCCACGGTCTGCGCATGCTGAGGTGATTTATAAAGCTGTGAATGGAGCTGACTCCTCTCCGGGCAGCGCTCCCTCTCCCATATAGGAGACACTGCACTGCAGAATAACACTGACTAAATGCAGAAGAAATGTGAAAAGGATGAAACGTCCCCAAAGCTCTTTGTGCGAGTGTGAAATCAGAGGCTTGAATAAAAGGGCTCTGGAATCACTCTCTCTTGTCATCTATTTTCTCTCACCTTTATACTCTATCTGACTTTGTTGTTTCCCCTCTTTAGACTCTGCTCCGCTCTCTGCTGATCACCCGCCTTTCATACTTTTTTTTCATTTTCACTTCCTCTATATTTCATCCTATGAAACGTGGTCAGAGTGTAACCTTCTTTTTACCTCTCAGCCAGTCACACACAACGCTGTTGTGATGATGTAGTGAAGAAACGTAGAAAAAGAAAAACAGATTATTTTTGGCTTTGATTTTGCTTTTTAATTTTTACCTAAATGGCTCAAATATAACATTTTTATTTTACTAGTTTTATTAATTTTTTAACTAATCACAACTGGTAGTTGCGTGCATAAAATGAACACAATAAGACCAATGCAGTTCAGTGGGGTTGTCAGCTGCCTTTGAATGAGTTGCAGAGCAGATTTTGTGATTGCAGGTGGGAGTGAGCGCTGGCTTTATGTGGTCTCATGGTGTGTTGAGGTTGGCTCTTAATGACCTCCTAATTAAAGCAGGCCCTCCTCTCAATGGGCTGATCATGTAGTGGAGGTCAGGGGTCATTTACAGGGCTGCTGGTGGCCAGAGTTTCTGCTCCATGCTAATTGCCCTGCAATCTACACAAATGAACACGACATCATAATCGTGGCAGGATAACGTTGACAGTGCTTGAATTAGCTTCTTTTCATATTTTTACTGTAACATTTTTGTCTTTTTATTAGTTCAGTCAGGATGAATTCTTCGTCCAGCCTCTTGGTGCGGACAGAGGCCGGCAGCCTCTCTCAGGGACGTCAGCATTGTCCAGACGTGGAGCCTGAGTTCATTAAGCCAAACTGAGTGTTTGTCCAAAGGCTAGACGAGACAACTTAAATCCCCAACAAGTGTTTGTGAACATGCAGATAAGGTCTGCAAGCACACACTGTTTACAGGAGGAGACACAGACACACACACTCACTTTAGAGCCATATTTTAAGATTAATGCAGAAACCACTTTGGACATTTGCTATAAATTATTAATAATTAACAAAATGTGAATTCTCCTTTTTTGTTTTACTGGGAGAAGTTTTAATGCAACATGTTTAATAGCGATGTTGCAAATGTTTTTCTTCGCCCTGTTTCAAAAAGCTCTGGAAGGTAGTAACCGTGGTCCCTCAGGAGCCTCGGCCCACAGCGAGGCAGGGCCCGGCGAGGAGGAGGGGCCTGGCTCGGGTTTAATGTAGCCGATTGTGCTGCCGTGAAAAAAAGGAACAGTTTCTTCTGTGTTAATTTTCAATTTTGTTGCTGTCTGTGTGCCCAGCCTTTGTGTCCAATTCTTCTTCCCTCCCTAAACGGCACCACCACCCCTCTCTTTTTCTTTTCTTTTCACTTCTCCTCTCGTCAGGCCGTCTAGATTATGTTGCTAAGGAGATTTTTCTCTTTCTTTTTTTTTGCTTTTTTCACTGTTTCCCATTGATTTGGTGTTAATGCGTTTTGAATGCCCCTTGGTGTGTGCCGAGCGCTGGGGGAGGAGGGGAGCACAGGGTCTTGCCGAGTGGAGGAATTTCAATCTGAAGCGGTTAGGTGGGGGTCCGTGTGGGTTAAGGCCCAAAGAGAGGCACTCAAGTGAGAACTGAAGTGGTTTGCAGAGCCGAGGAACCTCTCGCGCTGCCACTCCCCCTCGTCGTCCCCCTCTCTTTTTCAGGGTCACTCCTTCATTGGCAGCCCACAGGTGCACTGTCAATCTTTCCTTTTCAAACCCAAAAACTAACTCATGAGTAAAACAAACATATTTTTTCCCTCAGTGAGAAAATGGGAAGAAATGTGTCCAGCAGCCTGAATAGCACATTCAGTTTATAGCAGTTTGCAGAATTCAAGGTTCGTTACAAATCATGGTTTGGGGTCACAGTTCGGTTTTGGCACGGCGAGAAAACCAAAGATTAAAGTTCTTTTCACTTAAAAAAAAGACACTTAATTCTAGCATTCACTGGCCATGTTCCTGCCCAGGATGTGTTGGGTGAAGTAGACGCCTTCATTCGACACCTGAGTTCATTTAACGTTTGTTTCTTTTAACCATAACTACGACCTTTGCACAATTGACAAAGTAATTTTTGTGCCTGAACTTAAGAAAAACATCACGCTCAACAGATCACGCTCACATTAAATCATTTTGTCATGGTACAACAGACTGTTTTTTGGAAGGCACTGACAAACGATGTGGGCTGGCAACTCGCTCATACGGGTCATTTTGGAAGAAAAAGGACCTATTTTTGCATTTAGTTTGGAGAAATTGTTGTGTGATGTTTGCTTTCAGTTTTTCATTCACTGAGTTTGGCCTCACGACTACAGCCATGAACAGTCCTATGGCTTTGGTTGCTGTTGTGTCCTGGTCCTGAGTCATGGCCACAGGCACAAATCCTGTAGATGAAATTTTGTTGGACAACGATTTTGACAACAATGATGATGTATTTTTATTACTACATTATCAGCCCATCATCATCAGACAAAGTTATTTTACCTTGAGTCCATTTCTACCACACTAGTAAGTGTAATATCTCTTGTTTACAGCATCATACCCTTATTTTTTTTAACCTCTTGTGTTAAACCATATAATTTGCTTACTCATCTCTCTTCCTCTGCAACTTTCTCTCACTTTCACCCGCAGACAGACGAACACATCTGTCCGTGCCCTGCAGCTGTGTGACAAGCGTCCCCTCATAATGACCTCTCCGACCATTTCATCTACATCGGCTCTTTACATAATTAGACAATCGGAGATTCGCCTCCAGCAGAAGCTGCCGTTCGGAGGAAGGCTCTGACTTCCAGCAGCTGTTCACGTTGTTTGTTGTTGCTGTAATGAGGCTCGGTGCAGCATTACTGAAGCAAACACTGAGCTACCAGAGGAAACTACAGCACTTAACCCTAATCATATGCCAGCTATCCTCACGGGCCTTCTCGGTTACAATACACCAGCAGAAGGTTGTTCGCTGTGTCTGTCGTCTTTATCCATTTTAAAAAGGCAGTGACACACGAAGCCATGATAACTGACTTATTCAGGTCATTGTACATCTTGAAAACCAGTTTTATGCTTTATAAAAATAGTGTGTTCAATAGAGATGATAATTTAAAGTGGCTTTAAGCAGCATTATTATTTTAACAATGGATCACATGACCTACCTGTATGTGAAAGGTGACGCTCGTAGCGATGGAGCGTGCACGACTCCGCTGTGTGCTCCAGCTAGACAGAGCTTTTGGTGTTCTGGCCAACTTTACCGCTTTGGTTCAACGGTTTCGACGGCTGCGCTTTACCTGCCCTGCACAAACTGGCAGACAGACAAAGTTCGTCTCCATAATCCTGCAGGATTTAGCAGCGAAACAAAAAATAGGGAAGACAAAAACAGAGCTAAAAGGACTGTGAATGTTGGACGTACATTCACCAGGTGAACACAAACACATCCCCAAATAAAAGCTGATGCTGCTCTGCATCAGAGTTTCCCATTTACAGTGCAAACAATTGTGGACGTGTGCACAGCAGAGGGGTAGAAAACACATTGTCTCAATGTCATTAAAGCTTAATTATAGATGTTTTCAGCACGGGTGAAAAGAACAACATATAACACTAATAATAATAATTAAGCATATTAATAATGTCAGCATGTATGAATATCCTGCTGTTTCCTCAAAAAAAAATATATGTTATTTTTTAAGGAATTTAATATCATACTATTATTATCTCACCAGGTTCTGTAGACCACGACCATGTAGCTTTGCACCACATAAAATCCAGAGCTTTGACCAGATCGATAGAGCCAATAGCTAATTTACTTCAGCTATAATTTTAATTATCCTATTACTTTTATGATTCGTGCAGTTCGAGACATAAAAGCTAGTGTTAATGTGAATCAACCCATTCAAGAGACATGTCTTTTTTCTGCTGCCCTCAGAGAGGCCAAATAATCAGCTATTGAGTTTTAAGTAAAAATGTATAAGTTGGAGCAAAAATTGGAACAAACACCTTTAAACGCAGCTCTGCTAGTTCTGGATTTTGGCAGCAAACGATATTTGAAATATTAAATATTTACTGTACGTCTTGTATTGTCGGTCTTGCAGTACGAGACTAACGTTCCCAGCTGAGGCGGTGGACTCTGTGTCAATTAAACCTATTCTGCACCAAAGCCAGGGTGACCTCTGACCTGTGACCCTAATTTAACTAACCCTCACCAGTGTACTACAAGGAGACAAACACTCCCAGCTGCTGAGGCTCTCAATGGCCTTTAACTAAAGGGGAGGAGAGTCTATTCTGTGGCAGCGCTCGAAGGAGGCTCAAGCTTCTTGTAACACACTCGCAGGAAGTCACTTGAGACTGTTGTGTCAGCAGTTAACAATAATTCAAATGTGCACGGACAAGCACCCTCACGATGTATTATTCAGTTTAAGATGATTGAAAATTGGAAATGGTGCTTTGCTTGAGGTAAATCGTTTCAGTAGTTTCAGAGTAAGTGCCAAATGCAAGATTTATTCAGTTTCCAAGAAAACAATGTTGATGATGACAGTCCTTGATGTTTGCTCTTCCTTCTGTGTTTATTTCCAGTCTCTGCTGGGAACCTCTCTGCGTAAGCCGGTTCGTGCCCGGCCTGTTGTGTCATAAATCACATAATGTGTTTACAGATAAAAGAAAAAGACAAATCACCTGACACGTTTCTGATTCGCTCTTTTATTTAAATGACGACGCTGGTTTCGGTGGGAGAACAGATTAGAGATCACTATGCAATTTCATTGTCAATTATGGTCTGCCCTGTTTGTTTAGTCGGTCTCCTCTTTGATTGGATAATGATACGTTGAGCCGTAACGAGAGATATAGACGAACAAAGGAACATTTCGCTCTCCGTGTACACCAGCAATTTTCTCTCCACGCTTTGTGCCCGCTGATGGACTCTAACCTTTTGTTTGAATAAATATGGGTTTAGCAAACATTTCGGAACAACACTGATGATCCCAGGTCGCCACTACACATCAGATGTGATGTTGTCAACGTGTTGACTGTGATGTAATCTCATCATAGGCTTGAATTGTTGCGTGCACATCCAAGTATTTGGATCAAAACATTGAGAGTGAAAGCTTAAGGAAGCTCTAATATTTCTATTAAATTCTTGTAATCTCTTTACCGACATGAAACTAATATATATACTTACGAATTCATACTTTCTTCACTTCACCCATCCTTCAAATCATAGACAATTATGGCAGCTTTAAATTAGAATGAAGAAAACTCAGTTACATGTACTTAAGTACATTTTTGAGTAAATTGTACTGCTTTCACATAAGTATATTTTATGAGGAAAACACTTATACTATACGTTAATTTATTATTTATTCACATTGTGTTCTGTCAGTGCATGTTTTATTCTTTCCTTCTCAAACTGTGGAGAGGTTGGTGGTCCACTGAACCCAGGTCGGCCGTGCCTCTTCAAACTGGATTATTTAGTTGGCAGATTTACTTTAAGTATTTCATACATTAATCAAATATGTCATAGAAATTGTGCTTACTCTATGATATGGATGGAAAGTTCATATGGGGATTTTGTTTTCCTCAGACATAAAGACTCTGAATAACAGATTATTGTCCTTCTATATATTTAACAAATTATATAATTAAGATACGATAATTTGGCATTTCATGACAAAACGACTTTCACCTCATTACCTTTAACTGAGGATTTGCCGTTTTAACTTTAATGTTAACTACACAAGTAGCTTTTAATTCTACATGAGCTCTAATTTTCATAAGTTAACTTTGGTGCTGGATTATTTTAACATCGCTGACTCTATAAAACAATGCAAGTTTCAGTGGGTGGATGGCGTCGACTGAAGTGAAGGTTAAATTCAATGTTGAAGTGATGTTAAAGCCCTGTGGGAACCATGACAAACATTTCACTAATGTGGACGCCACTTGTTCAGAAGCGATTCCCCACAGAGACAAAATTCATAGGCACAAAAATGTTTACAGTTATACGTTCGCAACATGTGCTGAAGCCACCTGTTTTCCTTTTTTTCCCACACGAAACACTCACACACATACGAGAAAATGCACACACGTATCGGACACACATATGCGCGCACACATCCAGCGCAACAGTAGCTACAGCAGCTGCGGTGGGGTGCCATCACTGGTCGTGTCTTCATACGTTTGATCCTTTTGGCCGGGAGCTTTACTGCTGGAGGAGAAAAAAACAGCAAAACTGAGCTAATGTGTGTCTTTGTCCTCCATGGGAGGGGAGAGCCTTTCTTCTCCCCAAGTACAAATCGCAAGACTTTGGCTGCATTCTCCCAGGACAGAGGGAGGCAATGGTAGAGAGAAAGATCCCAATCAGACATTGATCTGAACCAAACTAATCCCCCATTGGTGCCAATGTGACCTTAAAAAATCGGCTTAGAGCAGCTCGGTTAAACTGGACACGGTTTTCTATTTAAGTGGCCCCAGCACAGCCCACCCTAATTTTGCCACCCACAGACATTAGTAGAAGAGAATTAAGACACATACATTCATAACACTTTTCATTACAGCGAGGGTGGGGCTGTGGGTGGTGTATCTGCCGCCCTCACACAGCGAAACAGCTCTGCGAGAGGGATAAGCCTGCGGGCCCCGATGAGAGGAGATGATGATATCTCCCGATTTATCTGTGAACCTCTGCTACCGTTTTTCATTGTTTGAGTTTCGAGTTAGAGATTTTTTTTTCCTCAAGTATGAAATTTGGAGGCTTCTTTGGGCTCATGTGCTTTGAGCTGCAGACAATGGATCTGTAAGTTTTTCTCAAATGTATAAATAGAAATATATAAATCTACTTATTTTTAACATAGACGCCTCACATTGAATATTAGTCTTAACTTTGGCAAAGACATATTGGGAGCTAGACATTTAAAGTTAATTGGGGTCAGAGGTCAAACCCAACCTTGGAGTTGTCAGCTGCTGTGTTCTGACTCGCATGGACAAACAAGGTAAAATGTCTCTAATATCTCAACAACTATTTGATGGATTGTCATGAAATTTTGTACAGATATTTACTGTCATTCATTCACGAAACCAACCAGCTTTGGTGATTCCTCCACTTCCACCAAGAGGTTTAGATTTTTGTGTCAACAACTATTGGATGGTTGCTATTAAAATCAGACATTCATGTCCCCCTGAGGATGAATTGCAATAACTCTGGTGATTCCCTGACTTTTAATCAGACCAACATTTCAGTTTTTCTATTACTTTATGACCAAATACCTGCAAAACTAATGTCATTCCCTTCAGGCTCAGCTGTACTTTGTGTGTCTTTGTTCTAAAACAAACAATTAAAAATGATTTTTTAAAATTTCATTATTATTTTATTTTATTTATTTTTTTTTTTTATCAAGCCTCACTACGGTTTATTAGTCTTAGCTTTAACAAAGGCGTAGCTTAGGCAGGACATTTACTGTTAAAATGAGTCAAAGGTCAGAGGTCAAATTTAACCTCAGGTGAAAGAAGGTTGACTTCAGACTTTTCCGGCACAAAGTCTTTGAAAGCAAACTTCTCCCATATGCAACCCAACCCTGGTGTTTCGTCAGTGGTGGTGTTGTACCCTTTCAAAAGTTAGTCGTCCTGACAAATTGATGTGCAAAACAATAAAACCAGCGAACAGCACAAAGTCTCCTCAGCAAGAATGAAGCAATCTATGAAGGCAAAACATTTGCCATGTTCTCAGTGTCACAAAAGCTTTCCTTGGCCGCGACTAACATCTTCACTTCTGCTTCTGATTAGAGAGCGAGAGCCACAACAGCTATAATCTCAGCTCCTCTGTGTCTGTGCCCGCCTGTCTGTCTGTGACTGTGTGTAGGATGTTAGTACATGAATGGATAAGCGGGATACTGGAGGGGACTTTGTTTAGGGGGACTGTTACATGCTTGTCTGAAACCGAGGAACATTAAAGAGGCAACAGAAACATTGAAGATGTTGATCTGTGTTGTGGTCTGCCGGCTCTCAGGCCTATCTGAAGACTATTTTAAGCCCGGGTAAAAAAAAGTATCTCAGCTTTGTTAGAGATCCTGAGCCCATTGTAGAGACGCAAAAAATCAACCGCAGTAAAACCAACCGTATCCTGTGATTTACACGAGCACCGATACGGCCGCGATCCTCCACCGCCACTTCCAGGGATCAACGGCTAAACCAACAGCCAGTAAGAGGCATTTGGGGTTGCTGGCAGCGAGCCAGGTCCCATAGAGCGGGACCCATTATAAAGCCAGATCCTCCTATTCTACGGCCTGGACCACAAAGACTCCACTGACAGACATCACACACAAGAATTACACAGATACACCGAACACAATTACACACGACACACACTTAGATTCTGCCTGTGTGTGATTCTTTTTACGACTTTACTCTTGCATGGCGCTTTTCTCTTTAATTACGCCCTCACATGATTATAAATAACAATGGGAACATGTTTCAAAGGGTCACTTTAACATCATGTCTGAATATGAAGGATCAAGTCGCATGTGGAAAAATTGCGAGATCTTTGTTTTCTTTCGAGTCTCGGGCAGTTTCACATGGGCAATTATGTAAAGTCTGACTCTGCCCGGTGAGTTGTCTGTTCACTGTTTAGTCTGCACTGCCCGACAACACAGGCCTGGCCCGCGTCCTGTCTACTACTGTGCCTCTCTGCAGGGAGGCAATGAGTGTGTGTGTGTGTGTGTGTGTGTGTGTGTGTGTGTGTTGTGTTCCTGCACCTTCATAAATCACACACTGGAGTTCTTCTTAACGTCTGGCTGACACATCAAAAGACTTGCAGCTCCATCCAATCAAGACACGAGCAGTAATCTTACCCACCTACGCCAGAAAAACACACACACACACACACACACACTGACTTCATATACTTGAGCTCAGAGACATGCAAAACCCTATTATGTCACTGCCTGTCATGGTCGCACATTTGTCTTGTCTTAGAAGGAGGCAAGACTGCACACAGAGGGGGATTTGATTGCTAATCTGTTCGCAGGGATGCAGCGAGGGGATTTGGTTGTCAGTTAAGGTCGTGCGTAGGTGAAAGCCATCGTGTGTTGCCCGACCCAACGCTGAGCTGAGTTACCTACACTTTACTGAACTTGGAAACTTGGTTTAAAACTTCATCGTGTGCTCACAAATAAATGACAAACAAAACATTATGTCATCGATCAGTCACTGTTTGAAGAAAGGTCCAACATAAATATGAAAGCAGCGGCTCTGCCAAGTCGAAGCCACATGAGATCCGACTCCGGAGCAGAACATGTCAGTAGTGACAGCCTCACCAGCATCTGATTTTTCCATGTTAGTTTCAGATCAAAGTCCGGAGTCGAGCATTGTTCTCGACGGTCTGGAGCGCGAGCGCAGACACACACACACTCTCTCTCTCGGGGTAAATGAGGCAGCTTACAAAAACCACACCACTCTTAACTCCTCGAGAGAGACAGATGCACTCGAGACCATTCTCAAGACGCTCTCAGTGCGTCTCTTCAAAGGAGACAAAAGTATAAGAGCACCAATTATGGTAAGTAACCATTCCTAGGGTCAACAAAGTACTGTAGAGATGCAAACTACAATAAGATAATGGGCAGATACTCCAGCAGCTTTGTGCAGAAAAGAGATTCAGGAAAGACTTGTTGTTGTAGGATTTAATAAAGTATTGCATGATCCTTTTTTTTTGTATTGAAGCCAATGCAATGTGGTAACTTTTTTAAAAGTTTCAAAAATATAAATTGCCCATTTTCCATCTCCCTGTTTATCTCCAGGAAAGCTCATCTCTGTTCTGTGCTTCCTATTGAAAAGACAAACACTGCCCTCTATCTCTGTCATGTGGAAACACAGGAACATCCATCCACTCTAAATTTGAATCTATAAACAACATGACGTTCCCCAACTTCCACCCATGGCCTGCAATGATTAGCAATCATGTATTCGCCCTTGGAGGATGTTTTATGTTTATAGTAATAGAGTTTTTCGCATGGCATTTCCCTCACTTGTTTATAGCTGAGAGAGTGCTTTAGTTGACTCGATGAGGAGTGTGTTCGGTGAATCGATAAATTGTTTCTTACAGGGAACCAGTAGAATTTCATTTACCAGTCCAATGACAATGCAGTGTCTTTTTTTTTTTTAACCTGGGGGTTGCACCTCTCCGGGGCCCTTCATTCAGCGAGTCCCACTAAAAAAACAGCCATTGTGACGCTGTCAGCCTGATCTGCATGTCAGCACAGTATTGCTTTCTCACACGCTCCATTTTATTAGTGAGGTTTTTGTAAGCAAAACAAACATTTTTCACTAAGTTCTTCTGGAGACAAAACTTTCGACGTGTCCTCGAGGCAAATGGGAGGAAGGGTATTAGATCCAGGATATAACTGAGGATGTTACGATGTTAAGTTGAAAAAACAACAAAAAGGCCTTCAAAGTAAAGCGAGTTAAAGCTTTTTCCCTATTAACGCTGCTTTAGTAGTAACTGGCAAACTTCCTAGGAGCAGTATTAAGCATGAATGGAATTATGAATTATGCATAACCATTAAATGCTGCTCTGATGTTTAAGCAGAGTAAAGTGAATTCACATTAATATCCTCTCATGCACCTTAATCACTTTTTCCGTATTTGAGAAGATTCAATATAATTTGACATCTTTGTGCTCGAGAATAGGTTTAAAATCTGTGTTAAAACAACATGCAAGTGGCCCATATGGACAATTCAACCATTTTATTCATGATCCCTTCCCGATGCACTTTCAATGTAAGTGAGTCCTGTATTTAAAAGTTTATGTGAAAATATTATGAAGTGTCAGTCATCAAGTAGTGATCCTCCAAAGCTACAGCCTTTTTTTCCTTCTTTTTTTCTACCTGTCCTCTGCAGCTCAGCAGGGAAAGACTGGGGAAACACAGGAGGGAATTTCTTACTAAAAATGTGTTTGTGTGGTGCGACCCATTTTAATTAAGTGGTTAATCTCCACTTAGTTAACACTCATGTTAGAACCAGGCTCAACTTCCAAACAGCTGTTGCAACCAGGTCCCAATTCCCTCTAATGAGTCTCAATGTATGTAATTAATGTAAATGTAATGTAAAGCCCTTCTCACCATTTTGACATGTTTCTCTAATTTAATCTCATAAGATTGACATATTTTACTTCCAAAACTTGTTCCGTACATTTTCCATTAACCTTTAACTTCTGATGAGGAAAAGCAAACTGACAGTTTTCCTAATGCGAAGTGTTGGACATCAGTTATGTTGGGAGATGTGATATCCAATATGCCGATATTTTCCAACTCATTTGGGCTAATTGCTGATACAGATACAGAAATATGCACATATGTTTTCCACCTAATTGCAGAGAACATGAAGCCTCTCCTGCAGTGGAATTAACATATTATTATATCTACTTTTATCATGACGGAAGATGCAAACATAAAATACAACGTTTTCAAAATGTACACATTCACTGGGCAAAATATGAAAACTGCTGCTGGCAGGTTTTTTATGCTGGTGCCTGTTTCTCTTTGCTCTTCACAGATTCGGCATAATGGTCGGGATGACGGCTCTAAGATGAGCAATTAAATTTGTAGTGTTGAAGGAATGCAGTTGACGCTGAGCAGTCAAATGCAAAATGCAAATAGTAACTTTGCAGACATTTTCCTGTTGCATAATTAAAGTGTCATCTTATCTTATTAAAGCCTTTATCAGCCAATACTGATGTCGTGCCCATATTATTGCACATCCCTCATTATAACTAAGTTTGCTGTGTTAGATCCATCATAAACTCTGAAAGACACACATCAAACTGTAACAAGACAACAAAGCCACACTGAGTCCTAATGAGCCTGTCTTCTCACCTTGGCCCCCTGACAACCATTTTCCTCCACCAGTGACAGCCCGCGTTCATATAACCATTGTATTCATTTCGTGTGACAGCTCATCCCGTCTAATCCCTCCTGCTGCCGCCTGCTTTCCACAGAGTGTTGGGCCGCTTGCCCGTGGTGGCTCCTGGGGAGGTGACCTGCTACAGTGGACCAGCTACAAATGACAACGACCTCTGCGGCACTCGTGATAATCTCTGTCATTCCTTCGATCGGCCCGACCTGTCGTTTGGCTGCGGTGAGATTAAAGCCATCAGTCTCGAGGAAAAGCTCATCTCCAGTTGGCTATGACTTGTTCAGGAGTGGGAGACGTGTTTTGTCAATCAAGATGATGAAATTATAAAAGTCAACTTCGTGTTTTTGAATTGCATAATTGTGAGTCTCTTTGCCGATGCTTCAAAACATTTCTTGCTGTAAAACTCACTCCTCTGCTGCATCTGCTTCCATGTGGGAGGTCAGCTCGGTAACCTAACTCCACCTCTACCCTGTGTGGAGGAGGTGGGCCGAGATAAGGGACTTTAATGGACACATGCTGGGGAATTTGGCATGGTTTGTTGGGGGGGTAACTTTATTCACAGACAATGCATTTTCTGTCTCTGTTGAGTCTCTTCCTGTTTTTTTCATAATCACATTCTTTCTTCATTATATATCTATATTTTTGTGTGTTTACTTTTCGTTCAGCCTTTTCTTGCCACCTAAATCCCCTCTCATCTACTCACACTTCAGTTCAGTTCAATGAGGTGTTACTGATGCTCGATCCTCGACTTCTTCTCTGTCTCCTGATTTGGTAAACTAACCCTTTCTTTAGCCTCTGTAGGTTAGGGGTCAAAGGTCAGGGGGACTGGTCTGTTGGTGTGACCTCCTGTAAACACCGTCACTTATACCAGTCTATGAATCATTCTGTATCTTGACCCTCTGGAGCTGGATGCACATCACTCTGCATCCTGACAAAACAAATGTAACGTGAATCTGTATTCTGATGGCGTGCAAGCAAATATCTAACAGCACTTCGAACATCAAAACATTTTTGAGCACCTCGCTGTGTGAGCCGCGGTGTTCGCTGCCCTGTGTGTGATCTCCGTGTTGCTGTTCTCGTCCACAGGATCCATGTTCTGCATTCCAAACATGCAGTGTTTTATGGCCGTTGGTGTCGGCGGTGGGGAAAAGCCAAAATCCAGGCTGCGTCTGCTGAAGTCATTAGGTTTGTGACAGACAGCCTCTGAAATGTTTTACTGTTAAAGGCCTGGTGCCCAGGAACTCCCGCCCTCTCCCATGTGGACCCCCGCAGCCAGGCCTCAATTTTTGCACACACACACACACACACATTTTGCATGCTTAAAAATGTAACCCCCAAGAGGTACTTAGTAGACTGCACACCCGTTATCTTCATTGCATAAGTGACACGAAACACACCTCAGCTCGAAGCAGAACGCATCAGGCATTTCGGCGCGCACTGCACACGTACGCCTCATATGAACTCAATAATACATTTTACAGTTGTCAGCGCCCCCAAACCCATAAGCTACGACCCAAGTCTGTGCACCTCCCCCAAGCCCTCACGCCCCTGTTTTTACAGCATCTCTGCCTTGAGCTGTTGACCAGAGCTCTTCAGACCCTGTTGTTTCCCATGAGCCGGCGTATAGGAGACGACCACGGAGGTCATCTCTCTGACAACGCAGAATGAATGGTGCGCTCATCTGCTGACTGACCAGCGTGAAAATCCGTCATCATGGCCCCGATGTCAACCACTTTCACAGAGGTGTTTGCTAACCTCTAATCCTTTGGCCACGGGGGGACTGTGACAGCTCCATGTAAACACACACACACACACTCACACACACACACACACACACACACACACACACACACACACGCATACCTACAAATAGGCTGTGGCTTACGGCTTATGTAAAACCTCCTAATTAAACATGACTCATTTATGATGTTGTCAAGCAGCAGGAAAAGCCAGACAACATATAGTAGTTTAGCTTCAGTATCACAGCATCTGTAAACACTGGGATCTCGGAGCTAATTGACCAGAGATCATCAAAGCATCCGACAATGAGCTGTACCTTACTGGCAGTGTTTTTCATTAACGCTAAGAGATTTTCTTCCGATTAAAATGTCAAAGCATTTAGTCAGACATGATTTAGCCATTTGAGGTTAGGGGCTGATTTGTAAGAAATGCAATGAGGACAAAATGCCTGTATGGTGTAAAACCACAGGAAAAGAGAATTTTAGATGCCGGGTTTTGCAAGAAAACTCTTGCAAACGAGTCCTCTTGTTGGACTGTTTATTCCTTTTACGCTCCGAAAAAGTCCTGATCCTAGGCATTTTTAGGAGAGGTGTCATGGCGGGGGCTCTGGCGTTGATGATGCTAAACAGACTCCAGATGTTGAAGGAGAGCAGAGGACAAGAGTGCGAGAGGCCTGACGGAGAGAGGGGAGGACGAGGGGGGAAAAGCAAGCGAGAGACGCCGCTGGCCCCCGAAGACCCCACAGGGGATGTGACTAACCGCCGGGTCACATCCGTCTCCTTCTTTCAACATAAAGTCATTCCTCTCTTTCCTCCTCTCCCTTCACAACACTGCGATATGTGTCAAAGCCTTTCCTGGCAGCATTCCTCACATCCAACCTCCTCTCTCTTATCAATACCATATCTGCTAAATTTACTATTTCCGTTGCCAATTCTGTTCGAATCTGGTCCTTTATTCTATGTTTCATCCCTTTCCTGCACCCGTCTCTTTGCTTGTGGCCACTCTTGAGCATACTTCTTCACAGTGATGTCTCTGTCTGTGGAATACAGAGGAATATATTTACTGGAAACATGAATGCAAATGAATGCAGGACTTGGGTTTATTCTTGCTCAAAGAGCCGGCTTGTTTTCCTGACAGCCCTGTGTGGCGGACGAGAAGGAATCTGCACTTTCCATCAATCGTCTTCTAAAACATACACACATGCATTTCTGCTATATTTGTACCAAAGCTCTTAACTTAATAGAACAATTCAGTTTGCGAGGACAGGAATCAAATCAGGTTAAGGGATTTATTCGTATGAACGTTCTGCATTCCTACATTTATGTAAAAGTGAGCTAAATATGGGAAGATAGAGTGCAGCTATTTCAGGAATATGTGGAGTTTTTCCATTAAAAGGATTTATCTTGGTTATCAGGGCCCTGAATATGTAGGGACACACACACACACACACACACAGAGCTGCAGGAAATCTGTGCTACACTGCCATCTACAGAAACACACAGCCATTTCCTGCAGCATCACATCGAGGCACAGCGTCTCTCTCGTTCAGTGTCTGTATTTTTCATGCCCGTCTGCACTGTAAAAAACTTAATGCTGCTTCATCTTTGAAACTTTCCCTGCCGCCTTAAATGTGACCATGTGAACCAATGTGACCATGTGAACCAATTATTCAACCTAAATTCAATTTAAAGTGCTTGATGAGTTGTGGAAATGTAAAACCAGCTGCGTTAAATTCACTGAACACGAGGAAACAAGTTCAATATTCTTGACATTTTAAATTGAAGGAACAAATGTTACAGTAATATTTGCATTTCCATTTGTTTGGTTTAAAATCTCAGTTCCTAATTTGAATAAAAGAAGTGCTGTTGAAGCCACTTTTGTACCAGATATAATCCAACAACACCTGATCAGACTTCTCCTTCTAAGTTGACTAAATTCAATACTAACCTTCATCAGTTAGCACTGCATTGCACAATGCCTGCTGGGAAAATATATGTTAATATGCTGATCATGTTCCTTTAGAAACTTAATTTAATGAGTTTAGTGAACTCTCAGCTGTGCAATAATTCAACTCATCATTTCAAGTCAAAAGTCTTAATCAATTAATAATAAAAGATTTATTCATCCCACTAATATCCTGCATGATCTTTTACAGTGTGCTGTATGTTTGCATGCATACATGTCCAATCCATGCATGCATACAGTACCGGACACTGTCTGTGTGTCTGTGATTGACAGAGCATTCGTGCACGGAGCCACTCATGAAATTCACAGTATCATGACCTGCAGAGAGTGGCTGGAAATGTGCCTGATTGAACACATCCTCCATCCTGAATCCCACCTGATTACTGAGCCGGCTTCCACTGACCCTGCCTCAGACGAAGTCACACCGGCACATTGTGACTAAAAGACTTCAATCAGAGCGGTGAGCCAGAGCTGTAATGACTTCCATCACACGGAGAAAATTGGACTCAACTCCAGGCTGTTTGACTGGGTGACATGTAGAAACACACGGCGGCGCAGGCATTCAGACAGGTATGCACAGATTTAACATACGGATTGAAAGTGCGAGCACGTTCCTGCTCAATTTATGTCCTCACTCTTCATTTCTGTTATCGTACCTCGGCCATAGATGCAGTAAAGCAGGAAAGAGATGCTACAAAATAAAAGCACGGGTGTGTAATTAATTTCCTCCTCAGTGCTCACACCAATCTGATTTTTCCTGAGGGTCACAGACACATCGACCTCCTGCAGATCATCCTATCAAAATCAAGGGATGAAACTTCCATCAGAAAACCTTTTAAAGTCAGACTTCCAATTCTTCAATTATTCAGAGGATTAATTAATTTAGCTGATAACCTGTGATTGTATGCAATCAAACCTTTCACCACTGTGCAATTTTTCTCAGACCAGTTTCTCAGGTTAAAAATTCCAAATTTGCTTCGTGATGAATTGAACCTGTCGATAAATTCTGGTTTGTCTGCCGACCTCACAATGCCTTTGTGTTCGCCTTGTTAATGATCTTATTCATGTGACCAGAAAGCTTCAGGTTGTTTAACTTTGCTTCAGTTTCCACGATAAATACATGTCGCACTGCTGCACCACAACAGCAAGAGTGCCACATGTCCCCTCTGATAAATGTCGTAATTGACAAAAATCACCAGTCAGCTGAGCGGCCATGTGTTGGTGGCCAGAGGAGAATGTTTATGGTCACAGTAAACTATCGATGGTTATGTATGCAATCATCAAAAGATAGGAAGGCTCGCCAAGGAAGTTTGTGTTCCTGCAAAGCTCCAGTCCAGATGTTCAGAGAGAGGGAGGAGGTGGAAAGACAAATATTAGTCTACTGGAAAGCTCAGAGGAGTGGGCTTCGAGTTCGAAAAACATCAACAGTAAGAGACAGAACACAAAAATCTGGTGAGAGAGAAGAAAGGAATAAGAAACATTTGGTTGGAGCTTTTTAGTCATTTGGTTGAGATTCATTGTTCAGAAATATATAAACCTCTCAACATGGGTGTTTGGAGAGAGAAAACAGTTTCTTAGCAAAACTCTTTCTCTACATATTTATGCAGAGGGACCAGAAATGACATGGCCTGTTCATAAAGTGTAATTTGTGGTTGGAAACACGAGGTCAGCAGCCAGCGAGAGAACATCTTTATTTTAATCAACCGCATGGAAAATATAAATGCAGTGTTATCTTAGATCACTTCCCTGAGGAAATCTGTGTCAAAGGGATGAATTACAGAGAGGTCTAATAGGTATATATAGGCCTTTCGTCATGCTGGTGTCTTAAGTAATCAAATGTTTCAAACTGAAAAAAGAGGGCGAGGCCGTGAAAGAAGGTGCATATCTTTAACCCGGCGGGGATCATAAACTACATCGTAACAATCGTGTGTATGCATGTGTGTGTGTCCGTCTACATGTGGATTTGCGTGTCCATGTGTGAGGTTGAGAGCTGTGGCCGGGCCCGGTCCAACAGCCCGTGACACCACAAATGAAGTCAGCATGTATTTCTGCCATTGCGGCAGATTTGTTTTCCTCCACGTCAAGGTCGCGCTGGTCGGAGTGTTTGTGAAATTCAACAGGCCGACCACCTCAGCCCACCCTGCTCATCTCCGCCCCAAACCCGGCACGGCGGCTCAGGGAAGCACCCACGGTACGACCAGCCTCCCGGTGCCTCTGGGGTCCTGTCGAAGGCAGGGCTCTGGGTGTTAAGTGACACCGAATTGAATTAGCAAATAAAATGGACAGGCTGTAGCACGGTAATTTACCATGTCAGGGCAAATCAAATTATCCCTGAGGTGCAGATGGCAGTGTATCCATTACTACAGCTGAACTGGTAAACGCGGGCTGTTGTTATCTTTAGAATCCCAATTTCCTTTGCTTTGCTTCGCGTAGGAGGGAGCATGTTAAACAGTGATGATAAAAAAAATCAGTGGCTGATTAAACAAGATTACCACAGAGGTATTTAAGAGCCCGAAGGAAGGCGAGACAGAGATGTTGTGCGTCGCTTTGTTGTTAACTCTCACACAGCAGTCAGACGCCGACTCGTGCGTTGTATTAACAGTGATACCACAGCACAGCTACCACAGTGTCCACGTGAGTGTTAAGACTGCAAACACGTGGAAGTTTATTATGAGTAGGACGCACTTGATTAATAAGGACATTCTGTGGATACAAATACTGCACATGTTACAATCCAGCTCAGATGATTTGTAGGATCAAACATATAGGATCAACTCTTCAGTATTACAGTTACAATCCCATGACAATCAGAAACAGATTCAGAAGCTGGGAGGAGAAATACTAATAATAAATTAAATGAATACATCTAGAAGCACTTACAGTAGTTCTACTGTACATAAGAGAGACAACATGATATTGATTTGAATGATTTGTCAGATAGAACCTTTCAGGATGAAACATATTCCTCTGAATCTTTGATAAGGATGAAACGTATCGTGACAGTGTTAGATATGCAAATTTATTCTTATCAGTCCCATCAAGAAATAGAGATCATGTAATATTAAGTGATGACCTCTGAGGAGCTTCTGCCATAGCTTTGTAGTGTTTGGCCATGAATAATAATCAGGCTGAATCCAACGTGTAAACTTAAGCTGTCTGTTGATCGTCTGTCTGAAATAACAACATATAATCATTTTTACTAGATGGCGGCACTGCGTGAAAAGTCAAGTCATCAAAGTCACAAATTTTATGACAATCGTAGCTGAGACATTTCAGTCTTGCTATGAATATCAGCTATGATCAATCTCATTGTGGCATCAGAGGAAAAGTCACCAAAGTCATTGGGATTCAGCCTCTGGGAACCATGAATGTCTGCACAACATCTCATGGCAATCCTTTTAAAAAGGTGTTGAGATAAATCAATCTGTGTGTTGGACGGACTGACTGACATTGGCATTAGTAGAGCCACAGCACTGACATGACTAAAAACACTGTTATTACAAGTGTTTCAAATAGCACAAGACATCAGTAAAAAGAAAGTAACTGTAAAAATGTTGGTATAGCGAGTTTCATTTTTGTGCCCTCTCCGGGCTTCTTCCTCGAGTGATGCATCGGCCTCTCGCCAAACCCCTTACACAAATATTTAGGTTCCCCTGATACATCTAATAAAACTGTTTAGAATGTTTCCCCAGTGTTTCACCTCAGAGGAAGGACGTAAACTATTTCACAGCGCGAGAACGAGAGGAAGCGAGGAGCGAAGAGAGATTGAATGTCTACGCACACCTTATGTAAATATTTGAGACATCTGCAGATTCTGGGTAACCTTTTCTGTCGTAGGGAAGATTAACTGTTTCCTGAGATATGTACTCGGCCTCACCTTTCCAATAAATAGACTCTCATTTGCTATCATTATCTCTGGGCTGACTATTTCTGCGAGCCCCTGTCCGACGCTATAATTTATAAACCTGAAATTCTCTCGGGCTGTTGAAGGAAATTGTCATTTACCGTCTACCGCTTTTAAAATACACATAATAAGCACGACAGGGAAAGTAAGAAAGCGAGATAAAAGGATGAATGGGAGCGATCCGGCACTTTCTGATCGTTATGACTCAGACGTTTCAAACTAGAAGAGAATATATAACAGCTCTTGTAAAAAAAAAAAAAAAAAAATCAAATGTCTCCTCATGCACACGTGTTTGCCTCCTTCCTGTTGGTGCTGAGGCTTACGTAAGTGGCATCATCGATATTAATATTTCAGGTTTGTTTTGGGGGACGGCGCTCCTTGTTTTTTGATGCTCGGCTTTCTCCCGTTGTGATATTTCAATTGAGCTGTTACATCATCTGGATCAGGGCCACAGCTGAGATAAAAGAGCCCTGTGAGCCATTAGTGCAGGAAGCGTGCTGCAGTATGGTCCATGTGATATGCATTAGGCGCTAACTGGAATGGCTGCTCATTAATATCAATGTTCCCTTAGATGTGTTTCCAATAACAGAGCGATAGACTAATTATTAATCCAGCCGTTATCACCCAGGTTATTCATCATCAGTGGATTTGTGCACTCGTCTGACTAATACAGCAAACCTGCACGAGTCTGATTTCTTTTTTTTTTTTTTAGTTTAACTTCTGCGTTTGTGAGGAGTGAGATAGATGCAAACCTCAGGGGTCGGTCGGTCCCTGTAACAATACTACACTCTCAGCACGTCACAACCTCGCAGTCTGTTTTCAGGCCACGGCTGACTGAGCGTGCTCCTCTCCGTCTCTGAAGACGACACCGGCGGGACGAGAGAGACGCCGCGGGCTCGGTCTACCTCTCGGCCCATTGCACAGGCGTCGCCACGAGCACGTCATCCTTTGATAACAGAGCTCAGAGATTCATCACAGTTCCAGGTGGAGCCGAACGTGTCTGTTTTATATCAGTATGTGTGTTGGTTTCTACTGTGTGAGCACAAGAGGAAACTTTCTCTAAAGTCTCAGACTTAAGAGCTGAGACTTGGACTCGAGTCAGGCTTAAGACACAAAAATAAAGACTTGAGACATGACACCCAAAAGACTTAAGTCTTTAAGTGCCACGTTCTGACAACACATGAGTAAAGCTTTGCAGTAATGTGATTATCTTTTCCAGAAACAAGTAGTGCAATTTCATTAGACTACAATTATCCTACTTATCTCAGTAAGTGGGGATTTGGACCAAAAATAGACCTGTGTTAAAACAACACGGGGGGCTGCGTTGGTGGGAGTGTGTTGTTTAAGGTAATAAGATCCAGGAAGTCCAGTTGGACTGAGAGATTAATGCTTCTCAGATGCTTGCAAAAGTGCAAGTTGAGCATGGTTGAACTTTTTTTTGCTGGATCCCGACTGTGACACCGGACTGGCTCTGTTCAACTGAATGAAGAGCTACTGTCTGAACTTGGTCTAAGGCTGTGTTACTTCAATGGCTGACGGCTAATTTGTTGAGTTTAATGGAGGGTTTGTTTGTCCCGAGCCCCTGACAAATATCTGTGAAACAATAAAATGACCTGATTTACAACATTAACTATAAAATTGAATTGTAATAATTTTAATATTATACTTGTATCCAACAAAAAATGCTGCGTTCATGGCATGCATGGTTTTGAGAGTGCATGAACGTGTGTTACACTCAACACATGGACTCACTCTCAAAGACTTGAGACGTAAGATTTGCTTTCATTCTACGTCAGTCTTCGCTTGCACTTGTCACAAAAGACTTCAAAACAGCTCTGGTGCCAAACATGCCGACTCCATTATTCCTGATGGCGTCTGTAAGCAGTGAGTATAACTGCAGATATTAAGACTCATTTTCCTACCAAAAAGAAGAAGCCATTATTTTTTTGCACATTATAAAAAATCAAATTCCACAGGCTTGAAAATTGCCGGAGCCAGATAATCTGTCACAGTGACAATGCAGCTGTGAATTTGGTTGTGTCAAACCGCGTCTCTGTTATCATTATTTCTTTCTCCGAGTTGAGTACTTTCACATCAGTCTCAGCTCATTATATCAGTCTGCTTATTGTGAGTTACCTGACGGCCTCGGGAAAAAATGAAAAGCCTGCCAGGATATAATCCCTCCAAAAATATGTCGCCGTCCAAACTTTATTATCTCTGATGTCTTTTTATTTAGTTGGCTTTTTGCGAGCAGAACAGCAGTTAATTTCAAGCATGGTTTACCACCGTAAATTTTGTGCCTTAAAAATGACAAAAAATAAGTTAATGTCCACAAATCTAATTGCTTTTGGAACACATTATAATAATATGGAGAAATGTAAAGCTGGAGACTGAAACCCTGTAAAAGGACTTTAAACGACGCTCATATTCTCCAGTGAAGTCTTTGGGATGATGGTCGCTCACATTAATGGAGCGAATGCAGCCAAATGACTTGCTGAGGCGATGACATCCAAGTGAGGTCAACCACACACCATATGGAAGTGCAGCAGTCACTTCTTCACCACATAGACTTCCATATTTCATGTCACCACTTAGTCTCTTTGTCACGAGCTGTACATCATGTCGGTGTCCTACTATTCTGTCAGCTCTGGCCTGGACTCTGAGTAAGATGGCCGCCCATGTCTGTCCTCGGCAGCCTCAGGGGTTCTTTCCTCTTTTTACATTTTTCAACACTGAGCCTTTTTTTATACCTACAAGCCTCAATATCTCCATCGCCTGTCTGAGCCCAGACAGCGAAATAGAGGATGGGTTAAAGAGTGAATCAGTGAGAGAGAGAGAAGAAAGACCAGATTTATGACAAATTATTAGAATACCAGAGCTGTGTTCTCTTTTTTTTCCTCCACTGATTGAAGTGATTTTCCTTTAAGTTACCCTGTAATTGATCTGCATATCGAACCGTGCTGACGCATAATTTTTTACATTATTCATATGTTGCAGCGAGCGAGGACGTGTGATTCGCTGCAGAACATGGAGTTCCATCAATCCAGCATCTTTCTCACACTGGATCTACTTGTGGGAGCAACAGAAGCGTCTCTGTACTACTTGCATTTTATACCAGGCCGTGTCTCAGCTGGATTAAGTGAAGAAGTTAGTGTGAAATGTTAAAGCATGCAACAACTGTTACGGCTCAACACGTGTGCATGACTCGATATAAGTTCATTACATGAGACGTTCTGCATGTTGTGTAACATTCGTTCATAAATTATTAACTCATGAAAGTGATTACACTCTTATTATGCAACGCAGCATCCCAAGATCACTGGTGCTATATTCAGACATCCAGAGCTGCCAGTGGTGTCACGGCCATCTGGCGTACCAAGACAAATCTCGGTGGGCCGCCGCATCGGTGGGCTGGTGGACCGGCCGTCCAACCCGGTCTGTCTTTCCCGGCCTGTGAGAGCGTCCTGCGTCCCCAGGGCGACCCCGGCGGAAAAGTCCAGGGCTGAACGGCGTTGGTCACAAGACACCACTCAGGAAAAAGGAATGCATACTTGACATGTGATTAAGATAAAGACCTTTACACTCTGCTGTCTCAGCGTTATTGCACAGCTAAAACTTTAAAAAAAAAAGTCCACATTATTAATCATTAAATGGCCTGTACACGGTCAAGGCACGGCGGCCATGTGAGATGTGGAAGGTGTGCGGAGGTATAAAGGAAATTACACAATCCAGTCTATTACCCGAGTTAATCGATTCTGACAGATTGTCAATTTCATTTATGAGAGCAACTTTAAGGTTAACAATTGCAATTAGGTTTGACATGTGGTGGGTGAAGGCAATCAGCAGGGTTAGACAGTGGATCTATAGCAGTGTATATGTAATTAATGCTGTGCCCAGGACACTCCGCCGAACAGAACAAGCAAATTGCAAAGGCTGCTCTAAAGCTGGGATAAGTACAGCTGCAGATGTGAGCACATTTTAAAGTGTGTGCAGTTTTTCTCTGTCACCCCCTCCCCTGCCTCGTCCATTCTGCATGTGTGTGCATTGCTAATAGAGGAATATATACGAAAGGTGAGTACATGTGCTAATACACATCCCTTTGTCCTTAGGTATCTTTGCATGCGTGCTGCCGTGCACATACAGTCCTCGTCAGGACACATGTGGCAGAGTTGACAGGCCATCAGAGCCTCTGTGGCAAATGAAAGTGATGCTCAGGAGGAGAGACGCCTGGAGGAAGGCTGGGAATAAACAGCCGGATCTGTGACGCACTTTGAAACACACATCTGAGGGGAAAGAGGGAGGAAGGAGAGGGGAAAAGAGCAAGTGGAGAAGGGACAAAACGAAGTAGGAGAGAGCTGGTTTTCAAGCCTTTATAAAGCCGAATCTATCACTGACCAGACAGCAGGTCATCTTTCAAATAAAGAGGAGCTGAACTCTGAGGGCTAAACCTGCTGCCAGGAATCCCTTCGGCATCGCACACATATACATAGAATCAAGAGAGAGCCGAGAGGTCGAACCACAGAGCGCAGCTTCAAACTGTTTCCTCATGTCAAAAATGTTCTGAACTCATTTCCTAGTAACACGGATGAGCAAAGCGTGTAAAAGTAGCAGGAACAACTGACAAGATGATGAAATATCAGAAAAGACTGCCGGGCCTATAGCGATGCCCAGAGGCAGGAGATGACACAGCGACTACACTTCCCACTTCTTGTCACACGAAAAAAGAGAAGACACGAAGGTCCTCACGGAGCAGATATGATGTGATAAGAGAACCTGATGGCTCAAAGATTTACTGCAGCACAAATATAGGTTTTAAAGAATGTATTTACTGCAGTGTAGGATTAGGGTCATGCTATTGTGCCAGCATGATAAGAAGAGCTGAGATTACTGATATTCTTATCTAAAGCCACCAACACTACAGCCAGGACTAGTCCACAACACAGAGGAGTGCGTATATGTATGTACACACTGTTATCTATGTGTGTATGCATGCAGGATGTGTGTATGTGTGTGTTGTATCACTGGAGATATGTGTTTTTCATAATTACTTTCTGAAAGTTTTAAACCTCAGTATCAGTAAAGCTGCTGTGGAACAATTTATTTGACCCCCCCACATGAAGCTGAAACATGCACTGACCATCTGAAATACATACAGTGCAGTATGGAACAATGTGCCTTTAGGGGTAAACACCAGTTTGCAGCTGGTTGGGTAATTTCACTAACATTGTCATTGCATGGCATCTAGAAGAGGACGACTGATGGTTGCAATTGTCTGGTGCAGCAGGTCAGAATAAAAACCTGCTCTCTATTACACACGGTTGACCTTTGCTGCTAATGCTGAAGGTCACAGAACAACCCGCCTCCTTGAAATTACGTTTATACACCAGTAATTTGATTCATCAGTTGTGTTTCGAGAGACAGTGCAAATGCTGGCTGGATGTTTTATGGGGAGTTTTACATTTATGTACTGCAGGCGGTTGATAGAGAGGAAGCCAGGTTTGATGGCTTACGAAGCACAGGACGGTGACTGGAGTCATGCATGCAGTTAGGTTTACTTTCAAGATGCTAAATGTGCCCTGTAGAGTTTTCCTGTGAACATTATAGCATATGTGTTTATACATTATGTGTGTATCATTGGGGTGGAACAAACATGTTGAATGCATTTTAAATCATGCAATGTTTATGTCCATGTTTACTAGCTCGCAGTCTTCTTCACTGAGCACCACCCACACACTCCTGCTTGAGCGTGTGTCCCCTCATGAACATGCATGATACAAATAAAAATCATAAAGTTGTGGCTCCATAGCGCTACTAGTGGTCAAAAACGTTTAAAGCAAAAGGAGCTGTCACACTTTTTGCACATGGATGAATTGATTCTTTTTTCACCTGAGGAGCTTTTATTTTCAATGTGTGATTAATTGTTTCTATGAAATGGGACTGCTGAGTTTGGCAACACGAACCTGACAATATTTTTGGATTCAAGAGTGCAAACCCTTTGGCAGTTCTTTATCTTTAAAGCAAATACTGGTGTCTTGTGCTTAAAGTTACTTTTTGCTTTTTCAGTATTTAACCAAATCTTTCCCTAACACTAATGAGTGCTTTGAGCGTCTAAACACAACCTTTAAAATGCTTTATCATGCTTTAGTTGCCATGAGTGGGTATTATGTTGCAAGGGTGGATGTAGTAAACACACTTTTTCAAGCAACATTTTGAGAACATGTTGAGTTTCACCATTTGCCAGATTGTGATAATGTTTCCTCATTATGCTGATGGAAAAAGTAATCTGGGCGGTTTCTTCCAAAACATGTGTGCTGTTGATATGTTACCATAATTTCCAGGAGACATGTTGTTGATTTAGCATTTATTTAAATTCAACAATGTATTTTTTGTGGGGCATTCTACTTTTTTTTACATGTAGATTATATAAGATATATGAATATGACATCAGTCTATGCTGGTGAAAATGTATGACGGTGGATATACACCATTCTTCTAACTTTCACTGTTTATTTAATAGCCTGAAACACGCCAAGTCTTAATCTGTGTGTGTATGTTAACACTTCTTCAGGGTCTGTGGGTTGTAGTAATTAGGTGGCTGTTGGCTGCGGACTACATTATTAATAACTTTGCTGAAAACACAGCACACACACACACACACAGACTGATACACCCACAAATATCCTCCGCCCGGCGTAGAATAATGAGCAGCTGGAGCAGAGAGCCGCCGAGGTTGTGTGACGGATCAGAGACATGTCTTGATCCTTTCAGGGATGAGGACGCTCTGAATGCAGGTCTCCCATTATCGGACAGCCGAGTGATGCAGAGCACAACCCCATATTAACGCTAATCGCCTCAATGTATTCACCTGCACATTCAGAATGATTAAGCCAGGAAGCATTCGCAGCCGTCCTCGATGCCATTTAATACCGTTAAAATAAGCGGAGATGCTGGACGCTTTGGTAAACACCAGTGTGATCAAACAGCGTCATCCGACACGAATTACAAGTAGGAGAAAGTGTGTGTCTGAATGAGTTTTTATAAGGGTGCATGTGGTCCTCCGAGAGGCCATCTGTGTGTGTGTTTGAAGTGTTTATGTGGCTCTGTGTGTGTGTGTGTGTGTGCGCTCGACTGGTGATAAGTGATAAGGGTCATGGGGAGTGACAGGGTGGACAGCCAGCGGGAGTGTGTCAGCGGTCAGGCGGGGTGAACTCTGGGTTATCTGACAGGGACTTCAGCTGGCACTCGGGACACAGCTGTTTCTGAAAGAGCAGCTACAAGGTGGCAACACCATGAAAACAGTGGCAGCCATGTGACCACCATCTTTAATGTGGTCGTGCCCCGACCACACCTGCAAGAACAGGACGGCACAATATGGGGAATGGTTTGTCCCCTGACGCCTGAAATATTGTCCACCCAGGTTAAATTAGAGTCGAGTGGATCTTTAAAGCTCATTAACACATTATATTTCATTTGTTTAATTTGTATATTAAATGGAGTTAATCGTGTTGTGTTATGTGGTGAGCTGTAATATCCTGAATTAGTAACCTCTTAATTAGTGAGCTTTAGCTAAGCTGCTCCTGCTCCTCCACATTTATTGCTCAGACTTGAAAGGTATCAATTTCCTCATCTATCTCTCAGCAAGAAAATGAATGAGCTGCTCAAATGCCAAACTATTCCTTTAATACTGATTAATATATACTGTATTTGTCTTTTTGGGTCAATACAAAAATGCAGTAGTATTACCTCAGTTGCAGGCAAAATCTTTAAAGCTCCTCCTCAGTCCTTACAAAAGAACTGCTTTTGTGTTGCACTCTTAAAAATGGCTGTTGCATCAAGTTGCATCATCTCTTACCTTCAAAAATTGGGATAGTTAAAGTACGTTACCTGCGCTCCTGTGTGTGCGAACGACGAACAAAAGCGCTGTTGATGTCCGATGTTCTTGTCATCACTTTGCTCCATAAAGTGCCGGAGCGCCACAGGGAATACTTCAACTTGCAGAAAGTTAACTTTAACACTTTTTTTTTTTTTTTTTTAAATCGCTCTTTCCCATCCAGGCTAAGTCAGAGAGGTCAGCCGAGCTCACAGCATGTCTGTGTCAGGCGAAACTGATTATGATGAAACCATGTGGTGATGAGAATCATCAGAGTCTGTGGGTAATTTGATGTTGCTCTGGTGTTAAGAAGTGGTGATAAGAATCCGCTTTATATTTTACAGCATGATAAGATAAAAGTTAAACTGCCCTATTGGAAAATCATTAACAGCAAACAGTAATGAAGTATTGGGGAAAAATACATCTATCAAAAAAATACATCTATAATCATCTAATCTAAACATCTAAAGGTGACTTGTAGAGTGAGGTGGTTGCAGAATACATAAGTTTACATGCATTAAAGTGAGAAACTACATTACTCTCTCATTACTGAAAATAAACAAGTGAGCCAGAAATAGCCTCCTCTGATAACTGCAAACATGCACATGGCGCATTCTTGATCTGTGTGTTTTACATACAGTATGTGTGTGTTTACTATATTTAGCTCCGCATATAAACCGGATTTAATCATCTAAACACACAGAGATCATAACAGCAGTCATATAGGTCATTATGTGGAAGAGGCTCAGCTGCTCACTGACCTCCTGTTATTTCTCTCTGCTCATCTCTGCATGTGTGTTTCAGCTTTGAACAACACTCAAGCTCTTCAATAACCCCATCCAATTGTGCTCCACATCTCTCAACACGCAGCCATTTTTATTCCTCCACATTGTTTTTCCTCTTTAGATGAGACTAAGAACTCCTATAAGTCCATGTATGCAAACGACTTTGAAAGAAGATAAATACATTAAATAGTCGTCTGCATTTCATTATTGATTCAAAAAAGTGAATTTATTGATGCTTTGTTTTAATTTTTTTTGTGGTTTCCACAACAGCACTGACATCCTATCACTGGTTTTTGATTTTACATACTTGATTACACTGATAATGACAATTAAGCTTTATCATGAAATGACTATTCCTCAAATGGATCTATTTTTTTAATGCACTCTCTAGCAATCAGCCATCTGAACAACTGGATCCCACCGGAGGCCCTTGTTTCTTCCAGTGCTGTGATTTTACAACACTCAAGAGGAGCTGTTGTCCCTGTGTGTTTGAGTCCTGTGTGACTGAGCTTCGACCCAAACAGCACACTGACAGGGGAAAAATGCAGGTCAAAATACGACTGACTCTATGAAATGTCAGGTTTTACAGTTGGCCAAAGGCAGTCAGACAACATCAGGCAAACAACTGAGAAATCAAACCCGACATCACGGGCAACAGGCAGCGAGAACGGGCAACAGGTAGGAGAACGGCTCAAACCCTGCAGCAGCTCCACGACATAAACAATCCGGAAAACCACAACGTTAACTGGCCTCTATATATCCTGGGGAGCTAATGAGCAAATGAGCAGCAGCTGTGCAGGCAGGTGGCTGATCACAAGAGCACTCAGGTGATTTAACAGAGGCAGGGAACTTATGACAATGCCTACTGGGCAGGTATGGCATGACTGAGTCTGAAAAATAGTCCAAAACACACAGAAACACACAATTTAGAGTCTTGTGGCAGCCTTTCTTTGCATGAACTCAGAAGACACAGCATCCCATAATCCTTTGGATAACAGGCCTTTATCACCGCATATATTTTGACTTGGAGGAAAAACACAGGTGTAACTAAATAATTTAAAAGCTAATTAAAGATGGATGGAAGTTTCCCTCAAACTGATGCTGCTAATTGGAATTCAGCTTTCATTCATTTTATTATTTACATCTGTGATAGTTGGGAAACATCAATTGACCATGTGTTCATGATCTGAAAATTCAGGTGCCAGTATGACAAAGCAAGATAAGTTGGTGTCTTTGGTCTTAACTCAGGTTTTCCATTATCACAAAGCTGGTTCATTTTAACCAGAGTAGCATCATCATGGCAATTATGCTGCCCAGGAGCATGCCCGCTTCAGGGGATCTGTCCTCAGGTACCACTGTCCAATCATCTCACTGGAAATAATGAGTCAGCATTCAGACAGGATCCTCACATGGACAAAAGTACATGAGACAGTGGAAGGTAATGAAGAGTAAGCTGGTATTCAGGCTGAGATCAGGCCTGTGTTAAAACCACACATGGGTCTGTGTTGATGGGAGCATTTTGCTTCAAGTTCAGTTTGAGTGACAGATGAATGAACTGAAAGGCTTCTCAGATGCAAAACCACTGCACAGAGGTTTATAATACACTAAGTCAAGACTTTACAATTCTGGAGATTTATCATTATTATCTTTTATGCCAGTGTTTGCAAAGTAAATAGTAGAACTACAACTTTCATGTTAAAAAGTAATCTACCAGGAATGTGTGCTGGATGATGTTGAGCTGAGTTGTGGCAAAAGTTGAGCCTGGTTCAGATATTTTGCCAGACAACTCTTTGTTTTTGTGTCGGAGCCCCCTGCGTTGGCACCTCTGCCAAAACTGAGGCTGTGTGAGGTAGATTTCCTCTGAGTACTGCCTAATAGTTATTTGTATTGATCAGTATAATCCCTTAAACAGAGAGATAATTTGAGACACAGTCAGCCTAATGGATGGTGATTGAAGCTGCATATTAATTACACACACTGTTAATTAGCTCAGTAAATACAGATTATCAGTTCAGTTCAAAAACTAAACTTTTTGACCATATTTAAAAAGGCCTATATAATAGTTCCCATTGTCACAACCACCTTTTGTATGGAGGGAGTTGTAACTAAAAATAAGTTTATTTTGCATAACTAAAAAGGAACTTAACGTGAAGACAAAAGAAATATAATAAAACCACATTGGTAGCTCCAGCCTTGGAGGAGGTCGACACAGGTGCCACCACATTACCTTAATGACCCTCAGACTGCAAGCTCCTGCAGAAGAGACCAGCAGCACACGTCTTTATAGTCTTAACCTTCATTTTAATACTTTTAATATTCTACTTGCTTACGTCTCTCTTTTTCCTCTGGTGCAAGAACTGGCAACTTTGGAGCAGGTATTGTGAAGACCGTCATTAAGAGCTGGACACCTGACTTGTCGTGACCTGAACTCAAACTCCGGAGTGGAAAAATACTTGAGGAAATTCACGCTCTGGTGGAAGGACGCCGGTCCCACCTCACCTTCACACTGACCCCCGTTCACCTCCAGAAGCTGTTGATACTCGAAGCTGCTGGTTTATGGAGAGTGGAAGCTGCTGACAGGCAACTCCCCAAAGCACCATTAGCGCTGTCAGCAGCCGCTCAGCAGGAAATGCCCCGGCTTCAGGCCTATCAATGGGCCCTTTCAACAGGCACACACCCGCCCTGTTCAGGCCAGGTAAACAGAACGTGATTCACACCTCCCGTCCAAACCGAAACTCACTTTCTCAACACCACATCTAGTTACTCGCATGTATGTGCACATGCATTGTTTTATTGGAAGGCTAACAAAACAAGAATCACGATTGTAAATCTTTTGTGAGGTTTATACGAGGGCACCATCTGCATCCAACCTGTGGGACGAGGACTTGCTGTGTCAGATAAACAAAACCGTCTCCAGACACCGAGGGAAGCACACTCGCTCGTTAGTAATGATCTGATTTGAAAGTCATTTTCGCTCACACCTGTATGCAGAATCATCTGGGTAATTAGGACGAAGTTGGCGCTGAATGAAATGAGGCGAGGGACGCAGAGAGAGGGGGAAGAAGAGAAAGCGTCTGAGGATGAGCATTAATTGAGGAGCTGCGGTGAAGAGGACAGAGGTAGATGAATTTAGAAAGCGAGGACGGACGAAAACCACATCTCGTAATCATGAAGATAAACTCACTGCGGTTCCTGTCGTGTGTTTTTCATTTTATTTATGAGAAAAATTAACACATTTTAACAGGAGGGCTTTGAAGCTAGTATTGATGAAAGGGGGAGAAAGTTTGTGTATGTGTGCGTCTGAGTGTGTTTACGAGACAGAGACAAGAGACAGGCCAAGATAGAGGGAAGCAGAGAGGGAGGGCAACGTCTCCCCCAGACAGCTGTTTTTCATCGTTCGGCTTCATGCTCGGTCCATCTTCCTCGTTAGTGGCGACTGCCACTTTCATCAGGATTTCCCACACATCTCCGAGATTGGAAAAAAACAGTTTCTCCTCCGTGTGTGTGTGTGTGCGTGTGTGTGTGTGTGTGTGTGTGTGTGTGTGTGCGTCCCACCTTTTCATAAGTCACCTTCTTCATTCTCGTTGCATTTGAGCCAGCTGATGTGATTCATGGCCAAAAACAGCAGAGAGCCGCCTTGATGAAGGGTTTTTTTTGCGTCAGATAAAATATTAAACCGAAAAACACACAGGTAGACTTTGACTCTTGCATAACGTGGCTAACCTGTTACGTCGGCGAGCTTGACGATATGAAGCCGGCCCTTTCAGATCATCTGATTATCATACTGAGTCATTCCCCTGTAGGCAGCGAGCCTTTCACATAACCTTGTCTAATCACTGATCTCCCACATCACAAGTGTCAAGCTGCTCACATGAATTCTGACAAATCAAAAGGCGGCGTACCGACTGTGAATTATAAGTAAAAGTTGTTGCTTGGACTGGAACAAGGTGTTCTCCCCTTTTCTTTTTTCCCTCCTCTGTCAGTCTGCCTCCTGTATCTCCCCCCTCACCCGTCTCTCCCTCCCCGTGCCCCCACCTCTCCTCGCCGCTCTGATAAGAAGACAAAAGATAAACAACCCCTCCAGCATCTGCCATCGATCGCTCCGGGGTAAAAGCTTAATGGCTTGGCTCAAAGTAATAACACTCCTGGAGTTCTCTCCTAACTGATGGGAAAGATAGATCCTCTCCCCTGAGCTGCACCTCCAGTTTGTACGCAGAGAGAGTTCGCATGTGGAAGAGAGGGTGAAAGCAGGGGCACGGAGATCAGGACGGAGAGAAAAAGAAACGCTTAAATGAACAAAAGGAAACTTCTCTTCTCGAGGCGGGGGTGTATTGTTAGCCGTGCCCTTCCCGACTGAGGTGCTTCGAGTTCAACACTTGTCATTCATCTTGATGAGCTGTCCTCGTTGAAATAGTGTCTCGCTCGTGGCTCAGACAGCCGACGTCCCCGCAGCCGGCGCTCTTATCTGTCCACGTCTGGTTCAGCCATTTTTTTTTCTTTATTACTTTATTCCAATTTTGTTTTTATTACAACTTCCCTCCTTCTATTTGCCACAACCCGGCTCGCTGCTGGGCGTGCATGTGCGTACCCCGAGGAGCAGATATTCTTTGTGCCAAATAGCTACTATTAAAAACCCAATTTTGGGCAAACAAGGAAATCGAGGCAACACACAGCCTGATAATGTGAAATAGGATTTCATGGTCACTTTAATACAATACAATAGATCACTGTAATACAATAAAGATGTGTGAAGGCTCATTACTGAAGACAAGCATAACATTTAATTCAGAAAAACAATTCCCTAAAAAATGACTTGTGGTGTTGTGATGGTGCCGGAGCGAGTGAACAATGCATTTATGTGTGTCAGATTTTGGAAAGGGAGGATTGTAATTCAGATGCAATAGCAAGCTGAACTACTGAGGTCACCCCCGGGGCTCACATCTCCACCAGCTTCTGTAAGTTAATGCAATCTCCCGGTGAGCATTTGCTTCATTGGTCTTTTTTTTTTTTTTCAAACCTGTTCCTGGGGTTTATTATCTGTACTCTGAGATAAACTGGCATCTATTACAGCACCTGCTATTAGAAGTTCAAAATGTCATGATGTTAACAAAGTCAAATAAAAATGTATTGGTTGGCATTAAAAAAACTGCTCCCATGAAAATGTATCTGCAAAGTAGGGTAACGTCCATATCCATAATTTGTCTGATATTAACTTTGGGAATATTTTTCCTGTCCTAGTTATGTCCCTAGTTTGTAATGTGGCTTGTGAAGATAAGTTCCAAATCCAAGATAGATTTCTAACCTGCTCACTGGGTTTCAGAAATCTCCTGGATCTCCTGTCTCCGACCTCGAGCTCCTACCACAAAGACCTCATCAACTTTGTTTAACGGCAGAAAGTTTTTGGTCATTCAGTGTCTAAGTTGACAAGGTCATTTAATAAGCTAAGGTTATCATGAGAAATATACAATTGAGCATCATCAGCATATGAATGGTGAGGCATTTTGTGCTTCTGTATAATGGAACCAAGTGGCAGCATATTGAACAATGAAGGGCCTCGAATTGAGCCTTGTGGGACCGCAACAAGTATTGTGCCCTCAGTGGAGAGCTGATGAAATAGGGGCCAGATCCATTAGTGTGTGAAATTGTTAGCTTTTTTATAACATCAGAGACTTTTTCTTAGAAGAAGGTGACAAATTCATGACATCTGATTGGTGAGAGAAGCTCACTGTTGGGTTTATGAGTTTGTCAGTAGTGTATGATAGAAACTGAGTGAGCACTGTTTTGGTTTATTATCTGCTTAATGTTTTACTGTCTAGAAAGTTTCATTTCTTTGTCATAGCTCCTAAGTGCATTTTTAAAGTTGGGATGATGAGGATTTGAAGAGGAGGGTAAATGGGGGACAGAAATAAATAACACTACAGCAGGTCGCATCCTCTTTAAAGCCTCTGTCTTTTAGATTGGTTTCCTTCAACATTGGCTCTGACACTTTCTATAGCTTAGCCCTGCAGACTCTCCCACGAGACAGTGACTGCTGCTGCTCACCCCAGTCTGCCAGCAGCTTTCTCTCCTCTAGAGTATTTAAAACATTTACTGGGGTCCCGACTCACTGCAAACATGTGTCAGACTCTATCATGCTCACATCACAATTCCCAGGTGCGAGTCCAGAGTTAGAGCAGGACCAGGAGGATTGTGGGGCTTTGACAGAGTGACACTTTCTTCTTTGGTTTCCAGTCAGCAAAAGCAAAGCTCAGTAACGCAATTAGAGTTTTTGATCATTTAGACAATTAGGGGACTAATTAGCCACTCAGTCATTACAGTGACTTATTAGATTCAACGGTGTCAGAGATTGAAACAGTGTCATCCTCCTACTAAAAATAACACTTGCACTTCGGGTGACTTCAGTAATTCATGTGGCTTTGCAGAGCTGCCACAGCACGCACTGTAGCAATTCTCAAATTGGAATTTAACCGCTTAGAAAATTGTGTTTACAAGACTTTCTTCCACTTATTTTTATTGAAACAAGGATTATTCTGTCTCCATCATTCACGGGGGTCAAACGCCATGTGTGCACGCTGACGAGGTGACAGTGAACAGAGACGAGCCCCCTCTGCTACTGTGGGAACAGGCGTGACCTCTGACCCCTGACCTCACCGCTGAGACTCTCTACGGTTGGCTGTCTCACCGGCTCCGCGGGCCGCCCGATCACAAACACTCACCTTGGACAGGATGGACCGTGATGGATGGTAACCCGTGAGCCGCGAGGTCGGCCGAGTCAGCCCCATATGGAGTCAACCAGCTGACCTCGCGTCGGTGTGTTCATGCGGACGTGCATGTATGGGCGCGTCTCAATAATCCATAAATCTAAATTTTTGTTTGGGCCACATGAAATAAGAGGTGGAAAAAAACTTGGACGGATGGATTGAAAGCTTAAATCTGCAGGTGTCAGGTGGGTATTGCTTAGCAACAAGCAGAGACTGCATACTGCTTTTGTTGGTTTGGAGGATGCTTCTTGATGACAGCACAGTGTTGATTTAACAATTTAAGCTACACAAAACTTGTCAATGTTCGGTCGTGAACAAACATCCATGTGTGCGTCTCTGTGTGCGCTGATTATCCAGCTGATGGCCTTGAGTTCCTCCTGCGGAGTCGCACTGCAGCAGCTCCAGTCTCCTATGTGCATGGCACCATGATGATATCTCCCTTCTTAATCTTCAAAGTGAGTCCTGACACTCACGAGAATGTCCCTCGGCGTCAGTCCCGACACCCTTCCTCCGCGCTCCGTCACGAGCGCGTAGATGTGCATATACATACGGGAGGTGGGGGTGTTACATAAGTGTTCTATGATAAATGGGAGCACTAGCTGGCTAACGCGTCCTATCTCTGAGATCAGCAGGAGGCGGCTTAAAAGACACATTGATACAGAGATGATGAAGAGGAGTTCAAAGAGAGAAGCTCGATCCGGGGTAATAACCTGTGATCATTACATTATTAGGCCGACCACTTTGTAAATGATCTTTTCTGGAAGCAGGTTCTGTCTAATGCTGATCTGGTTTCACAGCCGCAGCCAGTAGGTAGAAAAATACAAGCTCACAGGCCCAGAAATGTCCTCATCCTATAAAAGTATGATCCTAGGGTTGATTAAGAGGAAGCAATGGGAGGTGTGTGTGGCATTCATATAAGCTGTCCTTTTAAAATCCGTCACCACCGACGCCCACACCGGCGGGCGCATCTGTCACAGGATGGCTTGATTGTAATTTCGCTAAAACGCGACGCCACAGAAACTGAGAAGAGTCCATCATGAAGGGCGTCTAGGTAATTGCTGATATTTCCAGAGGTAAAATTAGACGGTAGGCTGCTCTGAAAGCCCTATAAATGGAAGCAGGTCCTTTTGTTCTTCCTCCTGAGAGAAAGTCACACAGTCACACAGGGAGGCGGATGAATCGGTTTTAGTGGAGAGGATTTTCACAGGGACCTTTAACGAACTCTCATTGACGGCTTCCTGTCATGCAGATATCATACTGACATTATATTTACCCACAGCGATCGTAGCTTTGCTGCAGATAAGGCACATACTGTTTTTATTTCAACTTACAAATGCCTTTCAGAGAACAGTCTGTCTCGTAAAATCAAAGACGAGCTACCCCGGCCCTTGCGTGCTGGCTGGCAGAGGAGCGGTTCTGGGTAGGAGAAAGTCACTGGAGTTAATTATGAGAAAGGTCTGTTCTCTGTTTGGAGGAGAGACAGCAGGCCAACGAGACATTGTTAAGATAAAAGCATGGGGAAAAGACCAGGCATAAAACGAGACAAAGAGGCAAGCAGACAGAGACGTTTGTTCTCCTCAACCTGCAGCGTACCAGAAACAATCAAAGACTTACTGTAAGTGCAGCCAGAATTGAAATATCACGCTGAGATGGAGACAAAAGAGTTAGAAAAATCTTTGGATGCAGTAGTGCGAGTGTGCAGTTGTACAGAAAGGAAGAGAAGACGGGATGCTGACTGTAAAGGCAGGAGAAAATGTCGATATTTCTCTCACCTGACGACCGGTGAAGTGTCGACGCTGAAGCTTACAGTTATCTCAAAGGTTTAATCCTTAAGATTTCAGTCCTGCTTAACACAGTTGTGATGTTATGTGAGGAGAAATAGGCTGATTTCAATGGGATAAAATTGTACTTGCATCATTTTCCGGTTAATTTTTCAAGGTCAGACAGGAAATCTGAATCCAGCAAAGGAAATACATAAATAAATACATTGAATGACTATTGCAGGAATAATGCAGACTGTACATGTTATCAAATGTAGGGTCTGATTTCATGAAAATATTAAGGGTAATAAAAAGGAAAACCAAAAACAGATTTCCAAAATTCATTCCTCCAATAAAAAATTGTTCACAGAACCAAAACTTTTGAATCAGAAGACAAATTTGCATAATGAGCAAATGATTCATGAGTGGAAAAAAACAGTCATTCACAACATTGTACTCTGCCTTATTTTATATTTTGCTTTTTTCAGGCAGCTGATTTTTCAAGATCTCTGATTTTCAAGAAGTATGTTCAGTTTCTCCAATGTGCTTAAAGAGGTTTCTGATAGGAATCCAAAAACTGCCCTTGTTTTTTGAGCAGGTAAATAAGACCAGATACAGACACAGGCATCAGCAACACATTTGTGAGAACACATTCACACACACACACACACACACGTAGGCCCATCCCGGAGCACCAGGAGAATAATCTGCAGTTCAAGGGTCTGACTCGGATCAAAGGTCACATATTGAGTCTGTCTTCGCAGCGACGTTCATCTCTGACACCTTTGAAGAGGGGTCGTACATCATGGTGGGGAGTCCTGCGTGTCAAACGAAGACCTTGTGTAACAAGGACCGTCCTTCCTGTTTGTGTCTGACTCTGTGTGTGTGTGTGTGTGTGTGTGTGTGTGTGTGTGTGTGTGAGGACAGGAGGGGGTGGACATCAGCATCTTCAATCTAGGTCCCTGGATTATTTCACCATGTCGTGGGTGTTTTTGTCTCTCATCATAAAATGTCTAATATCATAGGTGTCAGTGTTTGTATTTATGTTTGCATCCAATTCCAAGTTAAAGTAAATGTTAAGGAGATATGTGCATATTTGCAAAATAGGTGTAATCATGAAAATCAGAGGTAAATCTCTGGCTTCACAGTAATTCAACTTGAAATATGACTTCAGTAATTTTCCTTTCCTATACTTGAGTGCATTAGTTCCCCATCGATACTGTAACCAAGGCCATACTGTGATCTTTGCCTAACTTAAACCATATGAGAGAGTGCAGATATAGAAAGTGAGCATTATAAAGACAGTGGCATTGGATGAATCACTGAACATGATTCAGGGTTTCGCATTCACTGTGAGGATGAGATTTGACGAGATGGCTTGTGCATGAACGGTGGCGGTTTTGCAATCTCAGATGAATTGAACCTCGTTTTCATTGCTACAATATCCACTGCAACTGCGAGCAAAATACTCACAGCTCTGCTTTTTGAATGGCGCAAAGAAAGATTCGTCCTTGATTGTACAACATCTTCAAGAATATCTGCCTTTATTATGATTACGAGCAGCTCTACTTTCCCATCAGCGTGTGAGTGTTGGAGCGGCCTGGATCGTGCAGCCGTCACGAAAGATTGTATGAAACAATAAACTCTCAACTGTCAAATTATTGATTCGTTCTGTTGTACTCTGCTGCACTTGTGGTAAATAAAAAGCTTTTCATCCCTCTGAGAACCTTAGCCCACTTTCCTTTTCCTCATTTCTTTCTCTCCGCGCAACAGATCAAGAATCTCCACGCTGCCGTGATAAGACACAACAATAATGATGGAGTAAAGATAGCTTCCTTCGCTGGCCTATTTTCAGCTGCTTGATCTATGACACTCGTTTGCGGACGTCCAGGTTTCTACCATTTTCTGATGGATGAGCCACAGATTCAGAAATTGCCTTCCTCTCATCCACAGTTGACACCTCTCTCTCCCCTCTGCAGTGCCTTTCCTCTCTCATTCTCCTTCGTCCATCTCTTTTGTGCTGCCTTACAGTTTCTCCTTCCCTCCCGGCTTTTCCTCTATCTCTCTTCATGCTCTCGCCGTCCCTCCCTCTCAGTGACTTTGTGGATTTTTTGCATCTCTGTTACGTAATGGCGCTCAGGGGACGAGGGCACTTCAATCAATACTTCAAACGGCCCAGCCCCGGAGGACTCGCTCCAAATGCCACGTGACAACACGACAGGATGACATTTGAAGAAGGAGGGGGGAGACGGCCCCGAAATACCTACTGCTACCAGCGGTGCTCAGACTTAAGGGGTTGGTGGCGATGACTGGGAGGAAGAAAGAGAGAGAGAACACTGATGAGAGAGATTAGAGACCACGGGAGACAGGAAGAAATTTTAGGAAAAGTAAGAACAACAGGCAGATAAAAACACACTCGCTTGGGGACAAAGGCCCAGGGTGATTTATATGTCTCACGGAGATAAAAGCCAGACGAATAAATGGAAATAGAATTATTCATACTGTGGCATCAGAGGGGCAGCGCAAACTTTATTTTAAAAAGATAGTAAAGTGGCACACACTTTGTTGGGCAAAATACAGCCTCAGGGACAAATGTGCAAACCCCCCTGTGAACCCAATACCCCTGCCTGGGTGGGGACTTACATATACAGTGTATATACTGTATATACAGTATACATACACGCTGTATGTATGTATACAGCACCAGTCAAAACACCTTCTCAATCAATGTTTTTTTTGTGATATCAGAACTATGAAAGGACACATGTGAAATCTTGCGGTCAACAAAATACATGTAAACAAAGCAAAATGTGTTTTACACTTTAGATTCTTCAAAATAGCAACCGTTTGTCTTGATGACAGTTTTGCACACTACTGGCATTACAGTGTTGTTATACAGTAAACAGCCCTTTTCAACAGCTGTAGTGGTCCATATCATATTAAGTGATAAAAATCAAGATAAACAGAAAGATTGGATGAGAAGGCACGTCCAAACACATACAGTATACAGTATGTACAATGTATATACACTGTGTATATACAGTTAATTTGCTTTGCCACATGTGTCATCTAAATGCATGTTTCAGTGGACGGGATGCAACTCAACAAAATCTGAATCTGACCTTTTGTACAACAGAGTTACATTTTCACATTTTACATGTCATAACTTCTTCAGACCTTCAATCCTCAAACTGTCTAATTATTTCCAGGCCTGCAGCCTAAAGCCTACAGAACCGCTGTCGTCCAGTGCTCTTGTTGATGCGTATCGGTCGCTCCGGGCCGAGCGAGCATCATCCCAGTGACGAGCCCTTCACCGGGGACTCGCTCTGTGCTCCCAGCTCGGAGGAAGGTGAAGACTCTGGGCTCTATAAATCTCCCACTGCTGCCCGGCATGTGCTATTTCAGGCCTAAGTGGCCGCAGAGACCTGACTGTAATTGTGCGTACTCATTGTATAAGTCTATATTTATTTGAACCGCCCCCCCGTGCAGGCACAGTGTCCTCCACTCAGGGTTAATCAAGTGAATCAAACACTAAGAAACTGTTTGCGTGGAGGACAAAAAGAGAGAGGGAAGGAAATACACGGGGGCGATCTCATCCATCTATAGAGTTATTGCAGTAATAGGTTTAACTGTTATTTATTATAGCAAAGCAGAGAGAGGCCTTTTGTGCTTTAGCTTAAATGTCATGATAATTACATGATATTGAACTGGTGCAGTCGAGCAGAGGAAGTAGGAGGAGCTCATACGTGCACGTCGTACACACAGAACATGCATGTGTGGGGCATCACAGGGCGTTTGATCAGAGGAAGGTGTGTAATTTGTGTGAATGCAGAGATAAAAGATGTGCAGGTTTCTTTGCAGCGGGGATGATTTATTTCAGGAGAGCACAACCTGAGTGTGTCGTTCTGTTCTTTGGGGCCAGTGTGTTTCAGATTCAGACCTCCTTGTTCCGTCTGCAGACCTGACCTGAATCTCTCAGCCTCTGAACAGGGTTTTTGAAAACAGTTGTGTCCCCGATGTTCTAGATCATCCTGACAGAGGAAGTTTACAATACCAGAACAGTAGTGTACTGGGTCACAGCAGCTGGGTCATGCACCAGTGTGTGTTTGTGTGATTATATGCATGAATTCAATTGGAGGTAACATCAGTAATTAGGGTAATTGAGTTAAATGAGATACAGTTAAACCATAATGATTTCATTGACAAACTGGGGCAATGATGCTATTCTTGAAGCTGAGAAGTAACCATTTATTTCATGTGATAACATGTTAAAGAGGTGGAGTCACCTGACTAGTGAAGGCACACATGAACTGCTCCCCAGGTTCAGTGTGTGATCATTATTTTGTCGGGATTAGATTCATGGCTTATTTGTTGAGGTGGAGTGGATTGATCAAACTGGTGGATTGTACAAATAAAATGATATACACACATTGACAATCCCCAGATGATTAATCCTAATATCTCTGGCCATCCCTTGACTTCCCTGACATTGATGAAAACACTCATGTTGACTGATCATTGATGATCATTTTTGCCCGTTGGTTAAACCAGCCCCTGACTGAGAAACTCTTTTTTAATCTGATGTAGAGATGTTGCATCTATCTAATCCAAATCGTCTTAAGTGTAATTTGATTGCTGATTAAATGACAACTGCACTGTTTTGTTTGGCCTTTTTGCAAAACTGATTCTGTAAAGAAGTGAAATGATGGAGTTAAATATACTTTAAAAGGCCTCTTTTTTATATGTTTTGTCCAACAACACAAACCCAATTGCAATTTTCAAAAGCTACTGAAGTTATGTAGTTATGCATGTGTTCAGCTTAATATTACTTTGACAGTCACATCAGTCAGCTCGTATCCCTCCGTGTTTAGGCAGGAGATGCTCTTCGAGAACACGTAGGTGTTCAGCTGTTAATGCATCAAGATATCACAGCGGGGTGCAACCAGGGACGAAGTCAAACTTGTTCCGGCTCTGATTCATGAATTACTCACACTGAGATGTTCCCAGAAACAGAACCTTTGAAAATCTGTTCTAACCTTAAATTGCAAGAGCGTTTGGAGCAAAATAACAGTAACCACAGCATGGTTGCCATTTCCAGGACTGTGAATGGAGCAATTTTATTCTATTTCCATGGAGACCACAATGTGGTCAATTAGTGAGTCATGGCAGGGAAGAGAGCTTCAGGTTCTTAGTCACCACAGTAAATGAGCTCAGGTGGGTGAGAAAAGAAAAGAGTGAAGAAAGTGAAGAAAGAAAAGTCTTGATTGCTTATGTTTTAAACATGAATAGTTATACAAGTCTTATGAGTCTTAAATTATATTATTGTATGCACTATATAATGTCCATGGACCACATACACTGAATCTAACAAAGACAGGCATGATGTTAGTCCTGGTTGACTTAGTCAGTGGTCATAGGTGGTGAAAGCAGTTTCAATGTTACAGATCCCAGAATTTCAAGGGCAGCAATTTTCAAGGGCAGCAAACTCTCAGAAATAGAACAGACCCATCTGTTTACGGCACGTAGTTAAAGAAGCCCATTAATAATAACTGAAATCAACATGATGTACAACATAAGTGGTTTTCTACACAACCGCGGGGACAGTGAAGCTGTTTACCTTGCTGAGGAGCTGGAGGTTTGCAGCCTGCAGCTCTTCACCAGCTCCCTGCGGCTGCTCCCTCGTTTTACTACTGCAGCAATATTAGAACTGATCTGCTATCAAATAATATTGATGATTGTTGTCTTGTTTTGTAGACGCATGATTGATGAACGATTTGATCGGTACCAACCTCAGCCAATCTCTATTTTGTTTTTCCGCCAGTAGTAGTAGCACCACCTCGGTCTGGGAGAGATTCTTAGCTGATCATCGTAGTGACATCATCTTCAACACAAAACACAAGACATAAAAATGGAGGACAATGATGGTGTTCTTGATTCTATGCGGCTGTTTGTCACGGCGAGGAGACAAACTTTGTTTCTGAAAAGGCAGCAAGACCAAAGATTGCTGGAAAAGAACGGGAGAGTTTGGAAAACCTTACATCAGCGGTCTGCAGTGTTTTAACTTCACCTTTTAGTTTCGGCTCAACTCGCTTGAAACCAAAACAGAGGTGATGCCACAACTTTTGCCAATGGGAAAAAAACTTAAAAAGAGCCGCACCCTTCAGTCCAAATGAGGCATAACACAGCTCTGTTACAGCTGTGGGAGACAGTAAACAGTGAGGCTAATATCAATGAGATAACCTCGCAAACAGTAACAATGGATTACATGCATGCATTGTTTCCTGCGAATCCCTCGGGCGTGTGAAGGCAACTTAAATCCTGCTTAGCATTCATTCGCACCGACAGTTACCCTGCGTGAAAAAGCGCTCATTTAACAGGCGCTGGTACGTCTTCACAGCAAGAGTGTGAACGCAGGGGGATCCAGCAAAACAGCTGCAACGCAAGATCAAATACATGCAAACACAGATGCCTGTTAGATTACTTTGCAGTGTGAACATTGTATTTCCAGTGTTTACAGTTGTTTTGTGAGTTTTTAAAATCGTGTCTGTGGGTATTACAAACTGCTTCCAGCCTTTACGAGACTTTCTGGATTTCATTTGGTTCTGAGTTCACCGGTTTCAACGCAGGACTGTTTTCATTCTGAATCCCTGCTAACCTGCTAATTACTAACATTATCAAAAATGGGTTGTGATTTCATGAAAAACATCAGGATTATAACTTTTGAGGACTAATTAAAGGATCTTCATACAAAACCTTAGATGATTGTGAATTAACCCCATGCAAACTAATGTTACTGTAAATCCATTCCCTGTAAACTGCAGTCAAGCGGAGCCAAGGCCTCTGAGATGGAGCTGTATGTTAACATTCTGGATCCAGTCAAAAGGTCACACAGTCACATTCATGGGAGCAGCATGTGCTCGTTTCAGCAACTTTGTGACTTTGGAAGAGTAACATTTGCTGGTAGTTTATTCGGCAGCACTGCAGCCCTGAAGCGAGACAATCTGCACCGGCCGGTCAGGGATGCTGTGAAACGTCTCCTCAACAATCCTGCACACAAAGTAAGCAAGTCTTTGCATTGAGGTGTTTTTCAGAAGCTTGTAATACTGTATATAGTGCAAGTCATGTACAAACAGAGGAATCATTTTTGCTCTCATGCATTTGCTCGATTATCTTATTTGACCTTCATTTAATCTGGATGGTTTCCTGCAATTGGAAACTCATTTTCAAGAAAGTTCTGGCTAAAATTGCGCCGTCGTTATGTCGCACAACCCAACACAGACCCAGAATATCAGTAAAGGAAAGATGAATAAATATTAAAAACCATGTGATATGTCGTGTGATGAATGCACTGTCATGCTCCTCTCTGGCTCGTCCACCTACGTCTCCCCTCATCTCTGTCACATTGACTTTGACTCCGATTGTTGGCCTCAGATTCTGATCAATCAGCGTCAGCGTTAACCTGTATCTATAGCATCCATCACGGCAGCTTCTGAGGCCTCTTCAGCGCCGGATGCCCACGTTCAGACGCCGAGAGGCACAGACGAGTTCCTGGAATTCATTTCATTTGGACGGGGACTGTTAGGATAATGATGATAAACATTGCTAATCCCCCAGTGTGCTTTGTTCCAGGTATTAGAATTGCAGAGCTGATCCATTGATCATTTCCCAGGGGATTTGGAGAGAGCGTGCGACAAAACACTGAATTTATTTTGGGATCCACAGGGCATTGTATAGAAGTTGTCTGTTGTGTAAGATAATTGTTTTAATTGCTGCATGTTTGATTAACGTCTCCCACAAGTCTTCTGTTTAAATTATCATTTCTTGAGTCTTAAGGGTTGAATCCTCAGCTTGACGGTGAGATGTAATCAGCCGTTTCTTACTCGCAGGCATAACGAGAAGGGAAGTGGGGTTTTTTGTATGAATTTTTCTTTTAATCTTGCTCTTTCTGTCCCGGTTTGACTCACAGGCTGATCCTAATGGGAGATGGACAAGATTGTCATCTCCAAACCTAATTTGACTTCATGAGATGTTTCCACATTAGCAGCCCGCGTGTATCTCTGGTGTCTGCTAAGCTACCTACAGTGTGATCAGTCCTATCTGGGTTTTAGCTGTGTGGTTAATTATCACAGTCGATGCTCGCAGAGCTGAGGGAGCAGGCTAAACTGTTTGCCTGCATTCGGTCCCAGTTCATTTAGCTGCTGCCCGCGGGACTGAAGCTCTTTATTATGAATGAGGCGCCTCATTGATGTGCCTCAAAGTCAGAGACTCATTAGAGCTAAACACTGTGCGCTGGCTGAAGTTGCATCTTGATGACTCCAGCAGCAGTAACACGACCACTCCGTCCCAACTCCATCACTTTGAAGCCACGACGGGCGTCTGACTGACGCGACTTCCTTAAACATGCAGAACTGCATTTTTTAACTGATAACACTTATAGAGAGATATAAAGGGACTTATGCACATGTACCACATGTGCTATCAAAAATTCACCAGCTGCTTCATTTAACATGTGAATATGATTGGGTTTAAGATCTTAAACATGTAGATCCAGCATCAAACACACGGTGCTCTGTCTGCGAGCTAATCCCACCTCAGTCCATTAAGTTTCAACTGCAGCTGCTGTAAATGTAGTCATTTTCAGATCATACTTAGAAAATGTGCCACAGAGCTCAGTCGTTGCTGAGGTTTTAACAGCTGCTATTTCTATACGGACTGAACGCCATGTGTGAGCTGGGCATGTGTGTCAGTGCAATGAATGTGGAAATGTGTGATTTATCGTCTCATATTCATCTCGTTTGTTTATTTGTTTGTTTTATCTTAAAGGAATAGTTTGACATTTTGGAAAATACCATTGTTTGCTTTGTGGTGGAGAGTTAAATAAGAAGATTATCACTTAAATATAAGGCTTCAGCAGCCAATTAGCTTTGCTTAGGACAAAGACTGGAAACAGGAGGAGACAGGTAGCCTGGCTTTAAATCCACCTATCACCACCTCGAAAGCTCACTAATTAAAGAGTATTAAATGATGATATGCCATTTTTCAGGGACTGCGTGCAGGACTACTTTTTCCCAAATGGTTTTTGTTACCTTTGGACAGAAGCTGTTTCCCCCTTTTATTTACTATCATGCCAATAAGCATCTAACAAAAATTTGCACCTTTTTCACCAAAGGTAAATATGGTAAAGGTCATGCTGTGTATTAGCTAAATGGATACTGTCACAGCGACACCCAGGCTGCATCATTAGGATCATAGAAACTCAAATCCATTTTTACTGCACACATAAAATATGGTGCTCTAGAAACCTCGACAAAGCTTTGATTACAGCAGCGCAGCTCAGATCAATGACGAGACGTGAGAGTGCACCTCTAACGAACCACATGATGTGTTACAACTGGAATAAGACTGTCAATAACACATTTTTAAACGAGTGAAACAGAGGCACAGTTCAGACCGGAGCTGCTTCCATTTGAATAATTTAGCATAATATGCATAATGACTAAACACAGATGTTTTTTTCCCCTTCTAATAAAAATGACAAAAGAGAATGAAATGAGTTCAATCTGTACATAATTTCCCACCTCACCAGTCTGCTGCCTCCTTTTTATTGGTCTGAGGCCACTTCACTGTTCCTGCTTGTGTTGCAATGAGCAACCAGCGAATATTCAGACACACAGATTAACGTTACCTTTCATTACTGGCTGCTCGGTGCATAAAACTAATAAGCAGGGAGTTCTGCATAATGTTTGTTTTCGTGTGTGTGTGTGTGTGTGAGAGAGAGAGAGAGAGAGAGAGAGGAGGCGGTGTTGTTTGTGGTGATGAAAAGAGAGTACACGCACACAGCTCCCTTGGGGGTTGTTAACATGTTTATATGTGGGCTGTGTCACTGTTCCTCTTTCTCCTTCAATTGACTTATCGATCGACTCTTAATTATGTAACAATTTCAGTTTAAAAAAAGGCCGTCGCCGCAGTCAATACGCTTCGCCATTAGCATGTGGTACAGTCTGCCCGGCTCAGTCCATCTAAACCACGGGATTAGGAGCCACCTAAATGGGATTACCACCAGTCCAAGGACCCCTTTGTTATTCACTCTTTCACCTACTCTGACAGTAATAAACCACTTTAAATTTCATTTCAACATGGGGCAGCTTAAAACAAATAGCTGAAAATCCATTTCTGCTCCTCGTTTATCCATTGCATGCAATCTCTTCGGTCTATGTGAGCGTGCGTGTGTGTGTGTGTATGTGTGTGTGTCCTCTCTCGTCTCGTCTGCCAGTGGTTTGGCTAAATGGCTTTGTTCTCTACCAACCTTGCTCCGTCACCGTGCAGCACAGGGCCGCTGGCAGATAAAGCCGAGCACAAGCGAACCTGAGATGTCTGATTACACCTCCACTTGTCGAGGAGAGACTGGCAAGAGGCTGGCCATCTGAGGAGAGGACATCAGTTCCCTGAATCACCGGGGACATCATATTCTGTTAAGCCCACAGTAGTTGGCATTTTACTTTAATCCTCCTACAAAAAAAATACACAGAAAAGAGATTATGTTAATGCAGTATGTAACCTTTGCTAAATACAGAAATGTGTGCGTTTACGTTGGTTAAATTCCATCTGCCGGCGCGTTAACGCTCGGTAGCTGCCAGCGTGTGTTCATGATAGGTCAGCTTCTATTTATGTCCGAGCCCCCTCCCACAAAAGTCCCCCTTTGCGCCTTGCATCCTCTCAGTGATGCTAACCTCCACGTCTGCTCGACGTCACAGGACAGCCGCAGGGGAGGTCGAGGGAGGGAGCGGGGGGAAGGGGGGATGAGGAGGAGAGGGATGAAAGGAGCTGGTGTTGGAAAGAGCACAGGAGAGAGAGAGAGAGAGAGAGAGAGGCAAAGCTCCAAGTGTGACCTAAGTGTCACTCCTGGCCTTCTCCTGCCGGTGGAAGAGTCTCATCTTACACCATTAATCTGGCTCTGTTTTCCTCACGTCCGTCCGACCATCTCCTTCCTCTATTCCACTCATTTAGCTTAAAAGCCTTCGGTCTCTCGCCGCTCTCCCCGTCATCTCCGCCTCCCTTTATTAGTCATGTCGGCTTCCTCTCTTTCGCTTTAACGCGGCAGCTCTGTCTCCCCCGCATCATAATAACTTCAGATTCAAACGCTGTTATTCTTTATCTCGCTCTGACCCTGTTTCTGTTAAGCTTTTCTCAGAAGCTCGGGCAGAGTGGCTCGAGTATCTTATGCCACCCTTAGGTTATGAAAACTGTATCCACCGTGTGTGTCTTGCAGATATTGTTAACAGTGCGTATGAATGTTGTTGCCTCACGAAGTGCACTGAAGGAAAAAGAGGGCAAGATTGTCACATGAAAGCTGGATTAAACATACAGTAATATAGTTGATAGATTATCCTCAGACGGGTCTAATGTGGCAGGTCTGTGTGCCTGAGGTTCACAGGGGGTGGATACAATATCATGAACACCTTCACAATATCATAGCACAGAATGTAAAAGTCCTCCGGAGAATGTTTTTTATCTTGTCAGAGATGATTCATAGCTTATGTTTGAATGCAGAATGCAAACCAGTCTACAAACTACCGCCTCAAAAATGCACTGGTGGAGTATGTTTACTCAAGTATTCCACTATACTACTCCACTACATTCATATGACAACTATAGTAGCTAATTACTTTGCAGATAAAATGCAGATTAAATTACCGAACGCCACATAAAGTAGTTATCGTTAGCTGCATCTTAAACAACTACAACAAAAAAATGCTACTTATGTATTAAAAATGCTATAATCAATATTTTTACTTTAACACTGAACTACTTCGTATGTGAAAGAAGCAACTCTTGGAAACCAGTTATCAACCATTTCAGCATTTTAGAGCCTTTCAGCTGTTTGGTTCCCTCTCACAGTTCTCATTGCATCACATTGCACTGCATCAGCTGTACAAATAAGTAAGTATTTATAACAAATAAGACCTAAGTTAAATAGCAAGGATTAAATGTGCTGGGAGGTGGATTTTGTCACCTGTCCAGACTCACTATTTTTCCCTTATTTAGCTAAACTAATTGGCTGCCGACTGACTTATATTTGCCAGACAGATGTGAGAGTGGCACCAATCTGACTTTTAACAATGAAGAAAATAAACACAATTGCCAAAATGTCAAAGTATTTCTTTAAATAACGGATATGTCTCCCACCACTGCAAAGGTAAGGCTGGTTAATCACTTTCTTTTTTAAAGTAACATCTGACTTTTTGTTTTATTGAACTAGTTTAACATTTTCTATATTGTCCTCACGTCTGATTTTACAGATGCATAAAACTGTAGCATCTTGGCTTAGTTGTATGAGTTTGTCAAAGAAAGCAGTGCCAGTAAAACTCATACTGATAGCATTTAATAGTAGTAGTAGTGGTAGTATTTGAAGCAGTTGTAGTGCAGTAACACAGGTACAGATGCCACAGTGAACACGCTCTTCTGTAAAAACAAAGGTATGATATCTTTCCGTCTGCAGTATTTCTTTGACACGGCTGTTGCCCGGGTCAAAGCGAAGCTGTAAAGCTAAGCCCCGAGGCTGAATGAGAGCCATCAAGATGCTTCACATCAAAGACGGAGTTACCCGCTGGTGGCCGGCTTAAGAGCAGAGCAGCTGCTGCGACTGGAGCGGTGAGGACGACGGCCAGAGCAGCACATCAGGCCCCGCTATAGCAACACAGGGAGACAAGCGTCACACAGCGAAAATCAATACAACACAGAAACACTGCGGCGGCGGCGAGAGGCTTCACAGACATGCAAAACAATCAGGGAGAGCGAACCTGCAGCAGGTATCAGTGCAGCTACAACAAGCGTGCAGATCGTGTCAAGAAGCATGAAATTAAAAAACCTATTTGCAACACGCAGACAGAAATAATCACCAATGGATGTCAGAACACCCAGACAGAACAATCGCGCTCATAATTATGATTTAGATTAATGTGATTTGGTGCAGCTTGTTTTCATGTCTCATTCCGAATACATGAATATTTTTTTCTCAACAAATAAACATGTTGAGTTTCGCTGTACTAATACGTTTTTAGAGCCCCTCTGGAAGTTTCACAGCGCCTGCAAAGATCTGAGGCTTTCTTGGACGTGCAGCTAAGCGATCGCAGTAGGGTAGAGCGAGAGGAGGAGAGATCTGTGAATATTTATAAAGCTTAATTCATTCAGCGCTCAACGGTCCTTCCCAAAATGATGTTTGCTTTCAGAAACACTAAACAGAAACAGGCCCTCAGCCTCGACTCTTCTCCTGCAGGTTTTTCCTTTCGTGCATCTCTGCATCACCTCGTGTCGTCGCCGGCCGTGTGTTGTTTCCACACTGGGTGCTCATGCATGTGGATCCAGGGTTGCATGGCAGCCGAGTGGAATGACTGTCTAATAAAAGGATGAGAGGATTACGGCTGTGATGAATGACTCCGTCTGTTCACATTCTTGTAAGTCCTGGTCATCTGGACTGTTGCATCATAAGCCCAATTTAATCACTCCAAAATACTATGAAATGATTGGAGCAACACGGGCCCTAACAGGCCTCTTTTTACTGTATGCTGCAACCTGACACGACTTTTACGTAACCGCTGCTAACATTATGAAAGATGGACAGAACGGGAATTGGAGGGGATGAAATGACATTTTTCAGGTGAGGGTTTCGCTGATAGGGGAAGACGTTAAGGTGATGTGGGGAAGCAGTCTCCACACGGATCCTGATGTAAATGTCATGGAAAATTAGACTGTGGACGCTCTCCGCTTGCCATCTATCCTCGGTGGACTGAGCGTGTTTTCACAGCTCTTCAAAGGCGAGGGGGGTCCTGCTGGGAGATCGAGGGCTTGTCAAGGACTGGGATGTGAGCGGGGTTGTGGAGGATTCAGCAAATGGAGGGTCTGATCTTTGCAGTTTATCCACAGTTGTTAAAAAACCTGGCAGCATCAAAGGAAGTATTGAACGCTGCATGCACATACAGTATAATCACCCATGTGCACATTGTTGCTTCTGGATAAAATCAAAACCTTTTCTATTTAATTGCACACACTCACAGTGTTATTTCTCACTACGAGACATTTTAATCAGCTCTCTCCTGTCACAGCACCTGCAGCCAATCAGGCTAATCCGTTGTTACCGAAGGCAACTTCTGAGTGACATACGGGGTTGGCAGGGGTCGCTGGTAGCCGCTCACGCTGGACCAGGATAATGAGACTGTCCCGCTGTCAAGCATCTGTGGCCCTGCTCTAGTTTTCCTTCACTTCACTGCACACACATAAATACGCACACACGCACGCACGCACGTCCAGGCTTTTATGAGCAGTGACGAACAGAATTTCATTCAGTCGCTTCCAGGATTATTGAAATTCACGCAAAATGTAAACATTCTAGCGGCGAAGCCTGTGTCAGATTGATGGCGAGCGTTTGCGTGCGAGGGCCTGTAGGTGTCTGCGTGCGAGTGTGCGTCTCAATGCTGAGGTGTAGTTTTGGCAGCAGAGAGATTAAGTGCATTCATCTTCATTTGCCGGCCGGCATTGGCTGCGTTACCTGCTGGAACAGCAACGCTCTGCTTCTCTCCTGAGACTCCGACCACAGATTCAACAGTGAAAACTGAGCCAGACACACCACTCGCTTCATATCTCTCTCTCTGTGCCCTCTTTCATGTGTCTCTCCCTCACTTCTCATTCTGTATTCTGCTCAGTGTCTGTCCCTCTTGTCCCACATGTACAAATGTCTCCCTCTTTTGTTACAATCTGGCCTGGTGTCACTGTGACATTTGACAAATAGCATCACAAATAACGCCATCCATCCATCCCACGCACTTTGAATGATGATGTTCACAGCAGTGATTACTGCTTATGGAGCGTCTGTCAGATCCGCACACAGTCATGCATGTTCTGCAGCTGCACAAGTTCCCTGTGTCAAACGTGGAGCCCCTTTTGACACCAGGCTAATGACTTATTGAATACGTCATTATTTCCCCATATTATTTTGTCAGAGCTGGGAAAATTAAAATCGACTGCTCTACTTTATCACCACGTCTGCCTTTTTGTGCAAATGAGAGCAGCAGTGATAAAAGAGAAATGCGACACTTGCATGAAAACGCTCCAAACCTCTGCCTTTCTGATGTCTTGTCTCAGTGTGTGGCTCCAGACTGAAGCGTGTTAGAGGAGGGTGGGGTTTGGGTAGGTGGCACTGGGCCAGCGGTGTCAAGGCTAATGGATGAGCTCCTGTCTGACGTGTGGCGTTTTTTGTGAATATATATGTGAAAGTGAAGTGCATACGTTTGTGGCTCTGGGAGTGATGGAAAGCCACATTCTATTACTGCGGTGAGTGAAAGAGCGAGGGAAACAATATGAGACAGGAACACTTGTGTATTTCGCACGCCACCTTGAATTAGGTAGCTGAAGATTACCAGGTGAAATTGAAAGTGTTTGACTCAGAAAATGTATTCATGAGAAGAAAAAAAAAACAGCTAAGGTGAAACGGCGCCGCTTTTATTTCTGAGATTGAATAAAACGAGATGAGGTACAATGGAAAGAGAGATGAAAAGAGAAAAAGCAGGATCAGATGTGTTCTGAGGCTGAACCACGAGATAGATTTGGATTGTAAGAAAGGAGGCTGTTTCTTTTTCCAGCCATGTATGAATGTGCGTCATTTGCCTGCAGTGCAAAGAGGCTGATGTGCTGAGTGTTTTTCATTCAGGTTGTTGAATAATTACTAAGGGACCAAGTCCAAAAGCATTACCTTTGTTTGCCTACTGTGCCTAGTTGGGGTAAACCTCCCCAACAAACTACAGCTAAAAACAGCCACATCTTGTCACAGAGATAAAGATTGTAGAAGTCTGGTCCAATCGAATTACTGGTGTTTGTTAACCTTGAAGTTCTGATTGTGATGCTGGAGGAAAAGTAAGGAGATCAGTAAAGTTAGGGTTCTTCTTCTGGGCACCATGAATGTCAAAATGGTGGTGAAGCGGTGAACATGTCGCTCAAAACTGCACAACCAGCAGACACGAATGAATACAGCTGGTACGTCGGCGTGCAAGTGACCAGAAACCAAAGAAACTTTTGGTCCCCTGAACTTCTACCAACTCTTCAATTAATCAATTGGTCGATGGGGAAAACCAATCTGCACAATATCTCAAGGCTAAAGATGCACTACGCTGGCTCTGATGCTCAAACTTGCACTGCAACCTTGAACTTATCTCGGAGCTTTACATGTGAATGCAAATGCTCCAACTGGTTGGACCAGACATGAAAGAACAGTCAGTTCCCTGGTACGAAGTCCGTGTATGGCCGGTTGAGCCCACGTGTGAATAGAGCAGCTCATCGTCCAGAGAGTTCACAGTGATGTTGATGATGGTGAGACCTGGGTAGATCAGGCGCCACCACGAGTATTTCCAATAAGCGAGGACTCGTCTGACGCCGACACTCCCGCCCACAGCACTGTCTGATTGGAGGAGCAGCCTGTCAACACTGAAGGTTGCTGTGAGACAGAAGAGAAACACATACGCAAACTTGAGCTGATGGATTTAAAAAACACTTTTCTCCTTGTGAATGTAAGGCCAGCGATTGTTCAACCAATGAGAATTTAGCCAGACAGGAGAATATCGACCAGCTGATCGACCAACCAACCACAAGGTTTCAGCCACAGTAAATAGTTTTTTTTTAGAAAGGCCTTGATCCTTGAGTCCTGCTGCAGTCTGCATTTCTCTCTACAACAGAGGTGGTGAATAAATTGTGATCATGACCAATAGTCATAATCAAAAATATGAGAAACACCCACAGATACTGGAATCCCCCTTTAACTGACTGAGCAATCCTTGTAGTTTTACAACAAGCATCAGGCTTCGTGGAGGCAGAGGAGTATATTATAAATGTAGCGGCTACATTTATACCGGGCCATAGTTCGATATGATTATTGAGTGCCGAAAGGTCTCAAGGTAGCTTTTTATCTAAATACAGTTGCGAGGGCTGGTTGAGGCTGAATTATTGCCCTTTTTAAACAGGCGAAGGCTGAAAAGCCTGAGCGTGTATTTCTTTTGTGTTTGACAAACCTCGCCTCTCTCTTGGATCGATTCCCAAACGTGCGCTCGCGGCAGGCTCAGACCTGCACCCGCACACGGCCTGTGTCGAATGATCACGTTAGAAGGACGAGAAGGAGGTCATCTCCGTGGCGATGGCGGAGCCGGCTCGGTCGCTTCTGTTTGACGACCTTCCGTCTCTCGTCCCCCTCGTCTATATTCACGCTACGAAGAGGATTTGCATTGGTGCCATGAAATATGGATGCTGTGTGGAAGGAAGAGAGACGGGCGACCTTTCGCTGCCACATGAGAATGGATAGAAACTGATGAAGGGTATTTCCAAATTTGAGCTTAAAGGGAAATATTCGCTGTCTTTGTATCAGCCAGTCATCTGCCATCTGAATTTAAATCATTGCCGGGGACTTAGAGGAAAGTGTGTCAGAGGAATGTGAAGCACAGCTAAGCCGGGAGGAGACGGAGGGAGCAGGAAAGTGCGTTTGGCGTATGTGAGTGTGAGAGAGAAATAAGAGAAAGGAGAGAAAGTGTCCTAGAGAGGCAGGGAGAGATTGGCTTCACCTGCTTCACCACAGTGTTTAGATAAAGTCCAGCAGCAGGGAGCTGAGGACTCAGCAGAAATGAAACAGGATGCAGTTTCAACTCAGCACTTCAAAGAGAACTTAAGAGTTCAAGAAACTCAAAATCTCTGAATCACCGCAGCAAAACACACCGTCGAGTTTCACAAAGGAACCATTCCAGTCGGCACATCCTGCCATGTTATGATCTTCATGAGAGACGAGAAGAGAAGAGAAGAGAAGAGAGAAGAGTGGTCATGTGGAAAGGAAGTGGGAGTGATATGACAGCTGGAAAGGTCACCAAGAACTGCTCCACTGTTTCCTGTTCATCGACCCTCACTCATGAAGATACATGACAAATACCTTTAACTCTCCAAATCCAGAAATGTATCACACAGACAAAGAGTTTCTGTCCCTGTAAACAACACACTTGCTCCAGGAGGGCTGTGAGTCATGTGTGAACCGAAACTAAAATTCACTTAGACATGAAATAAACAAAACACCACCTTAAGGCTGCGTGTGTTATGGAAATGTGATGACTGAAAATTGATAATCACAAGCAAATCAAACAATTTGCCTTCATGTTACTTGACAGGTTTTCCCACCTTGATCACAACAGAGTGTGTCTTTTAAACATATTCAGACTGGTTATATTTCTCAGTGGGAGGTGGGATGATTTTAACATCAGGGATTCTTGCACCAACCAGTGATTTTAATCCCCTGGAGAGTGAATGTGAGTCATTTTTCACCCCCACCCCTGAAAGAAACAATTACCTGCTGCTTTTCAGAAAAATAACTGCTCCTCTTTTCTGTTGCTTGTTTTCCTGTCCTTCCACTTTTTAAAAAAATCTGCTCAGTGTGAAATTTCATTTTTGGTTGAAAATGGGGGAAGTTACTAATCTGAAACACTGACATGATCACAATTACAATGCTGTTCACCATCTTTGTTTAGTGTGTAAATACTTGCTGATTAGCACTAAAGACAAAGTACAAAGGCTGATGGGAATGTTTTACTTTGGAGGGATTTGGTCACAAACCAAAACTAGGACATTTGACATGACATTATTGAGCTATTGACAGAGTGATCATGATACATGAATGGATCAATAAAGGTATTAAAATTCACCAGAGGGGAACATGAATGTCTGCGCCAAATTTTACAGTATTCATCTCATAGTTTGATATTTCAGTCTGGATCAAACCGGTCGACCAACTGATCAGTAACATGGCGAATAAGAGCATGAATGATATTAAACAGTGAAACACTTTAACAAGCAATGAACACATATTTAGCAGCTTTCATTTCATTTATTTTAAAGGATTTCTGACGCAGTTGTTGTTTGGATCATTTTTCCTCACTGTACCTGAGTCACTGATATTCTGTGGCAGAGTAACTCATATATTTTCCACAACACGGCACAAACAGATGACAAAAAAAGCAATAAAGTGGTGCACATCATGCCGTATGATGACATGTGACGAGCAAAGTGGGTGAAACTGTAAGAGGGTTGAAAATATTCTCCACATGTCGGATAAGTAGTGATTCGGCTGCGCTGCGTCACAGGGTGACTCATGAACCGTCATTTTGTGTCTGCAGTTGTGTTTGTCTGGAGCACCTGTGGCTCGGTCTCGGGGGTTTAAAGAGCAGCGTGAGGCAGGAAAAGCCGAGAGGGAAACCACATCTGAAAACGGGGATAACAACTGTTTTTGTACAAAGCCGGAGTCACACGCACGGCTTAACAAAAGCACTTATTGTTATAAAGAAGCAAAACCACAGCACCAAACGAATGCCCCATACAACAGCAAGTATTATAGTGTCTGTATTGTACACAGGTTGGAAATACTCGCAGTACACGGTAGCAGTACTTAAGCCTGAGACATGCTGTCATTTACTCAGATTATGGGCTTCCTGTTTAAAGAGCACAGCGCTGTCCTTCTGTTTATGTCTGCAGGGAATCAATCATGTACAAATATAAAATGTTTTGTGGGTTATAAATTTTTTTTATTGTGTTATAGAAGAGCTCCTGTATCTCAAGCTGCCCTTTCGCAAGACATTTCAATATATCGTCCCAAAAAAAAAAACGACTTGTTGATGGTTCTGGTGAAAAATGACTCAAGTGCTTTTCGTAACCCTCCATTCTTCCGTATCCTCCACTTTATAGGAAATTCCAGCTTCTCCTGAACTCCCAGAGCAGGTTTGGGCACTTCTCTTGTTTACCTTTTTTATGGCTCCGCCCCTCTGCTCTTCCACTTCCTGCTCACCTTGGCCTGCTGGAGGTGAGCAGGTTCTGACTCACACTGGAGCAGTATTCCCCGCTTTAGGTTGCAGAATTCCCTCAAGACCAGCAGTCGGATAAAATTTCTCCACCTGAAGTCCCGGCAGCCAATCGTCCGGCTCTGCGACTGGGACAAAGTCCTCTTTACTGAGTCATTTAACTCTCCTTTGCCCTCCCCTCCACCTCCTCTCTGAATGGTTTAACATTACACCCTCTGCGAGGCTTTACCTGTCCAGGTGATCTGCTGAAAGTGAACGTCGCTCATGAAGTCATGTAAGTCCATTGTCCCATTTTTTATTAGAAATGTTGTTGTTACTTGTCCTAAAAGCAACTCTGATACTGAAACTTTGACTTTGTTAGAAGTTAGAAAACATTGTTCCAGTGCCTGACACTGCTCTGTGTTATTTGCATGGCTTTCATTTGCATTGAATCCCTGGGTGAGTGTGTTTTCACCTTCACTTCACACGCATGTGGAAGACACAGGGTGCTCTGCATGTGTAGATTTTGCTGTTACCTGTGTGTCTGACTGCTAATCTCGGCGTCTCAGTCGGCGTTCGGTACAGTCTGTGCCGATCCAGTCAGCCATTCTGATATTAGAGACACTTCACAGAGCTTCACATCTGCCTGCAGCTGTTCTCCCAGACTGAGGTGTCAGGTTTGGCTCAGCCTCAGCGTGGAGATGAACTCAGAGAGCGAATATGGCAAACATACACACACACACACACAGCTTTATGTAGAGGAATTACACTGCCATATATCCCATATGTTCACTCTGAATGGAACGAGATGTGCTAGATTGGAATAATACTAAAAAATATAAACTTATGTTATATAATATTATCAGTGTGGCTAAAGCCTGAGAGCTTGATTTCTAAGTTAAAATGAAAGAAAGACCATATTTCAGCTGTGTTAATGCTACACAACCACCATTACCCTCATGGAGTGGACAGATTCCTACGATAACTGTAGATAAGATTCAGTGACTCATGATGAGATTCTTGGGTGTGTGTCGTCTAACACGTCCTAATTATGCACAAACAGCAGAGCAGTTTCAGTTATTAATTTTCTTCCCCTTTTATTTACTGCAGAAATAATGTTTCAGGTTTTTCCACTGATATGTGTGTGTGTGTGTGTGTGTGGTTATGGAACAGATGTTTGCAGAAAAAAAAAAAGGCTCACTGGAATTTTCAGTGTTTCGGGGGCATGTCTGAACACAACAGACCATGCTTGGTGTGTGTTTTACTCCCCACACACTGTTTGTACCTGTGACTCCAGACGGCCTCGTCTTCATTTGTTCTCTGGATCTGTGTTTGCTGAGCTGCTCGGTGTCGATCTAGCATCAGCACAATATTCAGATTTTCTGTCTGTGATGAACTGGTTAATGAGCAACTTGTTGTTCGTCGGCCTGTGCTTTGATTGCGTCGGTGAGCCTGTGATTGAGTTTCTTTCTGACATGAATCACAGCAGCAGCAGTTTGTGGTCTTGATAACGTCACACCACACCTGCTACAACTTGAATGACCAGGTGCACCGTGTGTCAGTTACAACATTAATTTTAGCACCGTTCAGACGGTACGTTGCAGCACATAAAATCAAAGCTGCAATGATTAACAAAGAAGTTATGCAGACGAACGCTGTGCTGCATTTCATCCAGTGTGCAAACCCTCCACTGTGGCATTTAGCTTATCGCGTCTTTTGCTCTGAGTGTGTGTTTGTTTTGATTGATACAGATATGATTTGATTTCTCGTATGAGGATATGTATGCTGGTTCAGTGTGGACGGCGAGAGTGCTGACGCAGGAACTGCTACCTTGTCACTGGGTTGTTTTTCACCCTCAATCGTTAGGAAAAGGAGCTGACTCGACGCGGCCTTGTGTCATTATTAACTCGTCGAGTCATCTCAGATCACGGCAGAGTAATCTGAGAGTGAATCAACAGCTCTATTTGCATAAAGTGTGCAGTGTGTGAGGAAGAAGGTAGAGGCTATCTTAGACAAACAAGCCTCCCAGCTCTCAATCGTTGAAAAGGGACAGCCTATTGAGCCGAAGCTTGACGTGACTTTGCTTCAAAGGCAAAGGAAATACTTTAACTTCAGGGTTGAATTCACAGTCCAAACACTGCTTTGTCTTTCGCTTTGTGAGCAAAAGTGAAATAGAAAGGTGGATGAATGCAGCACTCAGTCCATAAAACCTGGGTTATTGTCTCTGTGGAGCAAAGAGCGGCGTTCCAACATGGCTTCTCGCGGCCGCGTCGCGTCAGCTTGTCACTTCACGGACCGGGAAGGAGCCAATGAGAGCCGATACTCCTCGGGCACGGGTGTGTCCTCGGAGCGTACCTGTCTCTGTGAGTGGGTGTGCAGAGGCATGCGTGCGTTCAAATGCATGTCTCCGCACGCAGGTGTGAGTATTAATGCGCAGGAAAAGTGGTGTTACCGTGTGATCCTCATTCCTAACAGAGATTATAAAGGCTAATGGGCTTCAGTCAGGCTGTGTGCATCTGTGTGCTGAAGATATCATCCATTTTGTTTCAGACTAAATAGAGGAGTTCGTTCTGATCCCTTCACTGTGTTTTTATCTTAGTGTGTAGTCATCTCTTCTCTCTTATCCAAAGTTACCCAGGAGAGAAAAGAGAGCAAACTTAAAGGAGAATATGTTGGAGAAAATATCAAACCACCTTCATTTTTCATTTTCTTTCACTTTTTTTTTCAGCACCTGCTGGCATTTCCCTCTCTCTCTCCCTCTCTCTCTCTCTCTCTCAACGCTCTGCTCCATAGATCAGGCCAGACCACAGACGCAGCAGGTGCCACAGCGTGTGATGAATCAGCCATGTTACCGCAAGCTCTCAGTGGGAAAGTTCATCTTTGTTAAGACTGTTCAGCCTCTTCTTATTAGCCTTACCCCTCCCGGACACACTAAACACGCTGAGCTTTTATGGCTGTCACAACTCGCCCTGCGCCGTCTTCATACTGCTTATGTAAAAAGGAATAAAGACAGCCTGTTTGTTTTAACCACTTGGCGGTTACTCTGCGGATTTGTATGTACTTGTACGTCATATTTGTTTGCATTGGGTTGCACAAAGTCTATTGTTGTGATTACTGAAGTATTCAGCACAAGAGCACGGGAATATGTCCAATTAAACTAGCACCACTTTATAGTCTCCAAACACAAGTTTCGTCCCTGTTGTTGTTGGTATTTTTTTAAACACAATCTAGTGTCTCATCAAGCAGCCAAGACCCAATGGTGGGTCCAGAAATAAAGCTAGTGGAGCGCCAGCGAGGTGCCTCTTGCCAAGGTGACGTGTGTCTGACTGAGCCCATCTGTTAGTGTCCATGTGCTCGAGGAGCCTGCCTGTTTGGGATATGACGTGTAAACTGGCACAACATCGAGCACAATATAAACCTGTGTGGCAGTAAAAAAAAAAAAAGAAGCCTCTCGCAGTGGATTAACAGCGATGTGTGTTTGTCATGCAGCGCGGCGAGCAGGTGCTGGAGACTTATCTGTGTCTATCTGTCTCTACACTTGCTGCTGAGATGAGTGGTATTGATGTCCCTGCACCCAGAGAAGAAATCTCAGTAGTTCGATATCACTTCTCTGTGCCAGCGGAGGAAATCAAACCGACTGAGAAAAGGACAGTTTGTGGGACGGACACACACATCACGCGCTGCTGTTGTTCATGTGTGTGTGAAAGAGGAGACAACACAGCTTATGAATATTTTCACAGGCCGTTTACTCGACATGATAACTGTGACTGTTGTCTCTCTACCTGAGAATTTCCATTTGATGCTACTTTATATTTCTGCTTTACTACATTTCTGAGGCAAATATTGTAGTTTGTACTCACCCACAGTTATTTGAGTAGCCATTAGAGTGTAGACTGACTTTATTTGTCATTTTGTCAACCATGTACAGCTAATGCACGATGAAAATGAAACCATGTTCCTCCAGGATACATAGAACAACACAAGAGTCTACATAAGAAGAGACAACACATGACAACATACTAAGACAAAGATGCAAAAAAGTGCAAAACAATTACTGAGACAGTGCAAAGTTCAAAACTTCTAAAGTAGTTAAGAACTGTTTAAATAATCAAATCAATATAATAATCAATATGAGAATCAAAAACTGCTGTGCAGGTAAATGTAACTATTTAAATTCAGACTTACATACAATTCTAACAATTCTATTCAACACTGCTAACTATTAAGACAGTGGCTCTCAGTCTTTCTTGTCCTGTGTGTCTTGTGCACCTCGTCATGTTTCAGATGTCTATGAGTTGTTAGAAGTTCCACTGAAGAGAAATTTCCCTTCTACACTTCTTACATTGTTTTATTTAAAGGACCAAAGAGCTAGAACAAAAAATATCTCAAAAAACAGAACACAAATCTGTGTATCAGAACTTTGTGACGTCAAAAATAATTACATAACAATTGCAGGAGACATTTTACTGCACAACCAGTACTTTTACTTTGATACTTAAAGTACATTTTGCTTGTAACGTTGTATTGGTATTGTTTTAAAGGATCTGAGCACTTCTTCCGTTACTGCCTTTCTCACACTGTATTCCTTCTCCTCACATTGTTCCCCACAGGTCTCTGCTGCTAATGACCTCCTCACCAGATTAGACATCCCGCGGCCTGCCCTCCAAATGAGTATCCAGGAGGAGAGTGCACGACCCTGAACCTGCCGCGGCGATGGCCGAAGCTTCGGCTCCACCTCTCTCCCCCTCAGACTACGGACTGTTGTCTCCGCCTCCTGAGCTGTGCGCCTCGTGCGGCCACAGTCACCAGCTGGAGGAGAACCATGAGTACCTCTACAAAGACGAGGTGGACGACGACCTGGTCTGTCACATCTGCCTGCAGCCGCTCATCAGGCCCCTGGACACGCCCTGCGGACACACCTACTGTCAGGAGTGTCTGACCAACTTCCTGCTGGAGAGCGACTTCTGCCCCGTGTGCCGGACGCCGCTCATGCTGCAGAGCTGCAGGAAGCCCAGCCTGCTGGTGCACAAGCTGCTGGACAAGCTGACTGTGGCTTGTCCCTTCACTGACCATTGTACTGAGACGCTGGCCCGCGGCGAACTGGAAGACCACATCAAGAGCAGGTAGGATGGAAGAAGCATCTACTTTATAACAACATTCATAAAAGCAGCTCGTGTTTGCATTTGCACGCATATGAATGTGTATTTAATATCAAAGAAACTAAGATATAATCAGTGCTATTAATAAACACAAAAAGTACTCGAGCATTTCCTTTCTCTCAATTCACCCTTGCTTTCTGGTGAAAACTTCAATGACCCACAGTAAACACGCACTCGAAGTTTCCCACCCTCCTCTGCCCACCGTCATTAACCCACAGCTTCATCTCCAAAGGGAAGAGCTCTTCCTCCAACCAGGCTTTCATCTAAACTCGGCCCAGCTCCTCTGTTTATATATCATTAAAAGACAGTACTTTGGTTTCTCTCAGTCTGGGTGTGTTTTCATTAATGCTCATTAACACTCCACTCGCCCCAAAGGCCTCTTGGATAATTAGTGCATCTCGCCACACATCACACACAAGCAGCGAGTGTTTCCTATTCATTTGCACTTTATTAAACTCTCAAAAAGTTGTGTCCTTTTTCCCTGACCCTTCTCTCTCCATCTTATTTCCCACCACTCACCGCCTACACGTTTCCTCTGTTCCTTCTCTCGTTACACCTCCTTTCCTTCCCTCTGTCCTCCATTGTTTCCTTTTCCTTCGTGCAGCGTGAACGTCATAATGAGGCGTGGAGCTCTGACTCCCAGAAGGATTCAGCTGCTCTTCCGTGGTTAGAAGGTGTTATCTGTGGAGGTGAGAGGTCACGTCCAGGGGGGCCACTCGAGGATGTGAAAAAACTGAAAAACCCGTTTCAACGTCTCTGTTCTATTCTCTTTACTATGGTCCACTGAGAGCAGTTATTGTACAAACAGTGGAGTAAATGTTTCTTTGGCTGAACAGGTTTTGATTAAGGCAGGTTCTTATTGTTGGCCCAGCGTTTGCTGAGTTTTAACTACAGGAAAAAACAACCAAGGGTCTTAATAAGGTGTTGGTTCAGCCACCAAAACAGCTTTGATGCACCTTAATAAGGAATAAACTCTAAGTCACTCAAGTTAAACCACCTGTTTGCTAAACGGATGGAACGTAATTCTTCCAAAAGATAATCCCTCATTTGGTGATGATAGTTTATGATGGCACATTAGTGAAGAGCCCCAAAAATCTCCCACTGGTGTTCAATTGGCATGAGATCTGGAGAGTAGACTCTGTTCTCATAAGAAGAAAAATCAGTGACCAAAAATAATCTATGTTTAAGAGACAAAGCCCTCAAGCTGCCACAGCAATCATGAGTCTTGTCTGTCTGAAGCGAAGGAGGATATAGTGTGACGTTGTTACACGGCCAAAAAGTCTGCAGCCGGAGGAGGTCGGGGTGGTCGGATGGTCAACCAAACCTCAGCCTTTAATGCAGGGGATTCGTAATTGCTCCCCCATTTCCAGCTGAAAGTCAATATTGGTTTTCTTTTAACCGAGGCCGCAAATGTCCCCTAAAAATAACCAAGTGGTTATTATTTCAACCGAGACCCCGAAGATCTTAAAACCATAACAGATAAGTATTTTTAATCTCAACCCATGATCTTTCTTTAAGTCTAACCAGATCGTTTTTGTGCCTAAATCTAATGAACGCGAGACCATAGTGGTGTCAGATCAGAGGATGGTTTTTATTTTTCCATCTGCTCAGACAGAGTGTCGGATTCAAAAATGGTAGGACTTGGAACTGAATTCATCATTGAATATGGAAAACTTGTGAAGGCCACAGCATATTGAACCACTGAGTGACCCCTTGTGTCACGTGTGGAAGCACCTGTGTTATGTTTCTCCGCTCAAATATTGATTTTCATATCCACATGTTTAGGAGCATGTAATTCTAAAATGCTTTCTATAGCTGAATCTGTGACGGGATATTTTGTCTGATTCTCAAGATGTGAATGACGTTAGTACACAACAGTAAGACATAACTGGGCTGTGGAAGCTCAAATCAGGAATCATGGGAATAAAGCCAATAAGATCAATAAGATATATCTCCTCTGTATGTAGACATATATTTTCCAAGACCTGTGTTTAATCTAAGTAACGCCATTCGTCCCCGACCGTATCTTTCTGCAAGTATGTCGGTGCCCATGACGGCAGGATACACTGTCTGTGGCCAGACCCCAGAACCTGGCAGTGGGTCAGGACTCGTAATGACTGAGACAGCCACGCCATCTGGTCCGAGCTGATTTCATACTCATCTAATCATTCATGACCTTTATTGGCCTTTGGTTGGAGAAGTTATCATTCCGGACACAAGCGGCGCAATCAAGAGTGAAATCCTAATGATTTGATCGGCCGTATCTCCTGCTGGTTTATGTTACTGTGTCCTGTAAGAGCTTGCTTGCCTCCCCACCCGCTCAGGTATTTTCTTGCTTGCGTGTATCTACATGTGCATGTACCGTCGGCTTGAAACAGGTTTTCTCTGCTCCGTATGTCTCCCGCTCTCATATTTTTTGCATTAGTCAAGTTAATTTAACCATGTGTGTGTTTTACTGATAACCCGCCTTGAGCATGTGGGTGTTTTTTCTCCTTCTTCGTTTGGGAGAATGTACTTGTTTTCAAGTACACTTTCAAAGCCCACAGAGGAATTCTTCAAAGCCCGTGTGAATATTTGGAAAAGAAATGAGAATTCCTGGCAGTTATTATAATTTTATTCTGTACGTTTAAATGTTGCTTTTGTATGTGGCTGTTTGCATTTATGTTTGCATGAGAGATACAGACAGAGGGAGACAGAGAAAGAGATAAGACCACCTTAAAGCCAAAGTCAGCCATGGTGGAAGGTGGCTAAACTAACCTGAACCATGAAACCTTGTGTGAATTATGGGCACAACTCGTTTCACTGAACAAGCTGCTGCAGGAGTCGGCTATACGCTGCAGGTGTCCTCCCTCTTCTTGGTGTTTTCTTAGAACAAAGTCACACCTTAAACAGGATAATGTGAAGAGACTGGTTGGTTGCATGCAGGTAAAAAGTCAATGCGGAGCAATAGAAGCAGAATGCATTGGTTGAAATGCAATAATTGAACCCATCAGACAATTTAGCTTTTTATTATGTTTTTTAAGTTCACATGCAGAAGCCGCCGACACGTTGAGTTGATCCATAAAGTAGCAAAATAAGCAGAACAACACAACTTGACCCTCAGCTCCATAACATTCAGTTAACGTCCGTCCCTCAGTGGTGGAAGGCAGATTAAGACGTGACAGGTTGTGTTCCCACATCATTTATTTCCAAAAAGCTCTCAGCAAAGAATAGACGCTGGAATCAAACTCGCCCAGATGCAGGATAACCACTATATTTGTTACTTCTCAAGCCATCTGGCGATTTCCAAAGCCTCAATAACCTCCTCTTCTTTACTCAATATAACGTGAACGTACACACAGATGGGTCCCTTGGTCTAAACTAATAATACCTGTCTGTCTTTATAAGGCACATTTCCAAGCCCGAAACATACTGTGTGTTTGAAAGCAGCGACTTTGACGCATCAGTATGAGGAGCTGGCTGCCGTGAGCGGCCAGTGAAAGGGAATAATGGGGGAGTGTATGTGTATATGTGCATGTTATGATGCTGTTTTTGTGAGTGAGTTAATGTGCTGGAGTATGAAACGACTCCTGTGGGGCAGACTGGTTTCTGTTCACAAACTGCATCCTGTCACAATCCAATTACATTTCCATTTCCTGCGTGCCCTGTGGTCTTGTTGCTGTGCGTACTGTTCAAATACCGCAGGATAACTTGTGCCTCAGTATGCACGCATGCATGCATTAACACACACAAACAGACGCACACACACACACACAGACAATTCCAGCCTGTAACCACACTACCTCCATCCATGAAATATTCATTCAGACAGGGTATTTACACCAGTTAAGTGTCTTTCTTGAGGGTAGCAGACAGCTCAGCGCTATGAAAATGGGATAAGAGTGAAAAGGTAAGAAGAGGGGAAACAAGGAAAAGGGGAAGAAAATGGAGAGAAAGGAAAAGATGAACGTGAAGGCCTGGAAAAGGATGTCAAATCTGAGCTTATAAATAAAATCGTCATGACTCTGCTTGGAATAAAATAACCAAATAAATAACTCTGCAAAGGGCTCCAGGGTGAGATTTGACAGGTTGGGATGAAAATAGATTATAAACGCTGCAGTATTTCACATTCAAAGTTCTTCTTTTGCCTGCGTCTCTTCCTCTTGCTGTGTTTACAACAGAGGAGAGAAACAGAGAGGGATGACAGAGGGAAGAAACACACACCTCAAACAGCCTTTAAATGTATCTCGCTGGCGGCGACACAGTCCATCAACACACACCTCTCGCTCAGTCACTTCCCAGCTGTGAGATCCCTGCACAGAACAGGTGGTGATGACAGACAGGGTTAACCTTTGTTATTGTGCATTACCTGATATCCACCTTTGGATATTCTGAAATTGCATGAATGACTAACTGAATGAAATGTGCACTTGGACTGTGGTTCTCTCAGATTTTCTTGCCCCTGTCTTTCTCTTTCATCTCACTCAGAATAACAAGCTTCCATCAGTGCAGAGAATATTAATTTGCCGGTGTGTTTTGGTCATGCTCTGTCTTTTTTTTTTTCACACATGTAGGCAGATTCTTATGAGCGATCAGACCAATCTGCTGCACAGGGAGCAGTCCATCGCCGGAGAGGAGGGGTGAGGGTTTGGAGGCAACATCCCCCCCTCCCCCCTCCTCTCTATCCTCCCCTTCACGGACCAACATATGTGCAGGCAGGGGGGGAGGTGAATGCAGAGGTTGTACGTGTGTGTGTGTGTGTGTTTGAGTGTGTTTGTGTGCATGTGTTTGAAGAGGGCAGGACCAATCAGAGCAGCACCAGGTACCTCCCCCCTATTACTGTCTTTGTTTGGTCTGCTCCATCTCCCCCCCTCAGTGGTTTCTGCTGCAGTATAAGTCACAGCCTGCGCTGTTCTCTCTGACATACACACGCGTGCACATGCACACACCAACGGAGACAGACATGCACACACACGCATACGAGAGCAAATCCTCTTACAACTCGCCAATGCCCAGAGCAGATTAAGGGGCTGCACATCTCAAATTGTATTCCAAATGTGCCACCTTTGCATGGGTCTCCTTCCTCTTCTTCTTGCACTTTCTCCTCTTCCTCCTGTGCCACAACGGGACTTCTCCTCTGCACCTGCTTCTGCTGCTGCTGCTGCTTCTTCCTCCTCTTCCTCCGCTCCGTCTTCAACCTCTGGCAACTGGCCCGTTCGCCTCTGCAGCTGAGATGACCAGGCAGCCAGCCTGAGGCACAGGAAGGAAACTGCCGAGCTCTCTCTCTCACACACACACACACACACACTGAGGTAGAGAGAAGGTGGGAAAGAAAAGAGGCTGAAAAGGTTGGAAGAGGAGGATTGATTCTGAGCCGAGGGCGCCTCTGGAAGAAGAAGGAAGGCAGGCGAGGAGGAGCCGGGGGGGTGGGGGGGTCAGCACGGCCAGGTTCGGAGAATTGGAGGTGGAGGAGGAGGAGGGGGAGGAGGGGGGAATAGAAGAGGAGAGCACTTCAGTGCAGAGAGGAGGAAAAAGAGCCGAGCGTTGACCATGAAGGCTCTGTTGCTGCTGGTCCTGCCCTGGCTCAGCCCGGCCAACTACACAGACAATTTGGGCAACCTGCACATCCTCTATTCTGAGCTGTGAGTACGACGGTCAGCCTCCTCCTGCATCCTTTCATCAGCATCACCCCCATCCCCCCTCCATCATCAGTCCATGCGGCTCGTGTTATTGTGCATGTCTCTCACTTTTACCAGCCTTTTGTGTGTGTGTGTGTGTGTGTGTGTGTGTTCAGGACGGTTGTGCATATTCATGTGTGACTTCTAATGTTCACTTTGAGAGTTCAATTGTGTTTTTTTAGTGTGAGAAGAGTTGTTTTTTAATGCCCTGCTCACTGGTTGCAGTAGAGCCAGCAGGTTGGACAGTTTGGATGCTACAGCACTGCAGCATGGTCTCTCTCTCTCTCTCTCTCTCTCTTCAGTGGCATGTGAGAGTGTGTCTGTGACGATCGATTTGAGCAAAATGTCAGCATGTGTTTGTAGGTTTGATCCCGCTGAGCATATGGACGGTTGTAGCTGCTGTGTGTTTGTTTGTGGAATAGACTTTCACCTCAGCATTAAAAATTCATAGCTGGCTACTCCGGCATCACATCTGTTCAGAATGCAGAGTGTATTTATATACACATACTCTTTGTTGTGTTTAAAATATGGGACATAAAATAATGCATAATGTAAGGAACACACCTGTTGGTGCACAACCTTTCTTTTTAATTAATATTTATTATTATACGACTGTAAACACACAGATGGAGAGCAGGAGAACACCATGAAAACAAACTGATGATCAGGTGTCTCAACATCAGGGCCTCAATTTATCATATCAACTGATCTTTTATTATTGTTTAGTTGAAAATAGTGAGAAATGAATGAAAAGCACAGTTTCACTGACGTCTTCATGTTGCTTGTTTCGTCCGACCAACAGCCCAAAACCCAAACGCATTCAGTTTACAATGATAAAAACCAGACAAAAGAGAGAGATTTTCGAAGCTTGAACCAGCGAGTGTTTAGCATTTTTGCTTCAAACCTGACTTAAATGAACAATTGATCCTCAGAACTGTTGTCAGCTTATTGAATAATTGACTGATCATTTGAGCAGGAGTCAGCAACCCAGCAGGGGAAATATCACCCGTCACACTGTCCGGCTCTTGGCTCCTCTCTGCACTGTGTTTCTCCTCTGTATTGGCCCTCAGACTCTCTTTGTGTGGGAGTTAATGTTGACTATATTCAGCAGCGCCGTGTGAAGCCAGGGCTCTCTGATCCCCGAGCTGGGCTACGCTCTTTTCTCCAGCCTGACGGAAATGTCCCATTATACTGCATGAATACATGGAACAATGGAGCGCCTCGCAAATCCCCTCATTTCATTGTATGCTCTTTCCACTGAGTGGGGCTTTAGCTCCCGCAGACACCGCGAGCCCATATTGGACAGCAAAGGATGCCAAAGAGGAGGAGGGCGACGTAGGAGGAAGAGAGGTGGCAGAGTGAAATCCTTACATTTGATTAGTCTATATACAGGAAAGAACGGGTGGAGGAGAAGGATGCAGTCAGAATGGAAATGAAGTGGATGATTGGTTCAGAGAAGTGCAGCCGAGAGGAGAGAGGAGATGAGAGGAGACAGGAGGGTGTAAGGTCACTTCCTGCGCCTGCCTTCCATCTGGCCATACATACGGCCGCCGCGGTGCTGGTATGTGGGTCATTGCTACGAGGGGTTGTTTGTAAATACAATAATCAGATTTCGCCGTGACTCTCTGTGCCCTCCGAGCGAGACGTATCGACAGTCTGACGGAGTGTGTGACAGCGAGGATTTTGCTGATTATGACATGACAGAGAGAGAAAGCAGGAGCAGACAAACGCGGACGTGGTGTTTTTCTGCCTGGCTAGAGAGCAGCGGCACGCCATTTGTCTTTATCCATACAGTCGACAGGAGCAGCCTCCAGCTCCCCCAGTGTGACCACCGTCTCTGCTTCCTCTCTCCAACCCTCCATCTTTTCTGCTTTCAATTTACACGATTACTACAGCGAGTTTATGTCACACAGGAAAAATGAGAGTGGATGCAATCAGCCTTACACATATAGGTGTGTGCACAGGCTTGTATACAGACACTGGGGCTATGTGCTGTGTGTAGATGGATCTGACAACGCAGGAGGAGAGTAAACGTTTCTCTGTGATGAAATGCTTAATATGGTTACTGACGTTTGACTCAGTCAGCACCAACCAATAACAAAGCAGCGCTGGCACACACAGGGGAGCACCTAGATTGTGATTTTTTACTTCCTAACACACACACACACACACACACACACACACACACTGTTAGACCTTGCTTGTTCCCTCCCCCAGCCCACATGGCCTCCCCTGATAATCACAGTGCAGTGCTGTAGAGCATTAATGATTAATCTATGTTCATTTCAGGGCCTGTCTTAAACACTATGATTAGCTTAGCTTCCGTCCTTTCAGCCCTCATCTAGGAGGTGTTTGATCACCGAGAGCTGCGCGCACTCCCAGTGTTCCGGACGTCTTCAGCATGGACGCATTCTAACAGGATTAAGCCACCCGGCCGCCGCGCGCTCGCTGGATCCCGACAATACGAGTCATTTGTTTCATCTCCATCTTGGTCCATCTCGAGTCAAAGGCAGCGCACCACGCCATGCCCTCTCCGGCTTCATGGCCGCTTCCAGTGTGGGGCAGGCTTCACTAATTAGACTTTTGTTTGGATTAAATATTAATCCCTGATCTGTAGTGAGGCAGCTCTCCCTGTCTCATTGTATCTAGCAGACCAGAAATACAGGGAAGGCCGGGGGGAGAGTGGCTGAGAGATAAAAATCATACTAACAGCCTCCTTCCTCCCCTCCTGAACAACTTGCACAGCTCTCTAAAAGGAGATAACATTAAATCAGCTTAATTATTTCTTTGCATGAGATTTACAACATGAGGCACATTCAGTGAATCCGTCATGGGAGCATTTATATGCATGCGTAGACAAAGTCTACAAGCTGCAACAGTGTTAAGCGGAGTGCACTGCACACACAATCAAACATGAAGAGAAACACGGAGCAAGGACGCATGTAGAGGACACAGAGAAGCTGTTTACCAACACACAAATGCACAAATCTCATATGACATAAAACAAATATGCATGAAAACACACACGCCAAAACACTCATCTGACCATGTATAATTGAAGTGCACACAATGCATGTGTGAATACACAGTCAGAAGAAAACAGATGAATTATGCATGTATTCATTTATTCATAAACAGAAGTGAGGAGCAGGTCAACCTGTTTACTTTAGCGGATCATTCCTGTCAGATGTGTCTCTGTTGGAGCTGAGAGACAGCACAGCAGCAAGGTGAGCACGTATTAGTGTCAGCGTGCAGAGAGGGTTTAAAAATGGGATTGGTGTTTTATAAGAAAAGCATTTTACTAAACCAAAATGCATTGTTTCCGCAATGCAGTGCACTTTCATATCTGTGCTGAATCATTTACATCAAGTGCCCTACTTTCTTAGTCATATCGCTGGAGATGAGTGTGTTGTGAAAATAGGTGTCTGTTAACCTTTGCCTCTGGCTGGCTCATCGTCTGGCCGCTGTTTAGGGTCTTTGAGGCTTGACGTGTTTAACATGGAATATTTTCTACGGCATCCTGTCTGCGGCCGGCTAATCTGTAGGGGGGGTTCCATATGAGCGGCCCGCGGAGCAGAGAGCCAGCAGAGTGTAACTGACAGCGGAGAACAGAGCAGCGGAGAGTTAATCTCTCACGTGAACGGCGCCCCGCTGAGTGCCAGGGCTTTGGGCTGGGCCGATCAGCGCTGGCCGTGATTCAGGCAGTTGTACCATGGCACGTGGAGGTAGAGAAAACAGGACACTGCCAAGGGCCAAGTGTGGCATAGAGTGAGAAATATAGGCTAAAAGGTGCCAAGAGCAATGTGGGACAGCAGCCTAGTGGGGATTCTCTATGATCATGTACTGTAGAGGGGAGGGAATTACAGTTAGAGACGTCTACATTCAGAGAGGAATGGATATTTCAGCCTCTGTTCAGGTGGACATATGTGAGGTATATTAGTAAGCTGAGATCCAGCTCAGCCAGAGAGCGAAGAATAAATCACTTCTTCTGCTTCCTGTGCTCTTCTTCTTCTTCTCTGCTGACAAAAGGAGTGAGGTCGACCTCTCGCTTGAAACCAGATACTGACACGATAAATGCTGCATGAACGTCCTTCCAGCCTGATCATGAGGTCAGGGCTCGACTGATGATCGGACGTATTGATTGGCTGAAAAAGCATGACTGAAGAGTTCGGGCCGTTGCTAACAGGCTGACGGTGCTGGCCGGGGAGGCCTCTGCGCTCGTAAACACCCGGGTGAACTGAGCACGCCAAACCTGCCGAAAGTAGCAACGACACAAAGATGGGATTAATGTATGAGCTGCGTGGGCTGATGCTCACTTTTGGTTCTTGTGTGCATTCAGTCACACCCAACTCAAACCACACCTCCTACTTCAATTTAGCAGATTTGTATTTGGAAACGAGCTTAGCCGAAATTTCCGTCCCCTCGAGCTGCGGTCTCACCCCCTCCTTGCGCAGCAGATGGGATTACCCCTCACAGCAGGCGGATCCAATCAACACACCAGCGCATCCTCTGATTAACACTCCTCTAGTTCATCATTAACTGGATTACTCTGTCTGTCTTTACGTCTCTCTCTCTCTCCCTCTATGTGTCTATCTATCATTCTGTCCATTCCCTCCCAATCAAACTTTACTTTATTTGTTTGGCATGTGGCCCGAGTGTGTGATAAAGGAGGAACTGATATACTAATCTAATCAAGGGAAAATGTTCAAGTCAAGCTGTTATTAACATGAACTCGATTAATGACCACCACCCCTCCCATAGTGCAACAGTAGGCTTGTTTAGCTGCTTCGTGCATATGTGTGTGTGTGTGTGTGTGTGTGGGGCCACACGTGCTTTCCCTGCTCAGTGTGGTCTAAAGCGAGTTATTCCTTGATGAGTCTTAGCCAACAGCTGTTATGGACAGACAGTTTTCTCTCAGGAGTCCCATCCCTGAATCCGCTGGAGTCGACGTTGAGCAAAAGCATAAATCCTGAAAACATAAAATCCATAAAACATTTCTGGATTTGAAAGATTGCTTTCTTATCATGGTTTGCCTTATTTAAGAGAGCCATTGGAAATTTGGACTTTTGAACGTTTCCATTTTGTTTGTTCTTTATCAGCAGCTGCTTAAAGAAAAACTAAAATGGTCTTTTTCAGCTTGATGATGTTTCTGACAGATCAGATCATCATTAGTGAATATTGCTCCAACAGCGAATGTGCATTCCCACATTCATTAGTGCTCCAAGAATAAACTCAGCACACACATGCTGTCACTTTTAAGCCTCTCTCACATTCTCTGTCACATGAAGAAACCTCCCATATGTCACACACACACACGCACACACACATTCTTCAGTGAGAGAAACCTGCAGGCTACCTCCAGGCTCACGGCGCAAAACGCAGATTCTTTCCTTTTCTCCTGGGTTCTTACATGTCAGGTGTCACTGGTGTGTTTTCATCAGAAAAGTTGGCTGCCGGAGTCTGAGCTCGTCAGGAGCTGCTGCTGCTGCTGCTTTCGGATTAATAAGGAAGGAGGAAGAAGAGAAAGAGCAAAGTTAGTCAAACTTGTGGGTCATACGCGAGTCAGTCGGCTGCACCACAGACGTAGGAAGAGCTTATGAATAAACAATGCTTTGGCTTTCAAACCATTTGAATGATTGCACACTTGCAGCATGTAAAAATATGCACTGAGACACATCCCAGTTTCTGTATCTGACTGTCTGACCTGGAATCGTCACCTCAGCGGGGGTAATTTGTGTTGTATGCAGAGTGTGGCCCAACACGATTGTCCGTGGCAGTCAGGGAGCGGAGAGAGTATTTGGGTTAGGAAGGATAATCCACTCACCCCTAAAGAGGATTGGAGAATCTCACAGGCTTTGATGAGTTGTGAGCTGGTGTTTATTTCACATCACAAGAACGCTGCTGTTTGTGTCACGGCCAGGGCGCTTCGGCGCGACCACCGTGCCACCGAAAGCATTGTGGGTAATTGTTCCCGCTCTGGAGAGAGTGGAGGGAAAAAAGGGAGTAGGTGGTAGAGGAGGATGAGGGAGGATGAGCGCGGAGGATGTTTTTGGTGTCTTCGCTCCTTATCTCGCCGCAGATCCCGGGGTTTAGAGAGATGATGTGATAACTGAGGCTGCGCTGACCGAGACACAGATACTGCAGCGCTAATGAGCATCCTGTAAGCTCAGAGATCATCCCCCTGAAAAATGAGAGAAAAGCTCTATGTGAGCACTCACAGTTCCATCATTACACATAAAGGATGTTTGTTTATGAGAGGAAGAAGAAAGGAAATATATACATGGAGGCCTTTGCGAGCGTGCCTCCCTCGGTGCACGGCACCTCTCCAGCGTGCAGACTTAATTGGCTCGCTTACCTTGGCTCTGAAAGTCCGGGACCACCCCGGCGAGAGATACAAGGGGTTTCTGTCACGCGTCCCTGCCTTTAACCTCAGACAGCTCCGACCTTAACATTCAAACTCAGACGTTCAGATTCTAAGCAGCTGAGGTACGGCTGCACTTTTAAGGCAACTCTTGTGCCCTGGAGGAAGGAGACTTTAATTAACGGGAGACAAAGCCTTTAATAAACCAGCCGCTCTCAAAACAATGACTGTGCTGGTGTCTCAGAGGCTCTGTGTCGTGACGGCCTCTGCGTTTCTCAGACTTATTACAAACTTGTGTCTGTTGTTCCCTGTGAGAGCTCTAAATATATTTTTCCTTGGTTTTCATCTTGTGTCTGAGCTGTGGAGTCACAGCACATGCGCTAGAAATTAACCCCTTCACACCTTCATTACACTAAATTCTGTGTGCAGTGTGCATTCATTAACGCTTGGACAGACTTGGCAAAGATTTGGGTGGTCTGTAAGATTTATGTAACTGTATTCAAAGGTATTTGCCCATCTCCACTGGCTGACTGTGGTTTTCCATTTTCCACTAGTCCTGCTGAAACAGGGGAATATTGTCTAAAGCTTCAATTCCATATAGTCAGCTTGGACCAGAAGTCCCACACAAGCGAGCCTATCAAAGGTGTGTGTGTGTGTGTGTGTCTGTGGAAATAGAAAGGAAGCACATGTTCAGTCAAGCGTCCACAGTCAGTGCTGCTACACAAGACTTTGGTAGGGAGTGAATCTATATATAGATGAACATATTAACACCAGCTGGGAGAAATTAAAGTAAACGAGGACGTTGTTACACAGGAATGGTCACAGCAGCTCTCGGTTGTGTAACGTAAAGGACAATTAAAGCTGGAATCTGTAGTGTTTTTTTTAGTTCATTTTTTCTATCTGAGGTTGGAGTGTGGTTAAATATTCACGAGTCAAGAGTCTCCAGCTGCACAATGGTGGTTTGAGCAGTGACAATACTAATGTAGTGATGATTAGGATGTATAATCTTTATCATGTTCTCCATCTTAGTTTAGCAAGTTAGTCTGCACAATTTTGTTAATTAGCACTAAACACAGTATTTGGTCACAAACCAATGAATTGAAAAATGTGAAATTTTGATGATGTTAGATGAAAGAGGGTCAGCAAAGTCTTTAGGATTAAAGTCTAGTGTCGAGATATTGTACTCAAAACCTAAAAATGTCAACTTCATTGTTTCACTAATGGGAAAGTCAGAAACCAATCTAAAGGTTGTGTGACCCTTCCAGCTAGTTAATGAGTTCATTCAAAACACCTGCCAGCTTTCTCCTGATTGAGCACTTTGTCTGAGAGAGTCTAGAACCACATGATCTGTAAGTTGGGCTGACAATGATCCTGTGACTGTTCACTTTTATGTCACCTCTGGCTTGGGTCGGGTATATGTTCAGTGAGCTTCTACTTTTTACAGTTCTCTCCTTGAAGACAGCTATGTGAGCACCAGCAGTGCTGGTATACAGCTTTAATTCTTCTAATTGATAGTGAGTGACACGAGGAAGCTCCTGCCCCCTCAGGACTGCGGCGCTGCCCTCTCCTCTGCCGCTGATTGAAATATTGCTCTGTTCAACCACTTCACTCAGTTAAGTGGTACGTTGCTGCACGGACATGCTTGATAGCATTCAATTTACTAACTGAATGAACAAGAATAACTCAGGATGGCACTGCCCACGCGCAGGTATACAGACGCACATGCAGAGACACATGCACTTCATCGCCGTGTTATGTCACGGAGCTCCGGGTGGGATCAATAGGTACTTCAGCTTTGTGTAATGCTGTACCTAACTGTGAGATATAGAACCCACTTCAGGATGAAATGATTTTCCCAGTGAAATATGGACAGAGTGCATGACCCACTCTGACAGCTCTGTTATTGAGACAAAATGCTGCTTCTCGTGATGTGGTGCCAGGAGGGGGGCGATGGCCTCCCTGGGCTGAAATGGCTCACCAGCATGTAATCGTGTTTCTTTTTTGACTCTGCAATCATGGCCACCATTTTACCTTGCCTTTCCTGAACCCCTCCTTTCCGGTTTCATATCCCGCATGTAAGATCCAGTGGTACCCAGCAGGAGAATGGATGCCGCTCCTCTTGTTTTTCTGAGCTACTGTTGAAGTGATCCAGCTCATTAAAACCCAGTTAATGTTTGTGCTGATGGCTCCGCAGAGACAGCCGGAGAGACAGGCCAGTGTTATTCCTGCCTCTGATGAAGCGTCAGCTCAAAGCCTTTATGGCTTACAGATGGAGGAAAATTCTCCAACAATGCAACACCCCACTCTGCAGGGATATCTTTAATTCACACACAAACATTCCCAATTTAATAATGTCAGTGTGAAAAGCCTTTTATGGCGTGCAGTATAATATATGGGTGTGTAGGTGGGTGTGTATCTGTGTATGTGTGTATGAGAGACAGTAAATGTGCTGTGTTGTTGACAGGTTAGGAGACATGTGGAACTAAGGAATTAGACGTGATTTTGAGAAAAACAACATTGAGACGATCTCTGTTTTATATTCAAATGTTGTGTCAGTTGCCCTCCCTCTCTTCTCTCTAACGGGTGTTTTCTTACATTTGCATTCAATCAGCTGTCAGGGATGCTCGCGCTCGCAGCCACAGAGGAAACCCATCCTACATGTGATTAAAGATACTGTCACAAAGACGCTGTATAGGCGACAGAAACAGAATTTTTCTTTCTTTCTGAGAGTAAATATGACATTTCTGGTACATTCCCAGAGAGCGAGCGCGCCAGCAAATATATTCTGCCCCAGCATCTGTTGTTGTGGCTTATTGTAGAGGCTGTGTGGTATCTCAGAGAGGTGCTGTTTGAGTGTTGAGGTCAGATAAGAAGTCTTTGTGTGAGGCAGTCCCAAAGCTGAAGAATAGAGGTCAGCCTGCAGAAAGCCTCAGGCTGGGGGAGATACTGAAATCTGCTCACATTAGTCTTGAGAATGTGACCTTTTCGTCAGACGTTAACATGAATTTGTTGACTTTCATTCAACTGTGATAAGTGATGCTGCAGAATTACAGAATTTGCACATCAATTTCATCATTTCATCAACATGCCCACCGTCAATTGCACCATGCCGACTGCGTAATCCAAGTTTGAGACTGACTTTATGACCCTTGTGTGCAGGTGTAAAGGAGCCTCTCACTATGGGCTCTCAGCTGACAGGAAGCGACGCTCCCAGGAGGGCGAGTGCACCGACAGCACGTCAGAACTCACCATCGCCACGCTGCCCAACGACGGCCCCACCTCTGCCGCCGTGGCCCTCCTGTCGGACGAGCCCGGCCTGGTCAACCCCGCCTTCGACCCCAGCATGGAGGACAACAGTCAGTCGGGCAGCACGACCAGCCTGGCCGCCCGCAGCAGCACCAAGAAGAGTGAGTGTGAGTGTGAACGGATGTTTGTGTTTGTGTGTGGTCATGTTCGGTCCTGCGTGACGTTACACTGAAGTTACATGACGAGAGAGAGAGCTAGAGGGAGTGTTTGCCAGAGTGACAGATTGAAAATCAATAGAGAGTAGAGAGCTTTCTAGTCACAGTTACATAGTCTCCCAGTCAAAACCAGATACCGGTGATCTATGTTCAAATATACATTTACACCTGCAGACGTATAACCAAGGCGCTGCTTCAACCTCGAATACAGTCTTTGTTCTCCCTAATGGTCCCTGATAGAAATCCTATTAGCCAATTAGCTCCACTGCCTTGTTTTTTCACCAATCCATAAAAATCTCTCTTTGTGGAAAACAGAGAGAGAAAGTCAGTGAGAGGGCAGGAACATTATGCAGTCAAGGAGAAATGGAAGGAGAGGTAGGTTAAATATAGCTGATGCAAGTGTGTGTTAAAGCCCAATGACGTGAACACCCCTCTCACTCCATTTCTCCCACCTGTGAAACCAGGAAGCAGTCACGAGTGTTCCTCTCTGCCCCTCCATCCACCCCCCCCGTCTCCTAACGTGAGCATACACAGGCAGTGGGGACACCAAATGACGCTGCACCAGCACTTTAGGCCCGGCCGGCTGAGCGCCCACCACCACCACAAGCGCCACTACTGCTGAACAAGCTGTCAGCTCCAGAAGCGGCTGGCGCTTTTAAAGAATAATGTGGCTGTCAGGAGCCCTCGCATCTCCCCGAGCCCGCAGAGGGAGGGAGGGAGGGAGGGGCGCTGCAGAGGCTCGCTGCCCCGTGCTCGGTGCAGCCAGGCTGGGGCTGCTGCTTCCTCCACTGCGGCCTCCTGCAACCTGTCTGTCTTCTTCTAAGAAAAGCAAAGTACCAGACAACAGTCTCTCTGGGAGGCTCTCTTTTGGACGTGGTCACTAGAGTCCACGGCGGGTTACATCACTGCTGGAGTTACGCAACCATGCAACTATACTGAGCGCGGACCGGGTTTATTAATTAAAGAGTCGCTGGTTGAAAGCGGTTCCTCCTCCATCCACAAAGAGACACAATATCTGAGCTTGTTGAAAGCAGCTCAACAAATAAACCTGGGAGAGAAAGAAATGGATGGACTGGAGGCAAAAACACAGTCTCTTCATTCCTTTCAGTGAAACCTCTGCAGTGACACAGTGGGTGTCCCAGCACAGAGGGAAATAAAACACAAGGTTGCCTTTTTGCCTTAAAGGTACATCATGTTTTCTTGTAAACAATGTTTGCATCCAGTGTTTCTCATCAAAATGCACTGTGTGTACCCTTACATACAGTCTAACGTATGCATTTCCTTTCTCATTTCTCAACATTTTCAGGGCTGATTTTTTAAAAATATTTTAAATCCAGCATTCTTTGTCAGTGTCATTATAAAATGCAATGTTTTCACCATCAGTTACAGTTAAAATCAGTCAGGGCGAGTTGCTGACTTATGTTACCATACCACATACAATGATTCCAGTGAGGTCCATGCAATGAGATATCGGTGCTTGTTATTGGCACATACTCTGAATTAGATATTGGAATCATATCAGGAATATTGTGAAACTGGCGGCAGGAACCCGACGCACATGCACATCCTTGCTTGAGTGCATGATACAAACACAATGGAGACCCCCTGCTAAAACATACTAAATACATACTAATAAACTAAAGGATGCTATCATCCAGCAATAGATTGGTCAATCACATACTTCCTGAAAAGCACGTAATTCTACTGTTTATCATCAAGATGAAGTGGAAAATCATTGCTGAAACCTACCACAGTTGTAAAATCTTGTTTCATAGTATTATAAAACGGTGTGCACTGTTTTGACTTCTGGTGAGCCTTAAAAATAACAGTTTTCTTATTCAAACTGGACCTCGTGGGTCACAGGTATTTCATCTTCTCATTACTACTTATTGCAACACAGACCGCCACTAAGCCACAAGGAGGCATTTGATTGGCTGTGAGGAGGCAGATTCAGACATGTCCGGGCATGTTGAGGGTGAGGTAATCTATAAAGTGCCTCTCTTCCTCTCCTGTCTCCTTTGCAGTCAGAAACTTTGACCGTTCCTCAGTGAGGAGTCGCTCCTTCAGGAGGTTGAACCGGGCGTTCAGCGTTCTGCGGAGGACCAAGAGCGGCAACGCGGTCAGCAATGAGACGTCTGAGGAGAGAGACAATGCCAGGAATTCCAGTGTGCCGCAGGAAGGTATGGATCAAGGCCTGCATGTTTTCTCTTCCTTTGTGTGTTGTTGTGCCTTCTCTGTTGTGTCTTGATTGTATAATGTCACTGCTGCATTTGCACTTTCTGATTCCCTGAAGAGGCTTCCAGAGAGAGAGAGAGGGCTCGACGTGCCTGCGTGCTTCAAAAGTGTGTATTTGTTCCCTCAGCTGTAGGAGGAGGGTGACACAGCTGGGAGCCCTCGGTGTAACAGTAGCATATGTTTCTTTAATAATTCAGCTGCAGATTGCATAAGTCCACTGGTGCATCACAAGAGACGGATCACGGGGGAGAGTGGTAGCCCGAGGCTCTTTGGACAGGGCTGGGATAGGGGAGGTCACCGGAGACGAGGCTGCTGACACGCTCCCTTCCTTCTCCATCTCATTCTCCTCCTCTCAGTCTTCTCCTTCTTCATCTCCTCCACCAACCCTGCATCCCCTCCTCCTTCCTCTCCGTCTCCCTCCAACACAGCCAGGGTCAACAGGTTTGCACCAACTTGATGGAGTAGCCCCCGGGGAGAGCAGTGTTCTTGACATGGCCGATCCAGATGATGTTATGTAGTAAAGAAAATGTGCTCTGGAGGTATTTAACAACCCGACGCTCGTCATAGTTAAGTAGAAGAAATATAGTCAGCCATTAGAGACCATAATTTTGAACTGCAGTATTAAGAGAAGAGGAGAATGGAGGTGGTATTGCGTAAGAATGAAGGATGACGAATGATCGGGGACTAGATTATTCTCTGAGGCCATCACTGAGGAGGCTGAGAGAATAGATTAAATATTCATTGCCTGCCGCTGGAGAGACAAAGATAGTCAGGGAGGATGGAGGACTGAAGTAGGGATGGATCCATACAGAACAAATGGAGGGAAGAGAGGATACAGATAAAGACAGTGGAGATGAGGAAACAAATAAAGGCAGATGGATGGAGGAGTGGATGAAGAAAGGCTGAGAGGGTGCGTGATGGAGAGAAGGAAGGGTTACATAATAGCTGCAGGTCTGTGTGTTAACGTGGTCTCCACCCTGGAAGCAATCTGCTGCGATAACGACAAAATATTGACTTTGGAACGGAGAAAGTGCAGCGTGAGTAGAACGGACGACCGAGGCTACGGAGCTGGAGACACAGAGGGAGACGGCCCGCTGAGGGACAGGGAGAGAGAGACATTTTTTCACAACCAAAGAAAAAGAAATATGATGAGGAAATACATCTTCTGTCATTTATTGGCCAAGGCTGTTGGACAAAATAGTGAGAAAAGATCCCCACCCACCTCCACACGGTCCAGTCCAGGATGTGTCATTGTGGTGTTTAGTATAATTCACCACTGGGCATGACGGAGGGGAGTTTGCGCAAGTGAATGAGATAAAACTAGCAGACAAGTACTTATTCCTCAGACATGTTAAATGAGGTTTATAGGCATTGAAATCTCACTAGTTGGTCTGGTAAAATTCTGGATTTATAGTTATGGCAGAATCCTGCCAATCCAGAGGCTAGAAAAGCTAATTAAAATTTCTGATACTTTTGTGACACCCATTGCAAAAAAGCTCAGGCAGATTTCTTTCGCTTCCGCTTCAAGAAAATCGGAGACAATATCTGCCCTCTTAACATTGTCACGGCGCAATCGTTTGAATATGTTCGTGTTTTTGTGAGAATTGTAAGAGTATTTGCATCCCCACCCAAGTAATAACCGTGTGGAAATTTGAAATGGAGGGTTTTCCCAGGCATACTTACTACAGATGCATGTGACTAATGGTACAAACATCGAGCAGGATGATCAGCCAAGTCAATTTTCCCTCTTGGCTTGTACAAGTTTGTTTTAGTAACCTGAGGGAGTAGAAACAGCTGGTTCAACTGCTGAACCTCTCCACCACCATCTTCCACTCTTTCTCCCCTCGAAGCGTCTCTCGTTCTCCCACTTCCTCCCTTGTTTTATTTGGCTGTTTGTCAAATTTGCTTTTTCTTGCTGTTGTACAGTAAAATTCAAAACTTAGCCTCTCTCTTCTCTGCGCCTTCTCTTTCAGTGCTGGCTCTTCCTCAACTCCATCACCTGATCCCTGATGGTGAACTTACCAGTATTAAGATCACGCGGGTGGATCCCTCAGAGCCGCTGGCCATCAGCATCGTCGGCGGCAATGAGACCCCTCTGGTTCGCATCCTCATCCAGGACATCTACAGAGAAGGCGTCATCGCTCGGGATGGTCGCTTGCTGCCTGGGGACATGATCCTGAAGGTATCTCAGTCAAAATTAGTGTCACAAACCAGTAAGAATCAACCCCAAGTCCCATTTTAAACTACCTATGTTGTCCTGCCAGGTAAACGGTATCGACATCAGCAATGTCCCCCACTGCTACGCCATGGCGACCCTCAAACAGCCCTGCCAGCTCCTCCGGCTAACCGTGCTCAGAGAGCAGCGCCATCGCTACCGCTCTCATTCACACAGCCACCTGCACGGCCACGGGCACGGCCACGATGTCACCGGGGGCCACCCATCTCATGGCCTATCCCACCACCCCCTGAGGGATGATAGCATCCATGTGGTCCTGAACAAATCCACTCCAGATGAACAGCTGGGCATTAAGCTCGTGAGGCGGTCGGAGGAGCACGGAGTCTATATCTTTCACCTGCTGGAGGGCGGCCTGGCAGCACGTGACGGACAGTTGTGCGTTGGCGACCGTGTGCTGGCCATCAACGGGCACGATCTACGTTATGGTGCACCGGAACACGCCGCTCTGCTTATCCAGGTCAGTCTTCAAACACATTGATTCAACCAACCACTGCAGGTCATAGCGTTTTACAGAAAGCTCATAGCTGCGATGGTCAAATGAGTCCACATGTTGGTACAGACCATAAACAACTGTGTTCTGTTCCTACTCCAGGTCCCCGAGGTATTAAAGATAATTGTGGTGATTCAGGCTAATTGTGTTGTGCTGTGCTGTTGTGTCTGCGCTCACTGCAGTTAATAGTGTTTAATTGTGGTGATCCCCTGATGGACCGGGCCATGCGGCTGCCTCTGGTTCCTGGTTGATGCCAGTCAATGGTGGTGTGTTTGTGGTTAATGGTGGTTGATTACAGTGTGTTTGTGGCTGACTGCGCAGGGTGTCTGGGCCCAGAGTTCCTGTCTGAGCAGCCCGACTGGCCCTTCTGGGTCTCTGTGGAGCCAACATGTCCTCTCAGAGCAGGCACTTTCTGTCAGAGATTAAGAACTGGCAGGGAAGAAATTAAATTAGTCCAATTAAGGCAATAATGGGCCGGACTGGCTAATTCAGGATTCAGCTGTGTGCTGCAGAGACCGGGGGAAATCTCAGAGGAATGACAGAGAGGAGGGAGAGGGAAGCAGCCAGCCAGTCTGAGTCTACTGGACCACTTGGATGTGAATGTGTGAATGAGTGGAGCTGGACAGAGTCTGAATCTGAGTCTGAATCACAGAGAGGCCAGACTTAAATAGATCACAACTAGGTGGCAGTGAATTTAAATTATGACTGGCTGTGGTTCTCTTGCTACTTTCTCCTTAAAGGGGCTGGTTAATAAAACACACAGGGATATTTTGCCACCACCTGATAACATGGAGGTGCTCACTGCATTTAAATATGACATTTTAAACATAATTTTTCAGTGCATTGAGTATCAAGAATGTAATTAGAGTTAGATGAGACGACTGATACCACTTTCATGTCCATCCATTGAACATAAGGCTACGGCCAGCAGCCAGTTAGCAGCAAAACTTGGCTGATTCTGTCTGAAGGTAACAAAATTCATCTAAAACTGACTCATCAACACTTTATATCTGGTTTGCTTAATTTGCACTAAACCCAAAGTGCAAAAACAACAATTCACATTTTCGCTGTGATTGTGTGCAAAACTGGTCTAGCAGTAAATTCTCTGAGTCTGTGCTGGTTACCTGAAATCTCACGTATTGTCGTTTTGACATGATTTTTGTTGGGATTAAACAAACAGGATATAAACTGTTAATTAGAGATTTTGGTCGGCATATTATTTGTAGCCATGTCTAAACTTTCTCTGAATGTTCTCCAGGCGAGCGAGGAGGGCGTCCACTTCATTGTGTCCCGTCAGATCTGCCTACCGGCCCCAGACATCTTACAAGAAGCTCCGTGGGGTATGGACGGCCCCCCACCATATTCCCCTGTGGACATAGAACAAACACTACTGGTGAGCAACACACACACCCACACACACACACACACACACACACACATGTACACATGAGACAAGAACAGTGCCAATACACAGAGAGCTGCTTTGTTCCCCAGACTCCTCTTCCCATGATAAATATTCTCTTTCATTTGCAAATGATCCACGGTCCAGGTTTTATTCTCCCATCAAAGCTGAGCATGTCATTTACAGAGATGGACACAAATACATCAAAAAATATCTTGCTACAAATTACACATTCTTGCTCATTCAGTTTATCAAAATTAAATACAAAATACTGGTATCAGAAAATATTTTCAAAATACAAGTAATTTGAAAATACAAAAATACATTCTATATGAACTGATTTTAATATAGTAGCCTCAATACTGGTTCCTTACTGAACCTGGTGATGTCTCTCATGTTAATCATGATCCATTTGACAGTTCAGCCTGATGTTTTCATTTGCAGAGCATTTTCTTTAGAATCAGCTGTTTCAAGCGGAAAATATATGATTTCAAATTTGGTTTCATAGCATTTAGTAACGTTGGCCCGTGCAGATCACTATCCTTAAAAAATGCTTTGTAACACCTTTCCAACAACATGCACTCTGGATTAAATATCCTGTAAAAGAAATGGTTCGACATTTTGGGAAATGCATATTTGCTTTCTTGCAGAAAGTTAGATTAGAAAACTACAGCCAGCAGCCAGTTATCTTAGCTCAGCATAAAGACTAGAGACAGGGAGAAACAGTTCGCTTGGCTCTGACCAAAGGTAGCGAAATCCTACCAGCACCACTAAAGCTCAGGAAATAACACAGTAATTAAAAGTCACTGTGCCCAGCCAAGACATAGTGCGCCACACCAGCCCTGAAAAACCACAACTTGTCGCTTACGCTTTGGTTTTTGTGCAGTATAAACAGGATATAATGTGTTAATTAGTTACCTTTGGAGGTGCTGGTAGTTACTTTTGGACAGAGCCAATCCAGCTGTTTCCCCCTACGTCCAGTTTTTATGCCAAGCTATGAAAATGGGCTGCTGGTTGTTTGGCTCTCAGCAAAAAAGAAAATAAGCATATTTCCCAAAATATTTTAGTTTTCTAATTATTTTTTACAGGAAGGATGCCATGTCATAAAAGAAAAGAATCTCATTTTGGAAAATATTCAAAAACCGTTACAGTCTTTTCCGTGAACTGTTTCCTCTTCATGTATATTTACACACACAGTGCACAGTACACAATTCACACATGTATCATGCACGTAGGCACCGAGTGTGGACATCATTCACACAGCTATAGTCAGCGCTGTGCCCCGAGGTCAGTCATGTGACCGCGAGTGATCTCCTCCTGTGAGCGCAGCACAAATGTGTGAATGCAGCACATTAGCGAAGCAGCACAGGCTCCATCCCATCAACCTCAATGTGTCCATGTGTTATTCATTACGACTCCGCTCTCCCCCATCTGACACACAAACACGCTCGCCATAAATAAAAATCTCACGCACTTCATCCCACACACAGCCTCGCTCACCAGAACCAAATCTCACGTCATGCCGTCTGTGAATAAATCATTTCTCTACACCCAGCGTGGACTCGAAATGAGGAGGCACTTGAGCTGCTGCAAGTCCTATCTTAATAACCGCCATATATTATACATTACCACTTATGCTAATGAGGTCATTCATTAATTAGCAACTATGTCTATGTCAATGGACTCTTGTTCCCATAGCACAGCATGGGTGGCATTCACATGAATTCTGCTACCATTAAGAGGCTATCACGAGTCCCAGAGAAAACAGTCCTTATTAATATGCAAATGTGCAGCTCCAAAATCCAATTAGATTATGTAGTGTATAGAAGGTGCCCTTGGTGCAACAATTAAGTTCATATCATGTTTGCTCTTGAGTTATTGTGTTTATAAGAATGTGGACACGCAAAGAAAGACACTGTGACAACGCCATTTATGAACGTCCTGCATGTGTTTATGTCTACGAGCAAAGCAGTGGAACTTAAATTTGTACATGGTGTCGGGGCGATAACAGCTCAGTCGCTTTTTAGATTTCTATTATTAATTTACCATCCACTACAACGCCTCTCTCCCCGTCTTCTGTCCCCTGTGAAGGACTCTTGTCAGAAGCCTGCATGCTATGAGAAGACTGTTACTCTGACGAAGGAGCCGTACGACTCCCTGGGTATGACGGTGGCGGGCGGCATGTCCAGCCGCGGGTGGGACCTGCCCATTTATGTCACAAACGTGGACTCTGATGGAGTGGTGGGACAGGAGGGCTCCATCCGCAAAGGTAATAATGAACTCCTAATGAATCCCTTGATGTCTCTTTCCATTACGTACCTGCACACTCAATCTCATAATTATCAGGCTGTTACTCATGTGTTTTATTACAAGGAATGTCATGTTCAACGCTTTTGTGCAAATAATTACTCATTGAGTGGATGGAGTATTTGTTTCATGAGGTTACTGTCTAACTCGCATCGTGACAGGCGGACTGTCATGGACTCCGATGATGAATACTTTGTATATAACAGACGGAGTGATTGATGAACACTTAAGACTCATGTTTCATTATGAAGTTCATTCATCCGGCAGAAAAAGTCAGCGCCGCCGTCGTGGTTCAGCGCTCTGCAAATTGGCTCTAACACACTTAAACAAAAACACAAATAAACATTAGCATAGCAGCACTGAGGACTTATTGTGTTCCAGAGGAGAATTTGTGGAGTGCTTAATTATTTCGTTATATAAAGTCAGTCAACTCTGAAATAGAGCAAAACATGAGGCGGCACACAAATAACTGGATGCAATAGCAGCAGTCTATAGCCTATAACACAGTCGAAGGCAGGGGAGTGAGAGATTTTATCCCCGACTGCTGATTCCAGCATATCCATCTTACAACATGAACATATTAAGCCTGTCATTACACTCACCCCCCCGGCCTGAAGCTCTGTTTATGAGAGGAATGCATAACAGTTGCAGAGAGATTTCTTAAAAACACAAGTAAATAGAGTCTGTTTGTCCTGTTCATGGTTCAAGGTGCACATTACTTTATTCATATGGGACATAGCAGCAGCAGCTGTCTCTGTTTGTGTGCTTATAAAACATGTTTCTGTATTGTAATAGACTACTCATTTGCATTTGCATATCGGCGCAGGGCAAACGTGTCCTTTGAGTTGCTCACTGGCAAGCTGGACCGTGCCGTCTGTTTTTCTTTGCACCACTTTCATCACTGGAAGGCTTTTTAAAGCACAGGTGGCGCTTGGTTTCCATCCCTTTGTGTTGCAGCAAAGGTTGTTGAATATTAAGTAGGCAGATGACGAGTCCCTGTCCGGTGAGGTCTTTTGAAAATCAGGGCAGCAGCGGTGGGCAGAGGATGAGCCGTGTTGTCCGCTTCCTCCCGTGCAGGTGACATCTTACTAAATGTGAACGGGGTGGACTTGACGGGGGTGACGCGGGGCGAAGCCGTGGCCAACTTGAAGAACACCTCCTCTCCCGTCGTGCTCAAGGTCTTGGAGATGCGTCCTCCGGAGGAAAGCCTGCAGGAGTGCACGTTGCCGCCCTGCCTCACACCCTCACCCACAGACAGCACCAAGAGCCCACTGCCCAATGATGATTACTCCCCCCTGTGGGTGTCATGGCTGCAGCTACCCAGGTGAGCCCCCTTGATGTCTCTGTTTCCACCGCATGGACGTTTTTCCTATTTTCTACACTCCTTTTTTTCTGAGCCCAGTATAATTTACACCCCCCACACTGGTCCCTGTGACCTCTGCCAGCTGGTGCCAACTGAAATTTTGACAGAGCCAGCTGGGGAGAGAGAGCTCATTATACTTTCAAACTAACTTTCCAGCTTAAATATTCACCACTATCATATCAGTAGAACTTTTGAGAATGAAAAACTTTCCCTGGGATTGTAACACATGAATTTATCTTACTACACTGTGTTGTCAGGAAGACAGCAGCAACAAACAACCGCTGCTGCTGCTTAAAGTGAAATAAAAATGTGTTTCTCCTCAAACAGTGAATTGATTAGGAGTCAAAACCGAGTATTGAGTCACCACGGGACTGTAGTCTAGACCAGTGATGTAACTAAAAGGATTTGAATATAATTTTCACTCAGCCCTTTATGAGACTGATATAGAAGTCCAACTATTTTTATTGTTTCATATCTCCTGGGAGGAAACGTCACGCCTCATTCAAAGAGCCAGTCAGGCCTTTGTCTTCTGAGCAGTGCTGGTTTCAGCAATCTAGCTGCTGCACACAGACTCAGTATGGATATACAGTATATATAATTCAAGGATGCAGTTGAGAGATTAGTGTTTCTAATCTCTCTCTTGGCTCATGCAGGCATCTCTACTGCTGCAAAGACATCGTCCTGCGGCGGAGCACTTCGGGCAGCCTGGGCTTCAGTATCGTGGGAGGTCAGGAGGAGGTCAACTGCAATCAATCCTTTTTTATCCGCTCCATCGTGGAGGGGACGCCGGCCTACAACGATGGCAGGATAAGGTATTCAGCCTGTGAACGAAATCTTTCAGACCAGCTGTATATGCAAAAACATGCTGTTGCTCACTAGTTTATATCCACTGAATAATTTTTTGATGGCCTTTTTTTTCCGTGTAGGTGTGGGGACATCTTGCTTGAGGTGAACGGGAAGAGCACATGGGGGATGACCCACACGGCGTTGGTGCGCCTCCTGAAGGAGCTTCGGGGCAGGATCACCCTGACCATCGTCTCCTGGCCCGGCAGCCTGCTGTAGCGGCGCTCCAAGCCATCCAGCGCTGCTTCAGTAGCACTGACCAAGGAATGTGGAAGGCAGAGCTTTAGACTGGCTGACCACCCTAAGCTTGCTGTGGGGGAGAAGCTTAGAATAGTGCTGTAGCTGTGTGGACATCTCACTTCTGATGGACGACTGAGACTTTGCCAGGAGTTTGGAGAAGGACAAACATGAGACTGGATTGTTACCAGAGGTTAACATGCCCCTCCAAGAACACTGAACTGGGAGGATCCAGGACTGAGCCACTTCTAACTAGGATGTTGGGTGTTACCGGTTTAGAGGACATTCTCTGGCACAGCACCCAGTGAGTGGGGTGGGTGGATCGAGACACAACACGTTGCCAATTCCAGTAGTTATATATTAGGGTATGCGTTAAGTTGGACTCACATTTCTTTACTGTAAATGTTGGGTGTCTAAAAAGTACTGATCCAAGCACTTGTAATACGTTTCTTTTGTTTGTTTGTGGTATGGCCTTTAAATATAGGCTTCATTTTGTTTGTACTGACAGTGGTTGTCATCTTCATCCGTTGACCTGAGGACACGTTGCCAATAGTAGTCTGTGTTGAGGTTTTTTTTAATTTTATTTCAGAAGCTATGGCTAAATTATCAAACCACTGGCAATAAAAATATATTAAAAAAATAAAGGATCAGTGTGTTCATAACATGTTAAAAAAAATAATATTTAATTAGGTGACATTGTGGAGGCCTTACTAATTTTCTTACTTTTAAGAAAAAAACTGACTTGGTTTCTGTGTATCAGTGGATGGTCTGGGGCCCATCAACTGTGGTTCTGTCTGTCACGCTTCGGCCTGTGTAATATATCTGATGGTACATTTGGTTAAATGATCAATAAAGTCATTTGAAAAAAGAGAAACGTGTGAGAAAACTCATACTTAAAAGCACTACTTCAAACAAATACAGTAAAAAAGCTGATGCTACATAAACATTTTGTCTACAACATATGTATTCAAGAATTTCCCAGTTTGGACAATAAAGTATATCTGCCTATCTAAAATTTTCTAAAAGTTTCTCTCATAAAATTCCAATTAAACTCTGTACCCTCTGATGAAACATTCAGTCAGATGCCACAGGGCAGTTCTCATTAAATAGAGTGGAAGACTGAACGTCAGTCAGATTTTAGTTTCCTCTCTTGGTCAGCAGAGGACATCTTGTTGGTCTCCTTGTCCTCCCTTGTCTCCTTGTTTGTGTCTACTCTTCCTGTCTCTGTCCTCACCACCATCCCTTCCTACTCCTGCTGCTGCTGCTACTTCTGCTGTTGAGGACATAGATGACAATCACATTATAAATCTGTCATCTTTCATTCTTTTTTCATTAGGAGAGTGGTTTGTGTGTGTGTGTGTGTGTTTCTCTGTTAGACCTGCGTGGTGATTTTTGCCATCCTTCATCTTTGTGTCTGTGCCTCCTCTCACTTTGCTGCTGTTCTTTTTCTCCACTGAATCTTTGAAAGCTGTGGTGTTTGTGCCTTCGCTCCATAGTGTCCCTGTGCCTCACGCGCTCCTCCCCACTGAAAAATACCATACACGTATGCGGCGTATTGTTTCCATGTGCTATTGATGAAACTGGAGGGTTTTTCTTTGGGAAATAATACAAAAGGAAAAAGAGCTCATGGCCCACAGGAATGAGACTGCTGGCCTTTTCCCCCTTCTCCACTGGGAGAGAGATAAGTCAGAACTCAAGGGACCAAAACCTTAACCACAGTGCCTGCTGCTTGGCTGCCTGAGCTTTCAAAGCCTCCCTCCTGGCCAAGACTTGGAGTAACAAAGAGCCTGACACTAGTGTCACAGCATCCCCTTTACTTTAAAGCCAAGCAGCCATGCTGCAGTATCCTCTAAGCTAAAAAAATCTATTATTCACTGTAGGACCTGCAGTCCTGTGAGACCGCAAGACTGATCATTACATCACACCTCCTCTCTCCTCATATGACCTCTGAACACACACATGCAAAAACACATTCATGCAAAGGGCACGGAGACAGTGGAGAGAATATACACCTACACCTTTCCCCTCACAGAGGAGCGACGGATCACTTGGAATAAACACCTGCAAACCATAAAACTATAATGCAGTTGTTCCCAAGAGCAGAGCTGCTGCACTCTGAGGTTCTTTAAGGACAGTCCAAGATTAATTCCCAGTGTTTTACTCTGCATTTATAATTAAGTTTCACCACATATAAGAACATATTTATATTTTGTTTTCAAACAAAATGAAATAAAGAAGCAGCAAACATTGAAATCAATTATGCTGCAGTTAAGACTGGTGACAACAGCTCACAGTGGCCTTTTTGGCAACAGGTTCAAAAGTCAGAGGAAGCATTGCAAATATTTGTCACTGTAAATAAAGCTCAAAGACACGCTGATACATCTCAGGCCTCAACACAGTCAAATGAACCTGAGCCGACAAAACACAGAGCTAGAGTCTGGCCGTCCAGTGAAAGCTGCGTGGCTTACAGCTGTCCTGCACTGGAATGTCTCATCTGCAGGGAAAGAATGTCAAATACATAATGAAAGTATGAAAATATGATCATGAAAGACATCTTGAAAAAGCTAAAATGTAAGCTAATTTTACTTTTGAACAGGATAAAAGAAAAACATTTTACCTATTAGCATACTTAAATTTTATTCAATTTTAGTGTAAGTGGCCTGGGGGAGTGCCTTGAAAAAGAAATGACTATAAATGAAAGCATGGTTTCAAAACATTTGAGAAACCACTGGCACAGCGTCTCATTTCAGTAGCTGCCTCCTTTGAAGGATGCAGTCTATTACAGCGTGACCTTCAGAGGGCATCTCTAGTAATCAGAGGCTGCAACATTGTCTCCGCCTGAAATGAGATTCACCACAACATAATTACATGTTACCAATACTGGACTCTTACTTCATTATGTTTTAGTTAATCAGTTATGTTAACATTTCCACAATTAGTATATGCGACAAAAAGCTCAGTGAAGATGACATTTTCAGCTCGACTCTGCCTGCTTCTACATAAAGGGGAGAATTTTTCCAGATCAACACCAGTCCTCTGCTGCTTGTCAATATGCAGTACTATTGAAGGTGACGCTAATTCAGATTGGATGGTCATAATAAGTGGGACGGGCTCCGGTTATATAGAAGAGGGGTCTTAGATTGTTTCTTAGATCCAAGAGAAAACCTTAGGGTCTGCCAAAGAGGAATCTGTAGTATGTGTATAAATCTACAACTGTTTCACACTCCCACACCTCATCACAGGACACCTTGGCACAGCTTGCAGTTTTAGAATAATCAGCCTGACCTTTAACAACCAGGACACTGAAGGCATTTCTCTTGGCCACAAAAGAAGTATCATCCTGCTCAAAAAGGAAAAGTACAGATACTGCAGTGCAAAAAGCAAACAGCTCACACATGGCTGGAGTAATTATTACCATTCACTTGCTCGACACGGAAAAGAGAGAGAGAGCCTGAAGGGGCAGAGTTGTTACAAGTACAAAGCTAAATATATTCAATATTTGGAGACAACTCTTGTGTTAGCAGCGGGGATTAGGACCCATGGCCCACATTTGTTCTTGCTCAGAGCCATTAGCTTAAACAGAGAAACAACCACCTCACACAACACCAAGAACACAGTCAAACTCTTCCCAAAGGAGACAGTGTTAGAAAGAGTAAATTATAGCTCAGAAGCCTCAGGTTTTGTTTTCACATTTAATGATTTTATTCATTACTAGTACCCAGGCATAGCCAGTGTCACAGATTTCATAAGATGCCCTGAGCCTGCTGCGGTGTCATTTCGTCCACTCCATCCCCGCAGTCATTTAACTGAGAAACCCAGAGGGTTCACTGAGCCACACTGCGGATATGAAACAGATTTTATGATTGACTCAATTAACATGAAAGTAATATCCACAAAAAAAACATAGCAGCTGCGAGTGGAGGGATAGAATGTAATGTTTAATGACTCGTGGAGCAGGAGATGTTGTTATTTCAGCTACGATATGGTGGAGAATTTGGTCGCCAAAGAAAAGTGTGCCAGTGTGATAGTACTTTGGGGTCAGCAATATCCCTCTATCTCTCCTCTTCCTATGTACAACTATTCTGTGAAAATGATGCTTGATATTTACATATTAGAACCAATTAATATGTAGATTCTACTAATGTGACCTCATGTGGTACCTCTGACACATCCCATGGTGCCATGTGTTAACTGCACAGTCAACCCTGCTTAGAAAAATCTGAGGCACTCGCCTTGTTTGTATTTCTCTAAACGTGCATCACAAGCCAAACGCGCTTTACCGTAGAGACCAAATACAAACATGAAAGATTTGACTCAAGCCAAATGTTTCATTGTCACAAACAAGATACCTGTGATACACCTGCAGTGACAGACTGACACCAACATAAGTTTAGTGATCCAGCTATGAGCATGTTCATGAGAAAAAGGAGCTATGAATGAAATACTTAATATGTAATGAGATGAAACAAGAAAATTTGGTTAAAGCAACAGTGATATTCAAGATGGTGAAATGTATATAATCTAATCACATAACTGGAACAGAATAAGAAGCTGATATTGTCAAATATTAAATGTAAGGTTATGGCTATGAATAAGTGTGTGCATTATTATACATCTTTGGTACAGAGTGAGTATTTTTGTTCTTTGGTCTGATGATGAACAATCTATTATGAATATTTGATGCACATAAAAGAGTTAAAAGTAATGTCAGGACTGTTTCTGCCGCCGAGGCAGAGAGGAGAAGAGAGAGGAGAAGAAGAGGAGTTAACGCCTTTTATTTTCAATTATCATCACAAAGTCACCTTATGTTATTCTGAGCTGCGCTGATGGAATAAGGGTGTAAAAGCATTGACATTGTCAGGGATCTTGTCAGGATGAAAGAGACTTTGCCCAATTAAAAGGTGGCTACAATCGTTATATTATCTATTTATAGCCTTGCAAACCATCTCTCCCTTTGTTAGAAAGTCTGTTTTAAAACGGAGTAGGTATAAAAATGAATCTACTGATCTATAAAAATGCCTAATGTTCTTTATCATTATTTATCATTACTGTCAGGAGCTTGTGGGAATGATGACTCAGGTTTTCCAGTGACATGATTGGTCAGTGGTCGAGCTGTTCTGATCTGATCCTCTGAGGTTGTGCAGCGTAGATCATCATTGTAATGCGAGTCAGATAACCTGAGTTAAGCCCGCTGACTAACCCACTAATCTGGCATCACCACTAATCAAACATCAGCTCGCAAGTAACAAGGTGTGGCATCACCATACAAACCAAATGAGTGATCATAAAATAATTCAAACTGGATGGATGTCCATTCTAAACATGTATGTAAAGGATTAAATTTTGTAACCATATTTTCTATTCCTATACTCTTATTTACTTAATTTCTCAGCAGATTATTTGATTTGCCCAAATGTAGAACCATTGAATCAGGTTACTGAGGGAACCGTGGTTATGTAAAGACACCAATGCCGATCAGTTTGCTCCAGACAGAACAAAGATACTACTTAAAAGCCAATATAAGTGTAGGAGGGTGAGTGTAAAATCGAACAAAATTGGGGGCTCAGGTCAATTTAAACCAACAGAAGAAAAGAAGCAAACTGCAGCTGAATGTGTGAGAAACAAACATGTTTTGTAAAAGACATCCAGTGTGCAATGCCCTTGGGATAAGAGCTTTAACCCATACAAAGTAAGTGAGCATGTGTTACTGGCTGTTAGTGGTGAGGAAAATAAAAGAGCAAGAAGCAAATGAAGAGGAATGTATGGCAGCTGCTATGTATGTAAAGCTAAGACAGGAAGTCAAAGCTGTATGTTTAATAAATAAAGACAGAAAGTAGCATTGGATGCAAGAGCAAGCAAGCACAGCACAAGTAACATTAAAATTGATTAGGTACAGACCTCGGCGTTGGCTCTGGAAAGAAATGAGTTTCATGCATGAAGTTGAGTCACAAAGACAAAAAGTATGTCACATTAAGGGCTAAGTAAGTTGGGCAGTGGGGAAAATAAAAACAGATGTAGGTGGAAGACTATACAGGCCCCGAGACAGAGCCTGAAGCCAGGATAAAAGTGGCATCAGGCACAAAAGCAGCTGAGGAAAATCAAGTAAAAGACAGGTTTTACTGTACCTCTCTGCCTAAGGTAGAAGGAAAGAGGCAATTTGAGATCTGGCTATGCCTCCTAAATCTAAAACAAAACCCTGGAAGGCAGACAGGGCTGCTCCTCCAAATCACAAGGCTGCCATCAAAGTTACATTGAGGAGTCTACAGGCAAGACTTATGAAACTTATGAAAGATGTAAGTCTCCAAATGTTTTCAGCCAAGAAAGGAAATCACTCTATTGTGCATTGATGCAAATTGAATGAGGCTGTTATTGTTGACAGGTGCAAATTTGTTTTAAGGCTGTAAACCGTTATTGCCATGCTTTTGCTGTTCTGATTTAGCAGTGCCCTAATTTGGTTCCACTGCATTCCATTACAGCTGCCTTTTTTCAATTATCACTTCCTGTTCCATATTCAGAGTCAGCTAAACCCTTTGTTAACACTGAAACTAGCCTTACAGCATTTTCTAATGAAGCTTTTAGTGCAAGTTTAAGCAGGGAGACAATTATCATTTTAATTTCCCCATCGCACCGGGACGACACTCAATTATCATCCAATGAACTTACTGGCTTATGCGTGCAAGCTCCTCTGTCAACCAATGATCAAACTAGCCGAAGGGTGTTTAAATTAGATTTACATCTCTTTGAACGTATTAACCGATGCCATGTGTAAGAAATGGACCAAGGCAAAAAGTGGATGTTGCGTGTTGCCATTGTCTTGTGCGAGTGTGTGCATGTGTGCACATGAAAGAGGTGATGACAGAGTCTGAGGCAGTGCCAGCTGGAAAGATGAGAGCTACATTTATCATCCAGAGATGTGATTTGCAGTCACAGTGTAAACCAAATGGCCAATAAGCTCTTCAGCCTGCACCCGCTGGAGAAAAGGCAGACGGTGTCAGAGGCAGGGGAAGGGACACAAACACACAGTTTATCACTCGTTGGATAGATGCACGGGTGAAAATGCGAGCGTTAAGCTCATGGAATCTATTAGTGGTGGTGGTAAATCCAAGGCACGCGGTCACAACCACAGCTGATAACCAGTAGCTAATGCCTCAAGGGCTGCCCTGCCACACTCCGCCTGTGTGTGACTCAGCACAGGACATGTGGGCTACCAAGAACAGCTCCTGCATCAGTAGCCCAAATACACAATGTAACACTCACACTGACCTCAGCAATGAACAATAAGGGTGGCTAGAAAGAAAGCTGTGGAAGGCTCCATCTGTTTCTCTGTCTTTCACACACACACACACTAACAATGAATCCCTCTGGTTCCAGTCTAAATATAGCTCAGAGCACAGTCATAAATCAATGTAACAGAAAACACACAACCTGTGCATATGAGCGTGTGTGTGTGTGTGTGTGTGTGACACGCGCAATGTGATCATGTGACCAGAATGTAGGGCAAACACATCAACAGAGCACAGAAGGTGTGAGCAGCACATACTGGACTCTGGGCCACAGGAAAAGTCCTTTGTGACTGTGACATTAGAGCAAATCTTATGGTGTAAATATCCAAATCTCCTGTGCATTCCCTGTGCGTCTGTCACACACATGTGATTCACGTACTTCCTATCTGCAGCCAGCCTCCAGCTTCCCAGCTGTCCCCATGTCCCACTTCCCTCATTTGACCCACAAGACTGTTCTGAGCTTTTTATACAAAACCTGGATCCAGTCATCTAATGCACACAAATACTCCAGCAAAAGCTCAACACTTTAAGTAGGAGAAGTGCTGAAAAGCAGAACAGCGTATGAGGATATTTCAGCAGAGCACAGTACAGTCAGAGATACTTCAGTTTGTCAGTTTGTGTTATTTGGCACTTATTTCCATGCATTGGTTCATTAACAGTGAAGTTCCAACATTTGCTGACACAGGAATTTCATGTTATCAATAGTATTACAGCTTTTGCAACTACAGACAGATTTAGAAATTAGTCCAATTTTCAGTTGTACTACATGTATTTATAAATGTAACTATTAAGGGGCAACAGGCAGCCACAGAGTCACAACTCCAGATCTGACGCCAGTGACTCGGTCAAGGGCAATGGCGGGAGTACCCCTGATACCTAACATGTACATGTCTCAGTGAGGAATGTTCTGTCACAGCGAAATGTCACACTCATCCTTTCGTACAGTGTGAGCCTTAGGTCAAAAAGAGGAGTACGTGAGAAGGAGGGAAGATGTGCCTGTGTGTATTACAGTTGGCAGCTGCCTGAGTTGATAATAATTAAATAGACATCTGGCTACCGGTCAACACTGAGTGTGCAGAGAAAATGTAGGGCAGGATTTGGCTCGTGCATGCATGTGAGCATGAGCGTCGGAGTACACATACAGCAGCGCTCTGGCTGTCAGACTGTAGGGTAGTAGGGCACTATGTGAAATTTAGAGTGGAAATCAGATTGGCTCTTATCATCCGCGAGCCACAGGGAGGAAGGGCTCAAGCTCCATGCAGAGGAGCGTACACTCGATTATTTCCTGGCAGTAGAGCGAGTTATTCCCTCATCTGGACCGCGCTCCGGTCTGTCTCATTGCACCAGAACAAAAAAAACCCAACTAGTTTTGCATATGCTGGCAATAATTTCTCCTGGCCTTGCAATAGTCTTGATTTCTGTCACAATAGTCTTACAGTCTTTTGCAACAGTGTGCATTTTCTCACAACAGTCAGAGCTGGTTATATTGTCGCTCTCAGCAGGAGACATGAGAGAGGAACCACTCACGGACTCAGCTGCATCTTTCCCCACTCTGCAACAATGGACAATAAGAACATATTCTGACTCTACAGTTCCACACAAACTAACATGTGGCTACAGATTAACATATTACGCAACAGACTACATTAAAAGCCTCTCTGGGAACTTTGCTGTTAGACAACACAAAGGCCAAATATATTGATATCCATTTTCTTCCCACGCAGGTGTTTTCTGTTCAGGCTCCTACAACAACTTCCATCACATATTGTCATGCTGAAATTGAACCCAGCACTGATGCCAGCACCACACTTTGCACTCATCTCCTGTCTCACCTGGTGAACAGACTACTTCCTCTTCCTCCTCCATTTTTGTTCAGTTTTTGTCTTTCCTCTGAACTTTTCAATCACTTTACAGGAAATCTTGCTTGCTGTACACACACATGTAGGTGCCTGTGCGTGTATCGACACATATTGAAAAAGCCCAAAACAGACCGGATATCTGGACCAGAACCAACAAACTGCATGTTGCACCCTATCCAGGAGGCCACAGCTGCTCAGCAGACAGTTGCATTCATTCATTACAGAGGCACACAGAGGGACATGTGATGGGAGAGGGCACGCTATGTCTTGAGCATGATCAATGTACAAAACAGAATATACAAAAGTGAAACTGAATATTTGTAACTTCAAGTCACTGACACCCACCTGTTGTATGAAGAGGAGCAGCTCTCTCTGCCTCTTCTACTGTCCTTACCATGACCATGCTCTCTGGATCTGCTTCTGTCCTTGTCACACTTTTCCCAGGCCTTGGCAGTGTCAATCCATCCAGCTCTGGAGGACAGACTCCATGGGATTAAGGGTGACACACCTAAGAGAAAGAATAGAACCATGCCAGACAGCTGACTGGAGAAGCCCATAAACAGTAGCAGCAGGCAACTGCTGCAGTTTTCATTTACTCTCATTTACTATTTAGTCCCTGTATTCAGAGCAGCACCTGACCCCTTTACAGTACAGTCATTTTCTGATGATGTTCCTCAAAAACAATACTTATGTATGATTAATGCGACTTCTTCACAGAGCATATTTAGGACACACACTTAGTGGATGTTCAAACAGAATATATAGGGCAGGTATTAAAAGTGTTCTCTATTGAAAATAAAAGAAAATACATAAAAGGCTGTGCTGAAAACAATCAGAGCAAACCTTCAAAAGGCTGTAATGTACACTGATATTGTTCATTGCCCTGATGGAAATCTCTTAGTATTCAAAGACAGTTGAGAGCATGAAGTAGGTAAATTCACAGCTGACTCCTCAGGACTCCTCATTAACATTAATGAGAATACCCAGAAGCAAAACTCATCTTTGATCTTGTTTGATACGCTGTATGTAAAGTCATCATGGCATAGTATGTGCACAACATAGACTGAAGTCATCATTATGAAGCATTACAATTTCTGGACTTTTACAAAAGTAGACATGTACCTGATGAACACAGGTACAGTGGAGCCGACAGGGCATCAATGCCTTTAGAGTATCCGCTGAAAATGAAAACAAAAAGTGAACATACTGCCAAGTCACACATCAAATCTTTATAGGAGTCCACATCCTAGACAGATTTTGTTAAAGAAATGTTTTAGAGTTCTTTTATCTATTTGTGGCAACATCTGAACTCCACATTTTATAATATTTTCAGCATCCTTGTTAGTTATCTTTTCGTAGCAGACAGTTATTATTAAACTTGATATAATAATTCAGGTAATTCATTCTTAAAGTGCAATATATATAGTCTATATATACATTTACAGATAAATCACTGAATAATAAAAAAGTGGATGGGTCTGCAACATGATCAAAGCACTTTCTCCAAATGCACAGCTGTGCTTTCTAAGTGTTTGAAGTGACTGGCTCATTGTCAAAGCGCAGTGTGCACTCGCCAGCCCATGAGGAACGGATGGAGGGCGTATTACTGATTCTATCAGGATCTTCTTCGCCGTCCACGTGGCCTGGACCCACACCCACTTCCAATTGATAACTTCCTAGTGCGCTGAAGGTGTGTCTGAAGCTCGTCCAACGGAACTGCTTCCCACCAGGTGCGTGTTCAAACACACATCACCATAAATCCCGTAGCAGGGCCATCACTCCCGGTGTGTTTGTGAATGGAGGCTGAATGAGTGAATGGAAGGGCGAGTCTGGCTGAGTGAGCATGTGGCTGCTGGCAGGGCCCTAACAGGGGATAATAACTGTATGCGTAATGGTTCATCAAAGCTCTCTGCACTACTCAGTGCTTACACCTCTCGCTTTGTGGCTTCTGTTTCATCAACATAAACACAGATGATTCTAACGTCATCGAAAATGCAACACGAGTTCAAGCTTTAATGGTCAGTTAAATACATTATGGTTTTGACACATCAGTCAAATAGAGGAGTACGGCCTTGTTGCTAGATATCAGATGCAAAATTAGCGATGGGTCATATGGCAAACATGTAATGATTTTGTTAGGCATTATCACAATCCATATTGCATGATTGATCTATTGATCCAAATTGGCATCTATGCAGCACTCAGTTTGGACCATTTCAAGCAAACATCGCCCTGAAAAAAACAATAAAACAGTCAAATCTCATAACTAGAGAAGAGTTAATAAATCAATCTGAATTTCAATATGTTTCTGGTTTGTCATTGTTTTAGTTAATCTACATTTTTTTTTTCAGCAAAGACATGTTGGCTTCCTATTAGCTGTCTGTTGTTATCACCCAAATTAAGACATTTTTCAACAACTGTATGATAACTGATCCGTCCCTGGAGCTCGTCACCTAACCAATCACATTATGTAAAACTAATCCACCATATGAAGCAGTGGAAAAGTTTACTTTGTTCAACAGTGCTTTTCCACATGATGACTGTCAATATTTCTCTTCATTCAACAAATACATTAGATTTAGATGCTGACTTAATGTGAGAATGTGAAAGACCATGTGAAAACCATGAATGTTCAGCAGCAGCATGATACGACTAATCTCCCTACAAATACCATCATCGGCATATCATTGGGAAATTAACACAACTCTTGTTCAAAGAGTAAATATGGACATTGGGAGCCCTTTAGGCCCTTGGCACTCCACACAGCATAAGAAGCCAAGGCCCAGATCATGCCAGAAATACCTGCTGTTCCTAATATCCCCAAGGGAAAAGCTAAGCACCAACAGTGAGGTAGAGTCTATCTGTGTAGACACTGCACATGTGTGTTAGAGAAAAGTTGAAAAGGAAATGATTCATAAAAAGTACGGGAGATGGTTGGCAGAGTTCATAGGAACAGTAAGCCCCCGAAGGATGTGAGGATTTGGCAGATGGACTGAGATGTGAGAAAAACCATCTTTTAGGACGGAGTACAGAGTGAATCCAGGCACACGTAGACACAGAAAATTAGGAGAAAGGGAAAGAGTGGGATCGAGAAGAGAAAAAAAAAGATGAAGGCACAGGAAGCCAGAGAGACAGACATACAGAGAGATGGAATGAGACAGGCTGGATACAGCCAGCATCCAAGGGAAACAAGCTATGCAGCAAACAAAACTGGAGTGGAGCTGCATTTAGGGACCTATAAGAAAATGCAGGAGCGCCTAGGGTACAACGTGGCCCACTTGTGATCTAAGCAGTATAAATTAGAGCTGAAATGTGGGAGTTTGCAGACAGGTTGTGACACGGATCGGAAGAGGGGAGTAAGGGAATGCCTTGGATACTGATAAACAGGCATAAACAAGGTTGCTGTCTTGTTTTCTACCTTATTTGGCCATTGGTCCAGCTGCCAGATGAGCAGCACAGTGATCAAACTCATCCAGCTCAGAATGAAAAGCAGTAACGTCAGAAAACCCGAATATAGGTTGTCCTTTGGTGTCAAACAGGAGACAGTAAGTCTGCCTCAGAAATGAGGAAACTGCTTCCAACAGCAATTATTTTGTTTTAAATCTTCAGCACTAATGCACCTTTTATTAATGGTCTCTAGTCCAATCTCTGACTAATGTTTTTCTTCCCTTCTTCCCTCATTTCTGCTGAATTTGTTTCTTACCTGTGCCTGCACCTGAGTCCAACCTCCCTGAATAGAGATCAGTGTGCTGTTTCTCCATCCCACCTGCGGTTTGTTTCCTGCTCCTATACTGCAGCTAAACATACACACCTCTGTGGTACCACACATACATAATGACAAGTTCATGGACTCACCTGTCCACAGCAGCATGTTGGAGGAAAGGAGGCAAATCTCGCCGGTAGAAGAAATCTGCGGGGAAGAAAAGACAATGAGTATTGAGTCAGGTTCCTGAGAGGTCTACATTTGATTTTATATGAAGTTATCTTGTGATTTAAAATAACACAACAAAATTAAAAATGTAAACCTGATGAAAGACCTGAGATAACCACATCATGTTACAATAATACAATAACGCAGCGTATGCCTCATTGCAATGTGTTTTTTTTTTCATGTTTTGTGTTTTTTTCTCCCCAATTTGGAATGTCCACTTTCAAATGCAATGCAGTCATTTTCACTGCCAACTCCACTGTTAGTCTGGGGACAGAGTCAACAGCAAAAGAGAAAGTCCCTGTGTTGTCAAGCTCGCTAACTGGATTTCTGGCTGTGCTGAAGACAAGTTTGCTTCAACATTTAAGAACAAAATCAGCAGACAGTTGGAGCAAAGGAAAAGTTCAGGTGCTGGCGCAGTAATACAGAGACAGTGTTTGAATGGCAATTAGGTATTTACCTTCATATGGTTAATGTTATGTATTATTGTAAAGTACTAACAAAACTATTTTAATTACGCATAATAAATCCATGTAAAATTGCTCAAACAACCTGGACCATCGTATATCCTGAACCAGATCAAATGTTTTCATACTTTCAACACTAAGATTTCAATCAGTTGTCTTTTACTTTAGTTTGTGAAGAAAAACATAGGAACATTACAAAATAAATGTTCAATATAAACTTTAATTCAGGATGGCAGCTATTAGAGTGAAACACAGTTAACATGAGACATAACAGACTGCTGACAGCCACTTCAGAGCCTATGGCAAAAGTTAGGCAAATCTTGTCCAAGACAGAGCAGATATTTCACTCGGATGGATATGGAAATATTAGGAAACCACACTCAGTGTGGGAAGATCAGTGTGTCAGCATTAATAAGTGGGACAAAGAACAGGAAGACAAGCAACAAATTCAAAAACATCAACCACTACCAACAACATAACCAAATAATTTATGGTACTGCTTCTTTTAAGCTGGAGAAATTAGATCAGCCTCAAAATGTCAGAGCAACAAAATGTAGCAAGTCCTCCTTGCATTTTCCTCCATCAATAAAACAGAACAAGTCAAACGCTTGGGTGCACAGTTAATGGCCCCACTTGTCATAATGCTCAGATTTTACGTGACCGATCAACACAATCAGTTCTAAATCACACACTTAGGCTGCACATTCACATGCCAGCACACACACACACACTTATAGAGACTCCTTTGAAGAGCCAAGGCAAAAAGCACACATTCACATCTGGATACCATCCTCTTCTTTCTTCCATAAAGACCCCTAACGCGAGAGAGGCTCAGAGCAGTTTTCAACAGCATAAAGAACACAAAAAATGCTTGAAACAGGAGGAAGAATAATAAGAGCTGTTGGAAGTTCAAGCTTGAATATGATAAAAGGGCACAGGGCTCTTCTGTTTTGTAAGTGAAATGTAGAACATCTTCCGTCCATTTGAAATACAAGTCCCACAGAGAGGGCCTGAACTGCTCACTGTGGAAGACTGACCAAGCAAGGCCTTTGATACCTCAGACACCTGGACACCCAAGGGGAGACTCACACAAGCAAACACACATAAACTTCCAACAGGCTGAGAAAGAAAGGCCTGAAGCGTAGTGCTGAGGGCCGACCTCAGGCAATTCCTTTCAAGAACACAAGCCAAAAAAACAATGAGGTGATTCATCAGGAACATGGAGTGAGCTGCATGCTAACAAAGACCTGAGATAAGAATTCATTATAACAACAAGATGAAGTCATAGTAAGAGACAACACCAAGAGTTTATTCAATCAGTTACTATGTAGAAAATACAAGAAGTATGCATTAAAAAGTGATGAAAACTGGAACATCTCCTTCCAAAAGTAATTGTGTTGAAGCAATGCTGTGTAGTGTGTCCTGCATACACAAACAGACACACATGCTATCACTATAAACACCAGCTTGTGCACACGCATGCCATGAATGCTAGCGTGAGTGAGTAATTGCTTCTACCTGTGGTGATCTCGAATGAGTGTTTGATGAGGGCTGGAGTTCTATGCTTGGCAGCATATGAGAGAGCTAATGGCTGAGGACTAATTGCTGCCGATTGTGCTTGCGTGGCTTTCTCTCTCATGCTAATGTTTCACAGAGCTACAGGCCGGAGGGTTTTAGATGGAGTTGATATTGACATTGAACCACATGCTGCCGTTCTGCACTGCAGTACAGGTCTAAGTTGCCTAGGTAAAGGCTACTGTCTCCCACACTCTCAGATGCTATCTGCACAGACAGATGTGCACAATTGCTCTTGCAGTGACAGCGACCTGATATTGCCCTGCCGCCCGTAAAGAGCACAGCCATTAGCTGCTGGTCAAATGCTTCCTGAAAAAAGACTGGCCTTCTCAACTCTAAACCTCAAAATCAATACTGGGTGCAGACTTTTGATTAAATCGATCAAAAATTAAAAGGAATTGCTGCAGTTAAATTTGGTTTTCTTGGAAATGATGACCAAGCCAGTCTTCTAAATCTTATTGGTCTTTTAATAACATATTATCTGAATGCTGACATTCCTCATTTCAATTCAAATAATCCCTTCAATGACAAAGCAATAGAGGTCAGCAGTTCTCATCAATAACCCTGATCTGAGAGCATCTGGTAATGGTGTGATCAGTTCTGAAAGAATTGAATATCTGCTCAGCCATGATCTTCGGTCAGTGATCAGTCATGCCAGTCAAATGGAAAGACATTCATACACAAGCTGTGTTGCTGCACTGACTGTAATGACCCACTAACCGGTTGTAGAAAGCATTAGCTGCAGCGCAGAGCAGCAGACAGCCTCACCTTGGCTGTGCACTGTGCTGCACTGATAGATGACACAAGAACAACCCTGCAATGACACAGTTCCAAAATCTGCGCCTATCAAACACACTTGGCATCCAATGTGACCCGAATGAAAAGCAAACAACAAATTCAAGAAAGAAAAAAAAACAACCCCTATTTTCCCTCTGCCCTGTTCCCTACGGTCGGTCTGTTCAGCACATTTCTCATGCCACAATATGCTGGCCCAGCACATTTTTTTTTTTTACCAGGGGCTATTTTTATCATGTTACACATTTGCATCACAAAAGGAGGCTGGGCCTATAACTTAAAGAAAGGGGAGTGGCCCAGATAAAAGCTACACAAATACACTTCAAAGCTGGAGTTGACTGTTCAAAGCTGCAGTCGGCAGGATGTTTGATATTTTGGTTGTATTAGCAGCTCTGGCACGGGTTCACCAGGCAGTATGGGGCTCACAGGGGGTGTGTGGGGTAAGAAGGGGGTCTAAACAGGCGTATCTATTTTGGAACCTTTGAAGACAAAGATATGGCATGTACTCAGCTGTGTGCTTCCTGGATTTCTATCTGATTCACTACAAAGACCAAGAGGAAGTCTAAACTGACAGCACCTGGATGGCACTTGCCTGGAAGACATATATCCATACAATGTCTTCAAACACATGCATGCTCACACATACACACACACACACACACACACAAAATGTTCACCTCTGTCCTTCAACTCCACAGGATTATTTATTATGGCACGTGTTGCAGCTTCCCAAACACACACACACACACACACACACACACACACACAGGACAGATTGCCATTAGTCATTTGTGCAGCTGCATGATGCGTGATGCGGCCCACAGGGGCTTCTTTCCACCTGAAATCTCTGTATTCCACCTAAATCTACTCCCTCGGCTTCTTAAAAGACAACTCATCTGTTCATAATCATGGCGTCACATGAGGAAGGACAAAATGCAAGGATATTCATCTGTTCAGTCTGGGGATATTGTGAATTAATCACATATATGAATAAGTGTGTTGCTTTTCCCAGTGATGGGGTAGCTTACATGGTGGAGAGGTATATTCAAAGAGAGGTTTGACATTGGATGGAGGGGGCAGATGATAAGAAGTAATTCTGTCCTCCTTGGGGGACACCTCAGTAACCACCTGCAAAGTAAACATAGGTATTAATAGCTTCAGTGAATGTGTCTTTGTTTCTCACTCTCTCTCTCTCTCTCACACACACACACACACACACACACACACACTACCTGAGTCTTGTTTCCTTCAACACTAAGACGTTGGTGCTCTGTCACTCTGGGCCCAGGTTGTCCACCAGCCACATCAGTGGTAGCACTTGACTGTCTGTTGATCAGGTCATATCTTAAGGAAAAGTCTGTTTTCATATTCACCTTAAACAATGCCGACATGTGATTTTGATTTGCACTTATATAACATTACTTTGTCCTGATCTTACTCCCCATGCCTCCACTACAACCCCCTGCAGGTCCATTAATGCATTAAACCTCCTTATCTGGGTCATCTCGCCTTTTCACAAAACAGCCCTTTACAGTCCTAAACCCACCTCCCACCCACCCAATCCTTTCGAGCACACACACACACACACACACACACACACACACACAGATGGGACGCTAACCCCTTTCTGTCACTTAGACTCAATCAACAGCAGAGAAAAACATACAGAAAAAAAGGAATAACAACTACATCTAATGGCGACTCAGTAGGGAAGCACTTGGAGCTCCTTAATGTCACTTAGAAATACACACCAAAATACACATTCTAACACAATAGCTTTGTTATGTTTCTTTTACACTTTGATATAACATGAATTTAAAATTCAAAATAGGGGGAAATTTGTGACTGAACAACTCACATCCCAGAAGACAGCTATCTTGCATTATAGGCAACACCAGTGGAGAACATCACACACAGATCCACAAATACAGCAAAAGCCTCCTTTAGTAAGCATCACATTTTCACTCTCAGAGAATGAGACGGCTGCTGTATCAAAGCCTCATTTAACATGCACTTCATAAGAGAGTGTGTGTATTCGTCTGTGGCATGCGCCAGTCTGACTTCCTGGTTCCCCTCTGGTACAGTGCTGTCACTGAGAAACAGGGCGATGCATGATGCCAAACGGCACTCAGATCCACATGACCTCCCCTGAGGGGCAACCTTGCCAACGAAGAGGAACATCATCAAGGGACAAATCTTTAATTAAGTAGCCTGTCCTGCCAATCAGCCCCCTCAACAACCATTCAACTAAATGGGAGGGAGTTAGGGAAAAGATGCTGTTGTGTACAAGCAAAAGCCCTCACAGACAGAGCACCTGGTCCATAAATAAAAGCAAAATGCATGTTGGGACTGAATGTTATTTAGGAACATGACAAGCATCTGCTGCTCATAAGTGTATACATAAGTGATAGGACACTGCTGGGCTGTAAAGCACTGTGGGCCCAGTCTAACAGCCCTGTCTCCCACAGGCTTCATCCAGCTCTGGTGTTCAAAGCTCCCCCTTAAAAGCTTCACATTAATGTTAAGAGGACAGTTCACAAAGCACTGAAGGAACAGAGTAATTTAATAACACTGACCCATTTAATTTAGACAGGTGCGGTTTCTCTATGACCATATTATATTTTCTTATTTTTCTGTCCTTTATACATACAAAACAATGTGTGATCCAATGCAAACACGACATTCATGTACTTTTGTACTAGTATCAAAAGTAGAAGTTCTTATTATACAGTAGAATGGTCTATGTCATGTTATATATGGATCGGTATTACTGATGCATCAACATGTAAGCAGTATTTTCATATTGCAGCTGGTCAAGGTGATAATAATTTTAGTCTAGATTTTAATCTATAATGATTAATCATATTTTATTAGCTGATTATAACTGTTAGCAACTTTTGAACAATCGTAGTGGAGTAAGAAGTGCAATATTTTCCTCTCCAATGAAGTAGAAGTATAAAGTAGCATAAAATGGAAATACTCAAGACACAGACAGTCAGTAGAAGACATTAGATGTTACCAACCTGGAGGCGAGTATAGATGTGCTGCCTGAGGAAGAACAAGCAGAATAAGACTCTTCTTCTTCTTGGACCTGATTGGAATAACAATTATTTCACACTCCTCCTCTGCTCTCTAATCTACTCATAATTCATTTTAGAGTTCAAATTAAACCCACAGCAATAGTATCTATTGTGATTCATGATTTCAGATGATATTCTTTATAACACTAAATCATATCATTAACATCTTGTCCTACCATTTTTTTGGAGTTGAGTTTTCTATTAGCTGCACTGAGTTTCTTCTGTTTTGTGCAGTAGGCCATCCAGCTTTTTTCATCAAAACCATAGTTAAAGTAATCTGAGACATCAGCACCTAAAAGCAAAACACAAAATAGTAATGAACAGGTCTGCATGTCATTGCTCACTACACAGCTGCACTGAATGAGTTTACATAGAAAGAGAACACCACAAAGAGAATCACCTACATATACTTACAGGCTCAAAGGCCACTTACTAGCTTTCCTCCATGGCTTTTCCTCTGCATTCACCATCAGTATTGGCATTTTTTGCTCATTGTTCAATGCATCCAAGTCTGGTCCTTTTCTATTATCAACTGTAAAACATTTGACAGGACTCAAGGTATCTGAAAAAGCCACGTCATGGGACATTTTTTCAGCATAAAGACATAATTGAAATTAGGCTGTATTAGCAGAGCTTAAAAGTATGTTCCAAGGCTTTAATAGGAAAAAGCATTTTTGGAGGCTGAATTTTTTCTTTAATTAATTACATAAGAAATAGAAAAACCTTCCTGTCCTTTCAGTGTTTGTGCTTGTCTTATGTTAAGTGTTGCCTTGACTCCTGAGCCGTCCCTTTCAGCATTCATTTTCAGATGCACAGGTGTGTGCCCAGGGCTGCAAGACAACAAAAGGCGTGCACATTATCTCCATCATCATGACATTAACAGTGAGAAATGCTGTTGTCTGGGCTGAGTGCTGATAACCTAATTTCAAATGGCACCTCCACATGTAAGACTAATAGATGAAAAGAAAAATAACAATGAAAATATCTCTCAAAGCTACATTTTGACAAAACTGGTTTCCTGAGAAATAGGTCTAATGCACATTCATATTATGCCCAACAGGCAAACAAACACAATAAAAGGCTGAAGAATTCAACATTATTTTGTCAGAAGATGGATAGTAAACAGTTACACTCTGTGCATGGTTGCACAGAAATCATTGCATTCATCAGTATTGTCATTATCACTGTCTTCATCATCTTGGACAGTGTTGTAAGAGAAGCACAACTTCTTTAAGGAAATGGGGCACAGCATAATGTACGTGCATGGTGAGTGAGTGGTCGAGCAAGTGAGAGAGAGCAAGCAGCAGAACAGTTAGGGTGAATGCAAGGAGAGCAGAGGCAAAATGTTAGCAGTAAGTTAGCAGCTGAGCAGTAAATGTAAATGTAACTTGCAAGTATCAAAAGTAGAAGTACTTACTATACAGTAGAATGGTCTATGTCATGTTATACATGGATCAGTATTAATGATGCATCAACATGTGAGTAGTATTTCCATGTTGCAGCTGGTCAAGGTGTTAATAATTTTAGTCTAGATTTAATCTATAATGATAAATCATATATTTTTAGCTGATTATAACTATTAGCAACTTTTGAACAAATGTAGTGGAATAAAAAGTGCAATGTTTCCTCTGCAATGAAGTAGAGAAGTATAAACTACCATAAAATGGAAATACTCAAGTTAAGTACAAGTACGGCAAAACTGTACTTGAGTAGTTGAGTAAATGTAGTTAAAGTATTAACTTTCCACTACTGTGAGTGCAGAGTGGTGGCGAAATATTCTTGACAGAAAAAAACACAGTACACACAGTGTGTGTCTACATACCTTCCATGAATTTTCACTTCAGCCTTTAACAGATGAACATTAGTCTCTGTTTACCTCAACACTTTGGAATCCCTTGCCAATACAAGCCTAATATGCTGAGCCCATCTTAGGATCAGAGAAAACAGATGGCACCAGCCTGATAGTTGTTGTGTCACAAACAAACAGAAATAACCAGCTGCCAGCTTCTCCAGGCTCCGGGCTTAGAGTTTATAGCGAGGAATGAGATACGGGGCGGAGCACTGAGGATGCAGACAGTCGGTAGAAGACATTAGATGTTACCAACCTGGAGGCGAGTGTAGATGTGCTGCCTGAAGAAGAACAAGCAGAACAAGACTCTTCTTCTTCTTGGACCTGATTGGAATAACAATTATTTTACACTCCTCCTCTGCTCTCTAATCTACTCATAATTCATTTTATAGTTCAAATTAAACCCAACAGCAATAATATCTATTGTGATTCATGATTTCAGATTATATTCTTTCTACTGAGGTTATGGTCTCTTCAAAAAATAACACTAAATCACATCAGTAATATCTTGTCTTACCATTTTTTTGGCTGCACTGAGTTTCTTCTGTTTTGTGCAGTAGGCCATCCAGCTTTTTTCATCAAAACCATAGTTAAAGTAATCTGAGACATCAGCACCTAAAAGCAAAACACAAAATCGGAATGAACAGGTCTGCATATCATTACTCTCCACACAGCTACATTGAATGAGTTTACATAGAGAGAGAACACCATAAAGAGAATCACCTACATATACTTACAGGCTCAAAGGCCACTTACCAGCTTTTTTTGGCATTTTTTGCTCATTGTTCAATGCATCCAAGTCTGGTCCTTTTCTATTATCAACTGTAAAACATTTGACAGGACTCAAGGTATCTGAAACAGCCACTTCACAATCATGACAGGCATGTTAGCCAAGGACTTTAATGTAGAAGATTATTATATATTCATTTTTAATAACGTCATGGGACATTTTTTTCAGCATAAAGACATAATTGAAATTAGGCTGTATTAGCAGAGCTTGAAAGGCTTTAATAGGAAAAAGCATTTTTGGAGGCTGAATTTTTTCTTTAATTAATTACAAAAGAAATAGAAAAACCTTTCTGTCCTTTCAGTGTTTGTGCTTGTCTTATGTTAAGTGTTGCCTTGACTCCTGAGCCGTCCCTTTCAGCATTCATTTTCAGATGCACAGGTGTGTGCCCAGGGCTGCAAGACAACAAAAGGCGTGCACATTATCTCCATCATCATGACATTAACAGTGAGAAATGCTGTTGTCTGGGCTGAGTGCTGATAACCTAATTTCAAATGGCACCTCCACATGTAAGACTAATAGATGAAAAGAAAAATAACAATGAAAATATCTCTCAAAGCTACATTTTGACAAAACTGGTTTCCTGAGAAATAGGTCTAATGCACATTCATATTATGCCCAACAGGCAAACAAACACAATAAAAGGCTGAAGAATTCAACATTATTTTGTCAGAAGATGGATAGTAAACAGTTACACTCTGTGCATGGTTGCACAGAAATCATTGCATTCATCAGTATTGTCATTATCACTGTCTTCATCATCTTGGACAGTGTTGTAAGAGAAGCACAACTTCTTTAAGGAAATGGGGCACAGCATAATGTACGTGCATGGTGAGTGAGTGGTCGAGCAAGTGAGAGAGAGCAAGCAGCAGAACAGTTAGGGTGAATGCAAGGAGAGCAGAGGCAAAATGTTAGCAGTAAGTTAGCAGCTGAGCAGTAAATGTAAATGTAACTTGCAAGTATCAAAAGTAGAAGTACTTACTATACAGTAGAATGGTCTATGTCATGTTATACATGGATCAGTATTAATGATGCATCAACATGTGAGCAGTATTTCCATGTTGCAGCTGGTCAAGGTGTTAATAATTTTAGTCTAGATTTAATCTATAATGATAAATCATATATTTTTAGCTGATTATAACTATTAGCAACTTTTGAACAAATGTAGTGGAATAAAAAGTGCAATGTTTCCTCTGCAATGAAGTAGAGAAGTATAAACTACCATAAAATGGAAATACTCAAGTTAAGTACAAGTATGGCAAAACTGTACTTGAGTAGTTGAGTAAATGTAGTTAAAGTATTAACTTTCCACTACTGTGAGTGCAGAGTGGTGGCGAAATATTCACATCTTGGACAGTGTTGTAAGAGAAGCACAACTTCTTTAAGGAAATGGGGCACAGCATAATGTATGTGCATGGTGAGTGAGTGGTCGAGCAAGTGAGAGAGAGCAAGCAGCAGAAAAGTTAGGGTGAACAGGATGCAGTAAATTTCCAGTGCAGGTTTCTGTTTGTCAGTTAATAAAGGCTGCAGCTTCTCAATACCAAAGTGAAATTCCTGTGTGTTGTTTCCTAACTGCTGGAAAGGTGAAGGGGGTTAGCCCCAAAGCAAGAATTGACTTCAGGCCGAGAGGAAAACAAACATCTCTCTCGTGCGTCCAAACTACGGTCTGGAAGCTGAGCAAGGAAAAGCAACAACAGTTTTCAAATTACTCCATAAAACAAAGAAAACACAAAGTTTATTTGGCAGGTGCTGTGACAAAAATACAAAATAATGTGCATGGTACATGATCATGAGAGCTGGAGAATGCAGTGTAGCTATTTTTAGCTGAGTGCTTCACTCAGACAACTCTTGTCAAGACCAATCACAGAAAGTGCCCACTTTCACAGATTCTTTGGGGAATGATATTATGTTAAAATAAAAAAATATATTAGTTCCACTGCCAGTTACAAAGGCAAACATGATAAAGCCATCTGAAAAAAGTATCATTTTTTTAGTTAAGTTACAATCTGTTCACACATTAGCAATACAAAATAATTAATACATGTAACCTGCTTCAAATTCTTCCAGATTGCACTGTTAAGTCACAAATGAAAAAAAAACACACAAAAAAACACAAGACTATGGTTGAAGCTTTGGTGTACGTTACAGTAACTTACTGTAATTGGCAGGCTACGCTACACTTACTCTGAGGCAAAGAGGCTGGAGAATGCAGACCACAGATATTGTCAGTGCTCCAGTTGTGTGATTGCTTACATCCACATTTCCCAGCTCACAAATAAACACTGCTTGCCTGGCCACAGATTTAATGAGCATCAAAATACTTCTTAATGTTCCACTTGACTGGCTGCGCATTTCAGGCAGCACACACTGTGCCGTCACACACGTATTGTGCAACTATAATGATCACTGTCATTATTGTACTGTGAAAAGTGTATTATATCTGAATGCTTCATTACTGTAATGCAGGCGGTTCTAATTTGAGTTGAGCATGGCAGCACAATTCAACCTGAATTAGTTCACTGCTCACTGTCATCACTGGCCTGTGTGAACTAAGCTTTGAGAAATTCAAAACCCACAGTTAAAGTAAGATAGGTATTAAAATTAAGTGGGCAAGGTGAAATAACTGTAATCAAAGTTTCATAAACTGAATCATAACATAATTTTCTCATTATTATGGGAAGCAAAATAGTGGTTGTATCCAAATGTAGCCAGTTGTTATGCCTGTAACATCACTTTTGACAGGTTTTCATTCATTCATTAAAGGTGAAGGGGTTAGTGACATGCTAGCAAATACATGGGATCATATGCCTCAGTATGACACACAGCGTACACACCTGGGTGGGATCTGAACTTTCTTCTTTTCTTTCTTGTCATCACCGGTGTTCAGTTCAAAAATGACTGAAACACACACACACATACACAAACCAAACATAAGTCAACCTTAGTGGCTTAATTTGACAACTTCAGTATGATACATTCACATGTGACTCTATAACTACATCAGCTGTGATTCATTTACTTTATCACAATATTGTTAGAGCCTGAAATGTAGAGAACAAACACATAAACATACAGAGGTTGACCTGTTAAATCTTACATTGATAGAGTTGTCCCTCTTCCTTTTCATCTTCAGGGACAACTTTGGAGTCAGTCTCCGATGAGGACATTTTAATATAGAAAAGATGTTTTCAAACTGGAAAAAAATAGATAGTTCAAGGTTTCTATTGCAGGAAATTAAGGGAAGTGGCAACTGGGTTGATCAACTGCAACTAACAGCTAGCTTAAATGCTAATATCAAATAAACGGTTGATATATTTTTAACGTTTAAAATAACTGAATTTACCCTTTGGATTCCTTTTTTCCCCTTTCAGCCTTTGAAATGTCGTTGTTAGTAATGACACAGAAATTATAATAAAGCCAGAAATTAATTATTTAATCAATAACTATAACATTAAAACTTTTCTGCACTTTCCGTTGTTCAGTTCTCATCTGGATGGTGCTTATCGCCATAGCAACGAGCTCGCGCTTGCGTGACGTCTTTACGCTGCGACGCGCGTTTGCCACGTCACCTTTAGGAGACTCGTGTGTTTGTTTTGTTGGAGCTACTTTAGCCGGAATTTCTGATGCTCCTTTTTCGATTTCTTTGCGTTTAGCTAACACTGACAATTGGCAAAATGTTGACGACGGAGGACGTGACGCAGTTTCCGCTCCACATGTGGGAGAAGGTGCTGTCGAAGGTGAAGAAGGCTGTTGTTTTTATGGATGACAGGTGTGCGGAGGCTCTGCACTGGAGCGGAGGTGCCGCCGTCTTATTGGAGGCTGGAGCCAGAAATGTAAAGGAGTTCTCCAGCTTCGAAGCCTGCGGTGCGAACGAACCGAAAGCCGTGTTCGTGGTGAGCACTTTGTTGAAGGGCAGAACAGTCGACATCATTAAAGACATCATCTCCCTCAGTCACTTCCAGTATTGTGTCGTGTTCACCACCGTGGCTCACTCGGTGCACCTGTTCGCCAACAATGTCACCACAGAAATGGAAGGGAACCCTGTGTTTGAGCAGTTTGAGGAGAAGCTGTGCGAGTGGATGGGAAACATGAACTACACAGCTGAGGTCATGCATGTTCCTGTGGTCTTCGCCCCTGTGTCCCAGCAGCTGCTCCTCACTCCCCCACGTTTGCACACCTGTTCCCCCTCCTCTCACCTGATCTGGACTCAATAAACGCCAAACGACCAGAGAAGAAGAGATTTGGAGGCCTGGTTGACATAGACATGAACTCACTCCCTGTTGAACTGCAGACTGAAATCAAATCTTTGGCCTCAGCATTAAACTCAGTGTTTGAAGCTACAGGCACCAGGGAGGAGAGTTTTGCTGTGGGTCCCATGAGCCGCATCATCGCAGGGGAACTAGCCAATCACCCTCAGGCCAAAAACCGAAGGAAGACAGCCCCTAATAAAGCATCGATCATTTTTGTGGACCGAACAATGGATCTTACAGGTGAAACCTCCCTGATTATTGCACCATATTGTTTCAAATCATTCTACATAGAGCAGAACCTTCTCACATCACAATCATGACTCTTTCTTCTCTTTATAGCAACAACTGAAACTGTGGGCCTCCCCTCAGATAGAGCTTGGGAAAAGTTCCTGTCCCCAGTTTACTTGCTTACTTTAGCTCAATTCTTGGATTATGTTATTTGATCCCATGGACAATTGAGCCAAGATAGCTGAATATTGCTGTTTGACATAACTTCAGACATCCCTAAATACATAAATAATGCCTTTCTTGAGGCATTTATTAGTTTATTAACTACTATATATTGGACCTTCCTCTTGTAGCCTTGGGTAGGCCCTCCTCCCACTTTAAAAACATCTGCTTTATGGTATTCATACCTGTGAAGGCTAAAATAATGAAATGCCTGTTAGGACATACTGAAGATATATTTTCGAATTCTTCATTTTTTGATTCTCAGGAGCTGTTGGTCACCATGGCGACAACCTGGTGGAGAAGATTCTGACTGTGCTCGAACCCTTACCTGGTCATGTGACAGACGTAAAGGTGGACATGCTGGAGCTCACAAGTCTGCAGCGAACCCCTCACTCCGAGACCACCCTGGCCCCCGGCTGTCTCGCACAGACCCGGTGAGTGCATCTCTGATGATAACTTTAACCATAGTTCAGTACAAGAAATAATCATTTTCCTGTTAGTTGGTTTCATACACACAACTGTTATTATGACCGACTTGAGAGACTTACTTTGAGTCATCATTCATCGCATCTCAATTCAGCCATCATTTTAAAATGTTTTGTGTTTTTAAACATGACCCATTAAACAGAAGACAAGTGAGTATGAAGAAAATGTGAGTGTACATCATCATTGAATGAGGTAAATAACACAATAAGACAAGAGAAGCAAAGAACAGAAAAGTGATAGAAAGAAAGAAATATAGTAGGTAATCAGGAGGTAGTGGGTTTGCAGTTTTTTCTACTAACTAAATTTGCTGTACCTTTATATACTTCTCAACTAAAATGCTTGAGTTTCAGATATTTTGGCTGTGCATGTATTGAGTTCTGGTGGTTCAACTGACTGTCCAATGTGCAAGACCCAATATGACATTTAACAGATGCCCAAAAGGGCAGAATTTAAGGTCATCTTTTCTACTGCTGAAAGCATGAGCCCCATTTGTTTTTCAAGGAGTGGTTATGTGATTTTCAAATATCATATGCACTGGTTGTCCCGGTATGGACCACATGGAAGGTGTGATTTTTATCCCTCAACTAGAGCTATAGTGATTAGCTATTTAATCGTTTAGTCTGAAGCTATTTTGATAATTGATTAATCATTCAATTCAATTTTCAAGCAAAACTGCCAAATATTTTGTTTTTCACTTTTGAAATATAGAATATATATAGACAGATATATAGAATTTGCTGCACACTACATTTTAGAAAATTGGATACTTTAAGGTTTTGGACTGTTGGTCACACAAAACGGCAAATGAGTGTTTGTGAAAATAATTTGTGGGTTGTGGCTCTACTCTCCACCCCAGTAATAATTAGAGTTAAAATTACACACTGTGTTTCAGCACATTCATAAATCCTTCCACAATTTTCTCCAGAGATAGTTTGTGTGCACAAGGAACTACATTTCCCCTTCAGGAGAGCACAAAAGACCCCACGAGCTCATCAAATGTGGTGTTATTTACTGTAACACTACTTACTGATTATTCAAATACTTTTATATTACATAAAATGAGTTTTTAAAAAATGAATAATAAGTGCGTCAGTTTTTGCCTGATGTGGGGTTTGCATGCTCTCCCTCTTCCTGTGTGTGTTTCCTCTGGGTACTCCAATTTCCTCCCTAATTCCCATGCATGTTAGGTTAATTGGAGGCTCTGAATTGCCTCTAGGTGTGAGCGTGAATGGTTGTCTGACTATTTGTGTTATGGTTAAAATGCCATCCAATATGATGAGTTTAGTTACAGAGGAACAAATTTTGTTACCCACCTCCCTATGGATCATTTATCCTCTCTGAGTGGGGTTAGATAGTGTTTCAAGGAATCTCAAAAGAAAATATGGTGTTATTTCACTCACACCTAAACCAGAGATCAGCGGAGATCAACAAATCTGTGTATTTTACCAACAAAATGAAACTGGCCTTTGGAACCTACCCCTACTACCACAATATACATTTTAACTTTTTTCCACTTGGCCAAACACACGTATGTGCAAACACACACTCACCAGCCTCGAGCCAGCCCCCACTGAGTGAGTTGAGTGGCACATGACCAGCATTAGGTGCCAGTTGCTCAGTGAAGCCTGCCTCTAGTCTTGGCTGTGCAGATGCACGTGTTAGGCGCCTGCGGTGGGGCTGTTGTACATGGCAGGGATTAGTCCTACATCATGTGTTCCACTCCCGCTTCGCCCCTTCATGTGGTTGCAGGAGGAAAAGGCTTTGACTGAGAAGAAGAGTTTTGTGGCCGGAGCTGTCATGCAGTATGTCTGACCGCGTGCATGAATGAGCTTACACATAACCCTGAATTCAGCGGGGACCGTTCTGAGCTAGGTGGGAGGTTCTGTTGTAATGGAACCAGTCTTAGATCTTACTAGTCAGTGCTGTTTAGACAGCGTCTACTGCAGCAGATAATACGAGCACAGCAGGGGCAGGTTGCACCGACCCTTGGATGCAGGGCTCAAGTTTGGGGCATGTTAACCAGATACCTACAATACGCCCACAAATGCATCTCAAGTCACTGTAGTAGTCTGAATATCACGATTGAACAAACACAGCTGAGAAAACTGCAGACAGATGAAATGTCTCATGTGCCTCATGCTGCAGCAACAAGCTTATCCTCTCACATTGTTTTTCTGTAAGAAACGGTCAAGTGTATGATGACAAAGCACCTCAAGGAGGAATTGGTGGCTGGGCAGATTTTGAGGCCCTGGCAGCAATGTTTCCAATCACTGTTCCAGATCTTTTCACCTAATATGAGTCTCAGCCAAACACCTTTATCGCTCAGCGTTCAGATGACCGATTCAGATATTGTACACAAGTTGCAGCAGGCGCTCAGACAGTGTAGCTAAAAGTAATAAGTAATGCAGCGGGGGTTGTGTCTGAATGGAGAACATGTCTCATCAGGGCCAGCAGGATCAGCAGGAGTGTTATTGCCTGTGCTATCTCTGAGCAGATGGCCCAGTTGAGCCTTATCGCAGATGTTTAGGAGATTGAAGTGCTGCCGAGACGCAGCAAGAAAGAAGCCTGTGTTCGATAGTTTCACTTAAATGCATTAAATGCAAACTGCCATGAAAGCACAGAAAAAAATATGCCCTGGTTCATAAAGAGCCTATAATGTCCCTTGATAATGGAGTTTGCTACGAGTGACATGCAAACAGCCAGTCATTGTACAGGTGTTTTGTTCCATCAGCATGTGACACAACAACAGAGACCGTGTGGAGTGAGAAAATTAGTGCAGATGGTGAAGAAATTGTTTTAAAAAAGGACACATCAGTTCGCCTGTATGGCATAGTGAAAAAACTTCACTTTACAAATGGACTCAGCTTCAATGTTTTGCCACCGCTTGCATTCAGCTGTTTGTGAGTGGTGTTGGCATGTAGCAGTTTCATTATCATTCACAGACAGTATTTCAGGTTGTATTAGCCACATTAATGAGAATAATATTTTCACAGTCAATTAGAAAAGCACAATAATAAATAATTTCAATAATAAAACTTGAGATTTTTAATCTTATAACTATTAAAATTTTAAAAGAAAAAGTGATCCAAAGTGAGGTTGTTAAATTCAAAGCAAAGTGTTTAAATTCAGCCCTTTTTTCCTGGTCTTCATTAAAAGTCAATAAATCAATAATTATCAATATCGACTGAAATGAAACTTTATCATGATAAGTTGATAAATAAATAAATCACTCCAGTATGTTGAGGAGAGGGCTCCAATGTATGTTTTTAGAGGTGTACTGTTCTTAAACATTCATCTCTACAAATTCTGCAAAAGATACAAAAACACATTTCATTTGCTTTCTTTGCATGATGTGAACTGTGCAAAGCGCTGGACCCTGCTGGCTCTGTGTGGTTTGATTGTCTATACAGTAAGTTCCCTCCTACTGTATGTTTATACACGTATGATTTGTTGGGCTATTTTTAGCTCGGACCACAGTGTGTTTTGATTGGTTTTGTTGTGTAGACCAGCTCAAGCCTTTAAATATTAGGTGCGGACCTAATTTGGACCTTTCGTATGATATTTCCTCCAGTAATTCCAGGATATTTTTATAGATTACTCTGCCTTAAACATTCTGTGGGTGGTTGTTGATTCTAGCTCTCCTGGCAAGACCCCACACTTACTTTGCAATTACTGTCGTATTGTATTTCTTAACCTGGTGTGAATTTTCCTTATCCTGCAACCTGACTTTCACTCTGTGGTTCTCGTAATCACGCTAGAGAGAAAGTATACTGTGTGTGGGTGTGTACACACACACACACCTACGCTGCCTGTGCTGGTTGTGCTTGTACTATGGCATTCTTTTCCAGGCATTAAATAGTGCAGGATGCACACTTTTCTGTATATACAGGATCTTAAGCGAAAGTGGCAGTGGGAGTGTTGTTTTGTGTGCCTGTGTGTGTGTGCATGCATGCGTGTGTTGTGTGTGTGCCCGTGTGTGTTGTGTGTGTTTGTGGTCAGGTACCTTCCAGCCCAGTCTGTGTAATTTGCTGTGCTTGGCTGCACAGCCCTTGTGATCCTGAGTGGGACATATGAACCCCATTGGCAGAGGGCAGCGCGTTTCCCTCAGTCTCAGACTGAACCCTGCACCCCCGTCATCTGGCCGCCTTCGACCTTCATCCTGTGGTGGGAGTGTGTGCATGTGGGCAGCACCGAATACGGGTGGCCAAGGTGCTCTGGGCCTGCCTCAGGAGCTGCTGAGCTCGAGCCAGGCAGAGAAACCGACCGCACCCTGCCACGAGAAAACACTGCGAGGCTGCCATCTCCTCAAATCTGCCCAGCAGCTCCAGCATGCCTACCACCAGGATGGAGGGAAAACACCTATTTCTGTCCCAGCTGGGAAATATGAGCATGAATAAAAAGCCATGCACGCTCATTTGAGCGCAGGCTGCATGGGAAAAGTAACAAAACAAAGCAGAGATAGTAGAGTGTGGAGAGGAGAGAGCAAATGACAGACAGCTGAACCCAGCTAACCCTGTTTTTACCCCACCAAGAATAAGGAAGGGGTATGAAAAGTGGCCACATTCATTCTATTGTGGTAGAGATTGTTTTGCTATTCTATACTTATACATGATGTTAAGTCTTTCAAGTGATTTATAGGCTAAACAACAAGTCTACTCCATCATTACAGTATAGTATGTGTTTCTGTACAAGCCTACCTCTTCAGTATGTTTCGAAGATTACAAGGTCAGTGGTGCTCAGATATTGATTCTGGCCATACATCAGGTTCTTCACATTGTATGTTGATAAAAACGTAATTCTTACAGCGACTGCTCTTCATCTTCCACTCTCATCTAACCTGCAGCTGATGATAAATGTTAGTGTGTGGAAAATGAATTGCAGTGCTTCTACTGTGCATGTGTGTGTGTCTGTGTGTGTGTGTGTGCGTCACACCACACAGGAAGTAGAGGCAGCCACGGTGAGAGGAAAGTGCTTTTTTCCTTCTCTACAATAAAACTTAAAACTTGATGGAAATCGTAGCTACACGCTTGTCATACCTAAGTAAGAACCAATCTGCTTGTAGTTTTCATTATTACAATATAGAGAGATGATTAAGAGCATCACAGTTTGGTTGCTTTCATCTAATCATTTATCTCACTGTTATTGTCAAGACTCCCCTAAAGGTCATTGATAACTTGTTTGCAGAATGGAATCACGGTATCTGTCGATTTTGGTAGTTGTGTATAGAAGATGCAGGGATTTAGCCATATCTTAGGATTCAGTGAGCTGACATGTCCCCTTATCCATTTCAGATGTTGTGTCTCTTTCTTCTGCTTTCTAACTCTGTTTTCTTCTCCACTGTAGAAGGTATCTCATCCTGAAACCCACAGTACATCAATCACGTAGATTACTTTCACCTGAACAACTTGTACTCCGTGTTCCCATCAAGACGGAGATAACAAAACCTCTTCTGTCTTGTATGCTGTCTTCTACTCTGTCATTTGATTCTCACTACAGAACACACTTTTTATTTGGGAAAGCGCGTGCGTGCATTTATTCAGTAAGAGGATAAAACGCCCCCAAAGATGGCACTTTTCATCCTCCAGCCCCACTTCTTCAAAGAGCCCCTGCTGCTGGCTTTCATTTGAAATGGTAAACTAGCCAAGAGACACGAGGGGAGGAAGAGACTCCCGCGTCGCCCCCATAGATCCTGTCATTTCTCACCTTCTCCCAGGTGAAGAAAGTTCTGACGCTTTTAGGAATAACTGACAATATTTCATGTGCAGCCAGCCAAATTGAATAAATTTTTACAAAATGTTAATTTGAGTTTTTCCCAATTTTTCACCATGAATATACATAATTCTACTGTGTAAATGATACTTTTACTTGTGTACATTAAAGGAAATATCGTACTGCTGTGCCTTCCTAACAGATTCTTTTGATTCGAAAACAGAAATTGTAATTCCAAAGGGTGTTGGCAGTGTGTGTATTTTGCTATTCTTTGTTAGTTCAGTAGAAGTATATGTGGATTTGCCACTGAATGAGAGCGGCCCAGGAGAGCTCCTGGTGCTTCTGCCTCGGTGTGCTTCATTTTAAGTGTGTATCTCCCCTCCTCTCCTCACTTCCTGCGGAACTCCTCTTTTTCTCTCCATAAATCCGCTGGGTCATTTGTCCCCCTCTTGCCAGGACACACAGACACTCAAGGCCAGGTCTGGTTTTGGTCTACCCCTCTCGCTCTCATGTGCTCACGTACACGGGGATGTTTACAGGAAACCGACAGTGTGTTTTTCCCTATTAAAAACACTCCATAAATTAACTCGGTGAGAAATGAGGCTGACTTTGCACAATTCTATTAGGTTGGATCTGTTGCATGTAGACCTGTTGGAAAGTATCATCTGAATCATCTGCACTGGGGAACAGATTACAGTTTCTTTTACGGTCTGCTGAGTGTGAAGTTTTAATGCTCCTGATCGCATTAAGGACAGTTACATTAATACACACTAGAGACTGCTGCAATTTGTGGAGGTGACTTGTTGTACAGATGCTGACAAACTCCGAGAAGTGATGTCAAATATTTACGAGCTGTGATCAGTAGTATGACGTTTTTTAGCTGTCCAAGTGATGTGAAGTGTGTGAAGTTAAAGGCAACTGGATTTGCTGTGTTTTCTTTCCTCACTTACCTCAAGTGGTCTCTAGTGTGCCATGCAAATCGCTTTGATTTTATTTGCAGAGACTTCAGATATCCGCCACCACTGAAATACAATTGACTTCAATTTAATTTCATTTGTGGAGCTCAGAACATTTGGAAAATACTTTTAAAAAACTCAGCAGCAATGTGCCTTTAGAGAAACAATAAAACAATTCTGGTTACTTCAATAAAATTCACAGACATCAGAGTTGACGGCATCTTAAGTGGATTGTAAAGAGTGATGGGACACTTTGTGGAAAGAGGTTTCGCTGCTGAATTTTAAATGTTATTTTTCAATGCTTTGAGCAGCACAAACAGGATTCCATTCACCGCTGGCAGCAGAGATCTCAGGGGCATATGCAGCATCTCAAAAAATGGTCAAATGAAATTACAAAACTAGACTGGACTGGCGGTAAGTAAGAAAATGTGTTTTCTGTAATTTGAGTGAACTCTGTTAAAACATTTCATCCGTCATTTGAAAGTAGTATGACTCACCTCTGAATCATCTCATGAATGCTGATTTTTGGGGTTCAAGCTTGCTCGTGTTTGAGTGGGTGTCAGAGTAAAGAAATAAACACTGAAACTGACACGTACACATTCATGTTCAACCCAATGATGAGGGCGCCACGGGATGAGGAGTAAATGTAAGAAATCCTGAGTCAGAACGGTTACAACCATTCTTTTCTGCTGCATCACACACTTCCAGGAAAACTATCCCCCTCCTCACCCCCACAGTCATTAATGACTTGGACATGGTCAAAAGTATTTCATCACTTTTAATGGGCACATACATGTTCATTCTTTCACGCGGTACGCACGTCTTTCTTTATGTTACATTATTCGATGCTTAACTGCCTTTTAATGGTACGGCACTCATTACGCATCTAGTGGAATTTATTTGGGCACAAACACCCACACACTCCAAACACACCCACTCAGCCTGTCCAAGCAGGCCAGAGAGGACATCCACTGGAGTGTACACAAGTCAAGAGCAAGAGTGCCCCCTTCAGACTGCATCTGAGCATCCTTTTCAACAGACAGCCACACTAGACTTAACGTTTACAGATGGCCAAGCACACGCGTCCCCCCACCCCACCCCTCCCTTCCATAGTAGAGTAGTTACTCAACAAGGATCCTGGCTGGTTATGGAGCCTGTCTCACACCCTGCCAGTATAAACCTAACCCCCCACCCCTGAGCCCAGCTCGAACCCCCGCCTTCGTCTGACCAAATGGCCCAGGGAAAGCGTCAGGGGGAGTGGGCCAGCAGGGGGGGGCAGAGTGGGCAAGGAGCCAAATTAGAACCATATTTCATCCACACTCTACCGAGGCCCTCCGTCTTCCAAGAACACACACAGGATGCGCAGGGGTTGTGTGCAAACATATACAGATGCATGAACACACACATGGATGCTCACATATGGCCTGGTCCAGTCAGACTATTGGTATTTCAACCATGACAAGTATGTAGGACTTCATGCTTTTGCGTAATTGTAGGAGTTCCAATACTGCATCAAGTGCATGGGAGGTGTTTTTCTGGAGGATTAAGAGAAGTGTTTTCCAGAAATGACACCATGTCAAAGCTCTTGACCAATAACTGTAATGTATTACTTCATGTTCATGTCTTAGTCACAACTTAAGCAAAGCAAGAGATTGTAATTAAAGATGAAATTATTTATTTATTTTTTTTTTTTTTTACTATGTCATTTTTTACATTAGACTCTTGCCCTGGGCTGAGTCACGTTTTCCGGTCTTTGTGTCTGGTTCTAGTGTGAAGATGGCGGCCGACCCATTGTGAGCCCCTCTCCTCCCCATCCAGCCCCAGCCCAAGGTCTGGAACAGATTACATCTGATATTAAACACATGGCAGCAGTTAGAAAGGAGAAAAGGCGAGAGAAGAAAAAAGTTAAAAAAAAAAAAAAAAAAGAAAAGAAAAAAACAGTGTGGATTTGTCAACGAACCTTCCCTCTTCCCTTCCTTAGCCTCTTTTCTCTCTTTGTCTCCGTCTCTCTTCAGTTTCGGCTCAGTCCTGAGAGGACGGAGATGACCACGTCCGCTCATGTCAGTCTAGCTGTCAAAGGCAGGGACAGAGATGTAGGCTGTTGATGCTCTTTTATCCAGCCAACAAAGTGTCAGTGCCTTTAAACAGGGCAGTCTGAGAGAGAACAATGGAGACATACAAAATATGTTTGTAGCTTGAATTCAAATCTAGGAGCCGTGAAGTGTCACTCTATGAAGCAGCTCCTCAGTCCCACTCTGTATTCTTTCATGGACAGACGTCAGGCCGTTTGCACTGCTCATGGCAGATGGTAATAGTCTTACACACACGCCTTGTCCTCAGTCTCCCATTAGAGATGTAGATGAGTGTGTTTCGTAACCTATCGCATAACGAGACGAGGGACTGAGATGGTATCAAGAGGAACCTTGGTTGTTTTGCCACTGATGTAAGGACAGCAACGATCAGTCCAGAGGAATGTTGGCATACAGATGTTTAAGGTGGATTGAGAACATTCCTGATGTTCCCTCCACTAATTTCAGCTTTTTCCTGTGAGGGGTCCCGAAGGGGAGTCACCGCTCTGTATCACTGAGACGAGCACTCAATCACGTCCATGTTGTCCTTTTGTGTTTATACTGGGAGTCCTGCTCGCTCTGAACAAACAGCAGCAGCAGCAACAGTCGCTCAGCTTGTTAATGCTGAAAATCAGTGCACAACCTCCACTACTTTTTTTTTTCCCTCATGACTAAACGATCTGTTTGATTGTTTTACCTACCAGGTCACCCGCAGCACAGTCACTATGGGAGGCCATGCTGACCAATAAACACAAAGAGGGGGTGATGGAGGTCCGCCGACAACTAGTGGAAACAGCCAGCAAGGAGAAGCTGCCAATCAAGATGAGCATGGGTAAGAACCAGGACGCCACACATGGAACACAGCACACATGTTGTTTCCCATTAAAAACACAAATTCACACCAAAATCAGAAAATAGAAAACAAAAACATTCACATTTAGTAAAAGCATCATGAGTAAAAATTGATATTCTTGGAGAGAAACGTGTGCGAGTGGAGCAGAACCATAGCGCCTCCTACTGACGTCCAACTTCTCTGCCTTGCCGTGTGTTTGCCCATGTGGCCACAGAGGAAATCTGAACCACATGTTGGCTCTATGACACACACTCACACACACATACATGCACACACGCTCGCTCGCACACACGCTGCTTTTGAAAACTTTTGTTGTTTGTTAATGAAGCAAAGGGGGCTGAAGCGAGGGATAAAAATATGTGTAGGCACGCAAAAATAAAGTCATTACATGCACAAGTATACAGTGCCCTCGTGCACGTTCACCTTTATCCTACCTCCTGACTCACATAGGTACAACTCACAAAAACACACACACAAACTGAGCTAATGTGCATGTTAACATCTGGCAGAAAAGGGTTGGGGTGAAAAGGGAGGGCCAGTGTGGTCCCTCAGCTCCTATAATCTGTGAGGTAAAGAAGGTCTTGACTCTCCTAACAAGCAGGTTGTAATACGTTGGAGGTCACACACACACACACACACACACACACACACACTCTCTGCCAAGCATCTGCGTACACACAGTGGTTTCCTTTCACACATTTGTGCTAAACAGCAGTGGATGGCCACTATGTTGTGGATTTATTTAGACAAATGCACTAACAACAAGCTGCAGAAATAGAAGGAACAAAGACATCAGGAGTGACAGTAAAAGCAAGAAAGTATGAAGAAGGTGTAGCATTGAAGCTGCTCCCGCCTGCTGACTGACCGTCTGTTGACTTAATGTCTTCCCTGGGAGAGAGAATAAGAGAAAAGAGGGGAGAGAAGGGGGCACTGTCAAACTCACACACTGAACCTTTATACCCCACTGGCAGAGGATCACATTCCATGAAGCCCCCTGAGCTCCCAGCACACCCCCACACAGTTCCCATCCTGCCCACCAGCACCACCAGCAGCGTTCTCAATCCATCATGCTCTGCTCATATGAGACCGAGCTAAACCCAGTAGCACCAAACGATTAGCATTAATACCTATCTGCTCTCTCAGTGCCCACTCGCTCGCTAGGAGAGCAGAATTTTTCCAACCGCGTCCCAACACATTCTCACTGTGGCAGGTTTATGCAGATCAGAGGAGAAAGTAGTGTATCGGGATCCTCCAGGCCCGGCATTCTCACACACACACACTGACCCAAGTTGGCTTCTTTTCATCTCAACAGGATAAGATCATCCAGAGAGAGAGAGAGAAAATAATCCATTTCTCAGAGCCTGAGTATGACCCGTCAGGTTTCTCATAGCACAATGGGATGATGAAATTCCGTCGCTGTGTGTGTGTGTGCGCGTGTGTGTAGATGCGTATGTGGTTGTGCAGAATCCAGTGTTTATCTTGGGTGTTTTTACTCTTAGCAGGGAATTAGTTAGACAGCTTTGGTTTCATCGTCCGTAAACGTGCGTCTATCTGTTCATCTATGTTTGTGTATGTGTATATGCATGCATGCATATGTGTGCATCACAAGGTTGAACAGTTTGTGTATGTATCATGTGCACTGATAGCACAGTGTAAATGAGATGTGTTGACAGTGCTGTTCTTCCTGTGGTGCAGTTTGGGCTTTTAACAGCAGAGAGGAGTGAGACTCAAGCAGACAATTGATTGCATTCATCATTTCAAGCAGTGGGAATTGGGAGAGTGTAATATCTCAATAAGCTCATATTTTCACAGTATCATCGCTGCTTTTTTAATCTTAGTTTAAATGGTGATTGCAGTTGTTTTGTTAAATGGCAAAATGGCAAACTTCATCTGCTAATTAATTAATCGCCTCCATTTTGTTAATGAATATAATTCTGTAATTTGTTAGGACAAAAGAAAAGCATATTTGGTGGCATAAGGTTTTGTCTCGACTTTCTATGCGCAAAAAAATGAAAATATCATCATAGATCACATTTATTTCAGTAGAAAATCACAGTATTTCTAGTAATAGCAAAAACACACAATACTAGAACAGATAAGACATTATTTGTGATATTCAAAACTCGGTCTGTTTGTCTGGTGAAAGTATAAAACATAAAAACAGTATGAACAGCAAGGCCATAATAAGATCAGATTTTATTTGTGATACAAAAAAGACAAAGTATTTAACAACAACTGTAATAAACATAATTTTTTTTTTAATTTTTCTATGATGCAGACACTAAACAAGGTCTCAGTCATGTGGCAGTGAATCTGCCATGTTCTCCTGTGCAGCAGAGTCTTGAAAGGGGCCTCAACTTGCATCCACAAATAAAAGATCCAGGACTTTCCTCCTCTTGAGTGCATAAATAAGAATCTCTGAGCCTTCCTGTGTCCCCCATCTATGCAGAATTACTTATGAGTCTGTCCAGCTGCTGAGGCCGGCCACCACTCAGCCCCTCGCTGACATCAGACATCACTTAGCCTCTGAGTAACCCTGTACACCTCGAATGCAAGTCATCTTCCAGTAACAGAACTAAATCATTGTTGGCCCCTGCCCTCTGTTGCATTGTTCAGGACTTTGATCACGGCTGAGCCTCAATTGCCACTTCTGCACATCAGGCTAAAATGGGCAGCGGCTCAAACTGTTTATAGCATGGGGCTGAAAATGTGATTTGTTTTATGTCTGGTTCTGCAATAAATGTACCCATGAATAAAGAACATTAAACTGGCCAAAAGGTTCGGATTTCTTCCGCCGTCTTAGGTGATCTCCAAAGAGCGTCACAGACCGGAGTGTTGTGGATACCTGAAGACGTTTGGGCAAAGAGCGCCAGTAAACCAAACACACATGCTGATTGATTTGACCACAGTTTAAACTGTAACATAAAAACTTACTGGTGCTTTCAAATCTTTCAAGGTATTGACATGAACTGAAAAACAAAATATGCCTACAATGTATAATTTGCCCCAAAAACAGTTGTTGAACAAATGGTAAAGCTGACGTGGAAAAGTTCAGTCGAGGCACAGGCGCAGTGTCCTACATGTGCAATTTTATTTATTAGAGAATGAAAGCGAGAACCTTTCCAACAATGCTGTTGCTGCAGAAACACCATAGTTTAAGACCATAGCTCAGCTGACAGATCATCTCCCTGAGATTCATTCTGCATCTGGCAACAAGATGCTTGAGGAATCACAGAGCTGTTTTGAGGGAAGTTTAGTGGCACAGATAAGAGCGAAGGCTCAGCCAGCACTGTTTGATTGTGTAATAGAGAACAGGCTCTTGTGTGGCTTTCTTGTCTTAAATACTTTTTTCTGTTTTTTTCCAATGTCTTACATTTTCTCACTCAGCCTCATGTGATCTACCCGAGCTGTAAAGTCTGATTGTATTTGGCCCACACTGTACGATTCTTTGGTCGCCTATTCTCGGGTGAAATTATTTTTGGCCCTTGCTTTGGACGTATTTCCTGGTTCTGTGCTGAATTATGGTTGGCACATCGAGCTTAGCGAACCTTGGTTATACTGCCAGGATTTTATGGCTGGATATGTTCACAATAGAGCTTTTCAGGATTTTGAATATGTCTGGACGTGAAGATTATTCTTCAAAAAATATTTTAATTTCAGTGAGAAACTTAATTCCCTTTTGTAGACACTTGCTCCGTAATGCCCATTCAGTAAATGCCACGCAACACACTGACTCTTTCAGCTGAGCTTGGAAAGTATGTTTCCTAGCAGGCGGACTTGCAGGAATCCATTTGGCTGTCAGGTTTACTTATCAGCTGCCCTGAAATTAGTTTTTTGTTATTAGCGTCTGTGGACAATTCCCTCCAGTTTTCTCTCTGAAAATATTTCACATCCATAGATTTTGACATCCAGTTTAAGAAAGTCAAAAAAAATATGTTGTCTTTACATTTGTTAAGTTCTGTGACTCCATATTGTTCCTAGTATTCTGCAGCTTTCTGCTCCATTTTTTTATCCTGCCTGTCTGTTTCTGCTCTAGTCATGTGTTTGGCCCCGCTAAAGAAAACATTGGCCATGTAGTCCAACAGGAAATACTCCCACATCTGGTGCTGGTTCAGAACATCAACATGAAGAAGTAGGCTTTATGGGGAGTTAATGTGTGCCCCCTCTCTATCCCAGCCCCTGACACAGCCCCTCGTACCTCCAGGCCACCCTGCACACCCCCCTTCTAGCACTTCACCGCTTTTCCTGTGTCTCTGTGAGTCTTCGCAGGAGGGACAGAGGGTCCCGAACAGTGTGAAGAGCCTCATCTGTCTCTGCTGCTGAGCCTATAAAGGCTCAGAAGAAGCTCTGAATTAGATGTATTATTCACACACACACACACACATACACACACACAGAACAGGATGGAGGTATGATGATGATATGTCGACAGGCTGAAGCACAAACACATCCTCAGTGATGTCTAGTCATAGACTCTGACTCATGTAAACATATCACTGAACACTGACAGTAACTCTCCACCTGAAGCTTGCACATATAAAGAATATTGCTTCCTGACTGGCACACACACACACACACACACACACACACACACACACACACACACACACTGCTGCACAGCTCTTGCTTTCTCCCAGCCTGTGGAGTTTTTTGCTCATTAAGATAATATTGTGGTCTGTTTTGGTATCAGTCATTCGCCTCTGCCCTAAGCTGAGTGTATGATGGTTATTAAAAAGGCTGTTATGCTTGGAAAAAGGCTGTCTATTTATTCAGTTCATGCTCCGCTCTTCCCATCAGGAGGAATAACTCTGTGTGTGTATGCGCGTGTGTGTCCCTTGCAACCTTGTACGTTTTTATTTGTTTGGAACAGATGGCACACAAAAGACGATGAGGCCAGCAGTCAGAGTACAGTTGGGGATTACATTTACTGTACGATGTACTTTGACCAATATTAATTGATGAATTTGTGATGTCCAAATTCTTCCCCAGATAATAACTCTATCTTTTTCCCTCTTCTTAGGCCGTGTGACCCCTGAGCAGCTGTGCTCCTACATACAGCTGTTCCGGAGCAGTTGGGGGGCGCTAGAGAGTCACTGCGGGGTGCTCCAGCTGGGCCTGGCGACGGCCCAGACGCTCCGCCACCCCGGCCTGCCCCGCTGGGATGCCTGCCTGGCCTTCGAGAGGCTGCTGCTGCAGGTCCGTACTCATCTTACACAAAACTATTATCCACGTGCGTCAGAGGCGATGAAAAGAAAAATTTCCCTTTTAAAATGGGATGTATTTCAAAAATGTGGTACCACTTATGACAAAAAGACTGATAGAAACTCACATTATTTCAGATGCAAGGAATTATCTTTTTTAATATTAAGGAATGTGGATCAAATGACTGAAAGAATGTTCAAATGTTGTTTTTAAATTTTTTCCTAAACAGCGTTACATTGACAGAGTTAAGTAGAAAAACAGCACATTCACTGGCAATTTGTAATTAACTCAGTAATTATCCTTTCACATCTCTCCCTTCGGGTAAATATTTTATTACCGATGCTCAGCAGGTAAGTGGGTGCTTGTGGTTCACTAGACGGTGGCCAGAATGTTGTGTTAAACTGACAGAGACAGGAAAAAACGCAGATTCCTCTCCTCCGTGAACAAGGTCAGTTGTGTTTGTAGGGAAAACATTCGGATCCAGTAAACACTGCAAAAATGCCAGATTTCCATCATGTTGTTTAGAGGCTTTTCAGTTCAGAGGAGGAAGAGGTGTAGTTTACAGAGGCGGATGTACACGTGTGTTTGACTGTGGAAAGGTCAGAGGGCAAGTCTGGTGGAGAGACGGAGACAGAGGGGAGAGCATAAGAATAAATCAGAAGCCAGAGCAGCCACTCATCACCTCAGCAGCGATCGACTGATCATTTCAGGACATTTCTCACCGAGCTGAACGGCGCCATGCTCTGCACCGTGAGCTCACTAATACTAAAGCCATTTCCTCCTTCTCTTACCTTGCTATTTTCATTGAGTCTCTTTATATTCCTGAAGCTGTAAAGCAGGCAGTAGGACAGGAGAGTATTTAGGAACTTATTAAACTAAATCACGGAAAAATAAAACAAGCTTGCAGCAGTGCCCCATGCCAAATTGGAATTTGAAAACAACCTCATAAACCTTGGTCCTCAGCTGGGGCCATCGTTGCTTTATTAAATAAAGGAAGAAGACTTTAGGGCTTATAGTTCCAGTATCCATTTGCTTCATGACTCCACTTTGATCCACTCCCCCTTGGTTGTCTGCTATACCTGGATAGTTCAAAGTACAACTTTCTCACCATTCTTTTTTTAGTTCCAGTCTCATAACTAGCAGGCTTTTAGGCGGCTGTGTCCACAGGTGGAACTGGGGCTCGTTAAACTGACGATGACTAAGTAATAACAGGCTCTTGTATTCTGCATCAGGGTCGTATATGCAGCACTGGGCCCGGGTTCAAAATGGACATTCTTCAAGAATCAAATCTCACAATCAAGCCTTGAGCATGTGAGAGTTGGTGTTTGCAATCAAAACGGGCCGGAGTTTTATTGAGGTATTAAGGGAAATGAGTTGTGTGTCCTCTGTGCCCCTTCTGTTTATTTAATTTCCATGTGAGGTTTTTGCTTTGGCTCAACATAGACAGAGAGAAGTTAATTACATTACAAAATGGCGGGATGAAATGCCTTTCAGCTCTGCCTGGCGGTTGGGCTGTGTTTGCCATGCCTGAGTGTGTGAGGGCTGCTGTGGGTACGACTGAGCGGAGCTGGACTCTCCAGCGCTGGTGGACAGTGTGAGTTCATTCAGGCCAACCCCTCCGAGGTGCGCTGGGGGCTTAGAGTGGGCAGGAGCCGCAGTGAGGCAAAGGGCCATTGAGTTCAGGGCCTAGCCTAGTTCATGCCTTTCCATAACAGTTACACACACACTTTGTCTGTATAAAACACTGTGTAATAGCTACTTTGTGACCTAGACGACTTTTCCTGAGCAGCAGCGAAGTAGTGTTTAAAAATGCTGTTCTTCAGAATTAAACTGTGCTTTTGCAGACTTTACTTGAAATGCCTGTAAGGGTCTTGTGGCCGGGAGGTTAATAATATTTGGGCACAGATGTTCTCATGTAGGTTGACATATTAGTTGGACTTTTATTTAAATATGGTTAGTGTGTTACTGTTTATCCTGCCGTTAAGGAGACTGCAGGATTTATTACCTCCCCAATATAGTACTTATATTTGTGTGCAATGGACAGATATCTTCTTGGCTGGCATTGCCACCCTGCCTGCACCTATGCCCCCCTCCCCTGCTGCCCTGGGCCCTGGCTGTCTGGCATGTAACTGGGTTTTTGGTCTGAATGGCTCAGATTGAGCAGGCTTGGTCCGGCTCCAGCCCGCAGTTACAGAATGTGTATGCTAGACGTGCTCAGTGCTGGACAGGGCTGGTGGAGCCAAGGCAAAACTCAACAGACTCACTCTTTCACCACTTCCCAGAACATCACAGGCACACTACCTTCCCACCAACAGCCCAGCCAGAGCCTCTACCTCACCAAACTAAACATGCACACTACTACTGTTCAACCCTGCCAGGTAGAGCTGACACGGGACAGCTACATTTTTTGTTCATCTCCTGCATCTCTGTTTTTTAAAATTACATATTTGTAATTTTTTCCATGTAAAAAAAAAATCCCTTCATCTCTTACATTTGCCTTCATGTAGTACGTGTGGATGTAAGAAATATGCAAATCGTCCCCACCTTTATCTCCACCCCCCTCTTTCCGCTCGCCTGCATCTTCCACTCTGCTCATCAAACACACAAACCTCATGTAATCAGCTGCTTAGATATCTGACAAACTGTTTTCACATTTGCCCTAACTTTCTTTGTCAACATTCCAAGCCCTATAAAAAATTTCTTGTCAGCATTTGTCATTTGACATGAGTCATCATGTAACTTGGAAGGCTCACGTTGGCTAACATTATCTAACACGCTGCAGATTTGTTTGGACACAGTCAAAGGAAAAAACACAAGAACAATAAAACTCACCAAACTGACCAACATGTTTGCTCGTACTCAGTTTCTCAGGATAAATGGATGGAACAACATTGTCATTCATTCATTGTGTTGACTACTCATATCACTTGTTACATGTCTTGATATGAAAAAAAAAACATATGGGCATGTTAACAATGTTAAACACTTGATTGTCGTTGGGGGGGTCTTAAAGTCAGTATTGTCTTTGAGTGTGCTGTGCAGCCTACTGTTGATGAGCCTGTCACATCACTGAACATGGTAGTGATGACAGCAGTGCAGTCAAGAGGAGCTAACCTCTCTCACCCAGGCATGTTGCTTTACTCTGCTGGGATTACCAGGGCATGCCTCTGCAAACATTCAAGCTCCAAGTTATTACTGGTCACAGCGCTGCTCGGACGGAAAGCTGCACTAGGCTGTGTGTCCCGTTCTCCCACTCTGAGTCACTCAAACTGCCGGCCTGGTCCTTATCTCTGTCTCTGCTGTGTGTTTGTGTTTCAGTCTGAAATGCTGTATAAGTTAAAATCGAGCCATGAACCCAAACCCGGTGCCTCTTACATTAATTTACAGAAGCGGAAAAAGACTGTATATGCAATTAAAAGTGGCTGTTTGTCTTCATTATTTAACTTCACAGAAGATAAAAATCCAAATGAGTTATTCTGAAAATGTCAGCATCTATGGAATAAGCAATTAGAGTTCTTCATAGGTCCACTTATTTTGTAGTATCCCAGATGTGACAACAGATCTGAGACGACTTGCATCCAAATGGCAAATCTAGGTTCCACTGTGTTATGACAGGTCTCTACTCTGGATGTCAATATCATACCTGACTAGATTTCTATTTTAAATCACACAGGAGAGAATTTTTTGACACAAAACAGAGAGTGAGAATAGTCAAGCACAGGAATTAAATTAAATGTAATATTGCTCTATTCAACTGCGACTGCTCCTTAAATAGTGAAACATTATACTATTGCCAGTGTCCATTTTGGATCAAGACCAAAATTCTAGACCTGTGAGAACCTCTTCCACTTTCATATCAATATAGTTGTATAAGAAACTCTGAAGTTCTTCAAGATGAGTCTAAGTCTTTTTTCAGACTGTTTGCTCTGTGTGTGTCCATGTCTGTCCTTGTCAGTGTATAGCCAGGTTGGAGCCTGGTGACCGACATACTCCATTAACCTCCCCAGTACAGCAACAGTGTGTGCTTGACCCCTCACCTCTATCCCTTGACCCCTCCTGGACATACACTGACCTGTAGATGCTTAAACCTTCTGGTCTGTAGTCTGTCAGTAGCCTGACAATAAAACCTGTGTCTTTAACTTATGTAAAGCCGTAAGAAGTCGCGCTGATCCCCAGAACACTTACCATGCAGTTATATAGCTAACATCTGGATCGTATCATTTCTTATGGCGACAGAAGGAAAAATGTTGATATTGGTCCCAAGTAACTTTCATCTTATCTGAGCTGCATGCCACAGACAGGGGGCTTTAAGCCTGTAATTGGCCTTTCCCCAGGGTATGGAGCCTGTCCCCACATCCCAGACATTCCCCTTATTCTCCATCTCTGCTGTGTCCCTGCTTTCCCTACAGGGGGGATTTTGTTGTATTTTGCTGGAGATTGTAACAAAGGGGTGCGAATGACTCCGGGGCACTGCCCTCAGATGTCCAGCACTGACCTTCTCCAGTTCCCCACTGTTTAACAGCCTCACATCTGGACTGACCGTCTCCCCATCCATCCACTTTCAGTCCCACATTCTCCCTCATCCAGCCCCTGTGTATCCTCTCTGTAGCCCCCTCAGCCCTGTTGCAACACAGATCCGCTCTCAGAACGAGCTGCAGGAGGTTCAGGATCAACTCCTGCCTGTCTCTCCGGCTCTCTCCTATCGCCTTCTCTAAACCACACTTTATCCCGTACTTCCTGTAAATAGGTCATGTTTACCGTGTATCTCTGTTATGTGTTCCCCAAACATGTGCCTCGCTGCAACGTACACACATGTACAGCATGAACTTCTGTGCTCTGCTAAAGTCCGCTCTGTTTTGTAGCATAACAAGCCGCGTAAAACTGGAAGAAAGTTGGGTTTATCAGAAGATTGAGTTATTTACCTATCTCTTCCTTCCTGTGTTTAGTTGGAGAGGATTACAGTGGGAGAGAGGAGCAGTGATGGAGTTCACTCCCAGGAAGACTCAGGAATAGCCCCCGTCTCAAGCCCCCCAGTGCCGGTTCCCTGAGACGGCTGTGTTTACATTGTTCTGCACAGCTCAGGCCTAATGTACTATCTGTTTAATAGGCAGAGAGAGGCCTGTTTATAGAGAGGGACCTTTTTAACAGAGGTGATGGGCTGGTAGGCCAGAGGGCAAGACCAACTCATCTCACTTCCTGTTATCATTACCTCTCTTCCCTCAGACAGATAGGTGTTTGGCTCGCTCCACTTTCTGCATTACTTATCCCCAGTGGCCTCGCCATCCTGCCGGCTGTGATTGGGCTCAGTCTGTTGAGGAACACAAGAAGTCTCAATCGAGTTGCCTCATATTAAACCTCACTGACTCCACTTCTCAGCGCAGTAGTAATTTGCATGTGCTGCATTTTAAATGTTCTACTAAGCATCTTTTTACTAAATCTATATCTCAGCCCACTGAACTGAAACTTTATAGGAATTGCTTTGGTGTTAATAGCTGTAGAATTATAGAGCTACAGCTCCCTGAATGTTAAAGCTGAGGGAGTAAGATGGGCTCACAGGGGTTTAATACACTAAACATTTTCTTTTTTACATAAACCAGCCTTTTTATTTTGTCATTGTTCTGTATCCAGTCAGAGTTGCATTCGCTGCATGAGTGGATCTGCGGATATTTTTTGTACTGGTCTCTATTGTTTACTGCGGCTGTTTAACCGTGGAGTGAAAACCCTTCACGTCAGGAGGATTTTTCATGTGGCCTGGAGTTTTTTTCCTCACAAATGTGTGTTTTGAGGGTTCTGCAGGATTTCAACTGAATGTTTTTCACAGCCTCAGCCAAAGGTTTTTCTCACACTTGCTCAGACCAAACTTGCAGAATGAAATGGTTGATCTTTCTTGGAGATCATCCACACTGCTCTCTTCACTTGAGCTCTCTTTTGGTAATTCAGAACTCTGTTTTGCTGAGCTGCATTGTCATCTCGCAGTGTTTGGGTGAGGTGGTCTGGGGAACATGATCAGAGGGGGCTCTTGGGACTTCCACTAACACTCTCCATCCCTGGTGAATCAGGTCAGTGTGGTCTGCTGACTTGGCCTTCTGGCGTCAGACTTCATTTGAGCATGCTCCAAAAAGACACCACAGACTGGGGAAAATCCCACAATGCCCAGCATTCACCCTTGGATTGTTAATAAGGAGGGCCGTAGAAAAAGCTGACCATTCGGGAAGATGGCGGGGGTTGCAGGAGACACAACAATGACCCAGTGTCTCAGATGGAGCTGGCCAACAAACCGCTTCATACCTTCATATTCCTGGCACACGACCCCTTACTGCAGCTCCTCTCCTGACATTGATTTAACCACTAAAATCATCTTTGTCCATCAAAATGACATATTTAGACATTTTTTCCATGAACAAATCCCGTCATGCCTTAAAATTGCTCAGATGTAACTCTACACCTTACCTTCATTTAGTGTGCGTGGATCTATGAATATTCAAACAGTCTCTACGTCTCCACCAACTTGCAGCTCTAACATACCTGCTCACCTTTGACCCTGCATGCTTTCTGTTGTGCTAGCTACTGTACATTAAACAACAGCAAGTGCTAATATAGGAGTAATTCAGCCATACATGTCCACATCAGTGTATTAGAATGATACTGATGATGTATTTTATGTTTCGCTCTCTACAACATTAGAAACATAATGATAATAAATAACACGAGCATTCATCTTGACAAGTTGATGGAATTGGTTCCTAAATTATGTTACATATAAAACATTGGCCGTCTGATTCCATATTTCTGAGACTGTCATTGGTTCTCTGCAGTTCCAATGTTCAGCCATAGAGTTAACTGCTTATTTCGCTCTTGATATGTATCATACAAAAACATCCCATGGACATGTTAACAACTTTAAAAATTGGAGGGGGTCTTTAACATGTCACTGCTCACTGTTTACATTCCATCTTCTCCATGATGAACTGCATCTGAAACTACAGCCAGATGTGCTTGCAAGTAAGTGTGTGCGTGCGGCCATGTGTGCACGCATGCATTCATGCATGTGGATCCTTTAATGTGCTTATTCTGGTAACAGTGTCTCAACTTCCTGTTGTCACAAACAGGCTCTGTGTTCCCTGTAGAAAAGCTCCACCTCAGGACAGATTAACTATCAGGTCATTTGTCACTACCTGCTGAGCACAGGCCAGGGAAGGTCACGGCCCACAGGACATGTTTCTTTGTGTCTGTACGTCTGATCTGAAATGGAGACAGAGAAACATTCCACGACCTTTGAGTGTCTTCTTCAGATACTGCTTGACCCCTTTGAGCCAGATTACAGATTTTTCAGCCAGGTTGAAGATTTCATTGTGATTGATCAGTTAAGGGTGAAGAGTGTATTAGTGACCAGTAACAAAGGAGAAAACTCTGCCGCTGCCTCCTGCAGAATTACAAGTTTTCTGGCACTCATGACAGTTTTTTATGATGGTTGACTGATGATGAATGCTCATCCTTGTGAGCCAGTGGACTTGTCTGGCCAGTTTCCTGTTGGCCTACAGGTTTTGGGAGACAGTAGATTAGTAGTGCCCCCTACTGCCAATGATGGGCCCTGACTTGCATTCTGAACACAGAGAAGAATGGGGGTAAGGTGGGGGAAGTAGGAGTCACCCCCTTGGGTCATGAAGCAAAGGTGGGACAAGGACTCCTCTTTGCTCTAGCGTGTAATTGTACCCATCCGAAACCCCAGTCCACACCTCCTTCTCTTCTCTCCCCCCACCCCTCTGTTCTCTCATGCCCACCCTGCAGACCACCTTGTCGCCCCAGGGATTCGCCCAGTCACCCAAAGGGAACGAGGCTGACCGATCACTATGGTATCTAAGCAGTGGGGGTCAAACCGGGTCAATCAGAGACAGACTTTTGCCACCCTTGCTCTGTCATTAATTACCCATAGTTCCCTGGGGCGCTGCTCCACGTGTAACCACATAGCTCAACAGGCTGGATCCAAGTGGTTTGAGAGTATGATCAGGTGGAGCACGCCATTTGTTTCATATGTGTATCTATGACAGGGTCAGTGTGGTCTTTATTACCAGCTAAGTGAGTGTATCACCTCTCACAGTGTTTGGAAACTGCTGTGTCAAATCGATATGTCATGTTAGCAATAATAACTCAAATCTTTCCTGTGACCGGTGGGATGTCAGAGAGACCTTTGACTCTAAAAGAAGCTTTATTAGATGAAATGTTTGAAAAGTTCATGGCAGAGCAATCGAAGACAAGTCCAACAGCATCTCAGAGTTTGACTTGAGCAGCCAGAGCGTACAGACGCCAGTCCGCTCTAACTTTAAATGTTTCAGTGTTTATAGGTCGTGACAGCGTTAGAAGTGTCTGGTTTTGAGCTCAGCTTTCAACTGGAGCTGGTATTTGCATTTGTTGGGAGCTCTGTGGATGCATACAGCTTCAACCTTTTTTTGTGTTTGGCAAGGTTGCCTTTTGTTGTTCTTGGAATCATCTTGTATGAGCTAGAAATGAAACTCATCTGTTGAGGGATTTTTGGAGAGCCGACCCCTCCGATCCCCTCGTAACATGATTGACATCGGGGCGCAGAGAATGGGGAGATGCCCCCCAGGCTCTCTGCTGGGGTCTGGAGGTAGTTAAGTGTCCTTCTGGATTTTCTGTCTTGGTTTGAATGTCTCTTTTCTTGTAGTTTTTCCTCCTTGAAGTCTTTCTCCTCCTCTAACCCTTTTGTCTTTCGTTATTAATAAGATTAGGTCTGTGTTGATTCGTAGAAATGTGTCTCATTATAGCTGTAGAGTCTTTATTTAGGGCAGAAGGGTGTATCTGCTGCAGCGGCGCACAGGACTGTAGCCACATGCTGAAACATCCTGGAAGAGACTGAAACCAGAGCGGCTGATGTGAACATGTGCGCATCAACAAAATATTTGTAAATGGATTTGTTAGAGATGCCTCAGAACAGTTGCCAAAATACTGGATATGTTTAGTGCAATTATGACAAATAGAGACCGATTGGCCACATGTTTGCTAGATACAGCACACGGGACGATGTATTTTCAACGGGCTACACATGACATAGATTCATCGAATGTGTTGAAATCACTCAAACATGTGGGCTATCGAACAACAATGAATTTCAATAAGCCTACAGAGTTTTGTTGAAAAGTTTCCACTGCCTGTCATGGTGTATACCGGTTGAAGCCAAAACTAAGCCGTTCCAGCCTTCCACACTACATTTTATCCAATAGGAAAACTTCATTTGAAAACATGTGAGGGAAAACCTCACTAATTCCTGTGTTTTCCCGCTCTAGCTTTCATCTGGAGTGAACTCACATGCCCCACTTTTCTTCTTCTTCTATTGTTCTAAGCTTTGTGTACTTGGAGACACATGTGGGCCTGTTTGTCCCACTGTTGTTTTCATGAAAATGGGAAAAGGAATGAAAGTAACCCAAAACGAGCACCGACGCCGAACCGCTAATTATGAGCGGGAGGAGGGATGGAGGGGCTGGAGGAGGGATGGAGGGGCTGGAGGAGGAGGAGGCCGGTTTCTCATACGCCCGCCATGTGCCCCCTCACCCCCTCCTCCCAATCTCCTGCTCCTCCGCTCTCCATCTTCTCCGCCCCACTGTTTTTTTTTTTTTCTTCTGTTCTGAGTTATTTAAGATGCTGTGTGTTCTCTCTTTCATGTTTGTAGTTGTGATGTTTCTGTGCATCTAAACATCACGGCAGAGATGCTGTTTCTGCTCTTCTCGTCTGAAAACGCCAGGCCAGGGGGGGCCACTATACACAATGTTTATGGCCTTTTACATGCTTTGTATTGTGTGTTTAAGAGGCATAATAAATTACAGTGGTCATGATTTGATAAACGTGTGTTCACTCTTGGTGGTTATGTTTGTGTTGCAGTTGCCATAAGCTTTCAACTGGTTTTCAGCTGCTTATTGTGGTTATCAGGAGTTCATTGTGGAGAAAATGAAGCCCTGACTCAAATGACACATTGAGCACATACTGCACATCTGGTCGTGAGGATCACAAGTTCAGATGTCCTCGTTCACACTGCACCAACCACTACTCCACATCCTGCCTAAAGCATAACAAATCAGAAGCTAAACTGCAGAATCAAATTTTTATTTTTGCAAGTTTGCTTTACTGCAATTGGCTGACTCTGCTCATACTTCACTGTTTCTTTTTCCTTCCTTTGAATAGACAAAACTTTTGCTAATAGAATTTGTTTGAATATGTCATCATTTGTTAAAAAAATAAAACAAGTGTGTACATGGCTGACTGTAATAAACACAAATTCCTTCAGCCACAATGTTATGCAGTCCAAAAAGCCTGCAGTGAGTCCCACACTCACAAAGCTCATCATATTCGTTTTCTGTGGAGAGGTGCTGACTCAGCTCCGTGGTCATTTTGCAGGCTGTAGTGCGTGGAGATGTTGCACTGCATTAAATTATAGGGAAAGTTCTTTGCAATATTTTGTCCACTAACATTAATGTCAGTGGAGATGTCCAAACTCACCTCGTGTAGTATAGAGTTTTAGTTCGCCATGCCAAATTATTTTTTAGCTGACTGTTATGAAAGTCAATAAATCCATATATGTTTAAATTATTTGACATTCAAAACCATTAAGATGTCATTAAACTGACAACATTAAATTACTGTTAATAAAAACTACAGGGAAATGCATGTAAGGTAGTCACAGCTATTTTTTAAATATTTGTATGTAGGAATGCAACAATTTATATTTCATTATGGAATGATTTGATTTTTTTCAATCCATTAGTTGCTTGATTTGAAAATAAGAATATTCTAAGAAAGAAAGAAAATAGTGAGAAATGCCCATCTTAATTACCCAGATCCAAACCTCAGAATGATTCAATGATTTCTTGTAATTTGAGAAGCTCAAACCACGAAATGTTTGATATTTTGGCTTGAAAAATGATATAAACAATTAATCCGTTACCAAAAGAGTCGCTGAATAATTTTCTGATCATTTACGAACACTGTTCAATTAACCAACTAATGCATCATATTTTAAAAGTTGTTGTAAGTGTTTTGTTTACAAAATATCAATAATTTGTAATGTAACTAATAACTATGATGAAGTAACTATGACAGATAAATGTTGTAATGAGTAAAAGCAAAAAGTGCAGCATTTTCCTCTGAAATGTATTGGAGTAGTAAAGTATGAAATATAAAATGTCCTGAAATTGAACTTCTTAAATAAAGCACAAGCACGTCAAAACTGTACTTGTGCTTAGTTACTTTCCAACACTGGTGTCAGTGTGAGACTATTACAGATTACTGTGCACAGTAGTTGTGGGAAAATAAAGTCTTTAACCATCAGTGGTGAAGGTAAGGTAGAATATAAATGGGTAATATTAGCTAAGTGTTATACTTGAGCACTTAGGCCGTCAAGCTCACAGTGACACTGTAATTCTCACCGTCTTAGTGGTGTTTGGAGAAGCAGTGTCTCTTTGCCAGTGTGATGTGTTTAGTCCTTGTTTAGCAGCGAGACTCTGCGCTGCATCACAGACTAGACAAACAGACAGACAAGGCATTAGTGATGTGTTTACCATCTGTTCAGGAAGGACAGACATGATGGGAGAGGATGAGGAAGAGAGACGTTTTCACGGTGTACGAGGGCAAGGGTGGGGGGCGTCTGAGGATTTACTGCCAGACATCAACCATTATTTATCAGAGGGGCCAGTCAAACATCGGCGTGCACGCTGTGGCACACTGTCATCCTTAACTTGGGAGACAGGCCGTGGATTGTCAATGATGCTGTCGTCTTCATAATACAAGACCCACCTGGGATGTAGACCCCAAAGGTGACAGGGAGATAATCACATTGGAAACAGCTGCCAACATTTAGACGCCTCCTCCTGACGAAAATATAACACCCAGAAACAACTCAGAGAATTTTACCCACTCACATTAGGGATCTCATAGAGAAATGATCCATGCAAACAGTCAGAAAGTCCAAGTTATATCCAGGCGTTAAGGAGGATAACGTGTGAGGGGAGCACAGCTTGTGACCCGAGAATTCTGGGAAGTGAAGGTAGTCAATTAGACCCAGGGAAGATAAGGTAAGGGCTGTAGCAGGATGGAACAGGGTAGAGAAATGGAGTTTACTCCAGTCTGAGTTCGGTGTTGCAATCCATCCTCGCCTCCACTCCTTCTCCAACACTATCTCAGCCCCCAGTCTCCCAACAACAACCTCAGCGGAGCCGTTATTTGATATGTGTTATCGTACTCGTGAGTTGTAGCCGTTTTGATTTTGTCAAAGATATAAGTTATGATTTCTCAAAGTTATGATAGTCTTGGGATCTTTTTTTTTTATCATGTCAGGAGAGTTTAAGAGTCTGTGTGATTTGGCCCGAGCAGAGTTATGCTTTCACAAGCAAGGCAATGAGAGGAAGAGAGATGGATGCACTGGGGAGTGGGTGAAGAAATCTGGGAAAAATGGAGACAATAATAGAGAAAATTCTGCATTTAGTCAGAGTCAAAGTAAATAATAAAAGAGGTGTTAGGCTGTATTAATGGTTAAAGCTTGTCTCGTTGCCCCTCCTGCTTGTGTTTTTAGCTGAGCTGTGGGCTTAAATCTCTGGGAATGTTTGCGCAGTAGAAACCCTGGGTGATGTTGTTTGTATTGTTCTATTTCAGCCTGTGTGTCGAACCAGCGTCAGCAGACCAGCACTGTGTTTTGTTTTCACACACGCACACACACATAAAGAGAAATCAGGAATTCACCCATCACTCTGTCTGTCTCCATCCTGACCCCAACTCCTAACTCTCCTTCTGCCCCGGACTTGTTTGCATCTATTGGTCTTTGCCCCTTCCATGAAACGTGGGTCAATGCTCCAATGAATCGCCGTACAGAGATCCTGGTAAACCCCGCTGATATTCAGAGTGTTATAACAGATGGAATTCATGCGGCGTGATGGGTGTTGGTGTGCAGACATGTAGTCTGCAGAAGGACTGCTGTACGTCTGTGCTCTCTTTCATTCTCACCTGTGTGTTGTGTCCAGCCCTCCCTATGACACTTCAGTAAACACAAGCATAACACATACACCTCCTGTTGCCTGTGTGTGTGTGTGTGTGTGTGTGTGTGTGTGTGTGTGTGTGTGTGTGTGTGTGTGTGTGTGTGTGTGTGTGTGTGTGTGTGTGTGCGCCCAGTCAGACTGGGTTCTCAGTGTTTTGGTGGGGACCGGCGTGCTTCCATACAACCTGTGTTAGCGGTGGCAGGTTAGTATGCATGTGTGACAGAGCACTGCTGTGTGTGCAGAATGCCACCTTGTCTCAGGGCTTAGATTACTCACAAAAAGAGCGTTTTCTTCACAGCTCACCGCTCTGATACTCTGAGGGACAAGTCACTGTGGTGAAATAACATATTTAATCTTACAGCAAGGCTTCCTCTGTGAGAAACCTTTCTGTGATAAATAAAACTTTTAAAGTTGTCAAAGAAAGAGAATTGTTATTGCCTCCTCAGAACTTTTATTTTGAAAGTTTCCACCCCCTGCCACATCTACCCCTCACTGTGACTGCCCCTATTTCCTAATTCTATTTTCTGTCTCTTTTTTGTGTGAAGCTGGGTTTCCAGTAAAAAACGGCTGGCAGAATATGCCTGTAACTGTTTATTACGCGGTCTTTACCCAATGATGGCCTTATATCATTGTGTGTTTTTATTTATGTGTGTGTGTGTGTGTGTGTGTGTGTGCTATATTTGATCTCTTCTGTAAGTCTGTTGGCATAGAGATCACTCATGTTAGCCAGACAGTAAATGGTCGTGTCGATCATAATTGGCTGGTAAATAGAGAATTGGTCTGAGTCACCTCATAAGTGTGCTTATCGCCGAGTACCATGTAACCCTGCACACTCACACGGCCGTCACTGCACTGATAACATCTCTCTGGAGGTCTTTCTACGCTTCCTTCCCATCATCCCATCATTCCTGTCTTTCTTCTCTCCCTATTTTCCCTATTTTTCTTCTTGTTGTCTTTCAGGATATTTTTTTGTTTGTTTATAAAATGCTGTTTCAAGTTTTCCTCTGCTTTCTTATTTTGAGCGTAATTCATCTCTACATCCACCCAGGTGTGTGTACAAGTGTGCGTTTGCTGGGAAATGGAGGGAGATTAGTTGTTTTCCATTTCCTGCGCCTGTAATGAGTGTTCTCTAAATGTTTAGGGAAGAGCAGCCGTGTGTAGGCGTGTTTGTCAGTGTCTATGATAGAGATACGCACAGGTCGGCGGGACAGGCCAGATTATGATGTAGACCGTATTTACACAAAACACACACACAAACACTCTCACACATGCACATATAAATACACAGGCCTCCCTTGCTAAGCCTTATTACCCCTCTCCTTTAAAACAGATGTGCACATTCCCTTTTTTTCATTTACCCATAACTACTGTTACCTCTGTGACCTCCGTGTTAATGTGGGGATCAGAAAAGAAGCCCTGCCCCTCCACATATGTGACACACTCACTGGCACACACACATAGAGTCCATAACCTCCTTTAAGAGACAGAGAGCGTAAAAGCTCAAAGTAATGACTCACATCACTAGTCAGTGACACAGCTCTCAGGTTATTCATAATGAATTCCATGTTTTATTCAAAACCCGCTGCATCCACTACGGCAGCCTGCGATGACACGCTGCCAGGTTAGAGATGACGGCATGGATGGAGCTGAGGTCAACGATGCAGAACACAGCCGTGATCCACCTAACATGCAGCTAATAGTTTAAAAATATCCAACACTTTGACTCCAGTCCATTTCCTGTCTATTGAAGACTTCTCCAAAGACGGAGGGATGGAGTTTTGGAGGGAAAGAAGACAGGCAGACGTGGTTCAAGCCATGCAGGCAGAGATAGTTCCTGGGTTCGACGTGGTGCAACAGTGCCCCCTACTGTCTGTAAGTCTCCACAAGCCCTGGAACAGAACTCAAAACTTTAAAAACTTTATCTCCCTCTTATGCAAACAAGCTCATATGAACTAAAAAATGTGTTTTTCTTCACATAAATCAAAATCCAAAGCAGAAAAGGATCACGCTAAGTTGCCACTACATTTTTACAAGTTTGCAGACAGGCCTATTCACAGCCAGTCAAGCCAAACTCTTATTTTGAAATAGCACCCACCCCCTCTGTGCCCCCCTCTCCATGTGTTAGACTGAAACTGGAATCAGATGGGCTGCTTTAATCTTTCACACTACATGTTTCTTCATTAAGATACAAGATACAACAGAAGAAAAGTGATCTCTTCTATTATGGTTGTATCCCATTTCGGATTGGCTGCAGTGGAAAATGAAACTGAGCGACTGCAAAATGTCGAATCCAGTTGTTTTGCTTTGAATCCCATCGGATAAATTGTGGTCGTTTCATTCTGCTTCGTCTAGAAACCGTCTGTTTACCTCAGGATGTTTTCTCCCTGCTGGAGCCTCCTTAGTCAATTAGTAGTGGATGTAATGTACTGTCCTTGGCAGTAGCAGAGGGATGCGTGTGCATGTGTGTGTGCATGTGCATGTGTCCACTCATGAATGCGTATGATTCAGTTTCTCGCAGTGTGAGAAAAGTGCGGGAGGTTTAACATGGCCCTGGGGTTTGTGGCTGCAGAGCAACTCTCATCTGGAGAATTACGCCATAATCTGTTGCAGCCTATGTGGCGAAAATAAAGCCTCATTAATTCCCTTATGTTCCTAAACGCTTGGAGTACGCTGCCTTGATACTTTTTCACATTAAAAGCTCGTTTCTCCTACCAGCAGATACCAGAGGAGCTGCAGGTCTGAGTGTGATAAGCAGGCAGGGTGTCGTGTGCCAGGCAGACAGAGTCCAGCCGCAGTGACCAGCATGTGGCTGACTGGCGGTGACAGGGCGGCGTGCGGGGACTGTGTGTTTGTGTCTGTGATTGGGTCCCACGTCTCCTCTAAATTATAGCCCTCAAGCTCTGAGCCAAGCCAACCTTTGACACACAGAGCAGAAGAGAAAAACGTGGATAAAAGGCAGAGATGCATGTGGAGACAGTGGCTTAAAGAGGATGAAAGGTGAAAGGGAGAAGGACTGATGTAAAAGCTATTGAGAGCTTTTGCCTGTATTGACAGAGAGGCAGCTGCCCGTCCCTCCCTCCTCCAGCGAGCTGACCTTCAGCTGTGTGTCTCCATGTGCAGGAGTCCATTGATTTCTCTCCCGACAGTCCGGCAGATCTGCGCCCAGGCCGCTCGGCCGGGCAGAAACAAAACAGACTCACCTCACACTCTGTGTGGTAATTCAGGCCTCATTTAAAGTGAAAGATTTATGTCTCGGTGTTCCCACAAACATAACAGGCTGATGGAGCCAGACCTGGGGTCACCTTACCTTTAAGAGCTTTTCCATCCACTGCACCGTCTATCATCCCATCTCTCACTTTACAACAATCTGTGCAACCAATCAATCACATTCCTTTATCTTCCACAATTTTTTTCTTTGTGTTTTCCTTTAACTTGGCTCCTCAGCTATGTTTGTGTGTGTGTACTGTTTGTTTTCTGTGAGGTGAGACATGCAAGAGTTAACCGACTGATGGACACGCCGCAGAGTCGTGGGCAGGCTGTCGAGTACATTCAGGACATTCCATAGTTTACAGAGTATTAATAGATTTGTTGTAAAGAAAATCCTGGTCTGTTTTCCTTTCGCATTCAAGCAGTGTTTTGCTGAGTCATCAGAACATCTGGGTGACGATCATTCTGGAGAAGAGAGCGGTGACAGACTTTAAAGTTCAAGTCCTTATGATTTCATTACTGGTGGTAACAACAAGTGTGGTTTAATTCTACACAGACACTGTCGATGCTTTCAGTCAAAAATAATTGCAAACAAGATCTGATTTCATGCTGCACGCCCTGCGAGTAGTTTTCCACAGCAGAGCAGAGTTGGTTACCTTGCAGAGGAGTCAGAGCTCTTCATCTAAAACTGTGGTTGCCCCCTCTTACTCTGTTTCTCAATGCAGCATTTAAAACTGAATCACTGTCAAAAAATGCCAAAATTAACTGTTGTCTTGTTTTGGAGCTGCATTTTTTGATCAATGATTTCAGTCAGCACCAACCTCAGTGACAAATACAAATGCCTTTTCTGTGGCGACTTCACAATATAAACCATCCAGTCTTTCAGCAGTTCAGTGATTTTTAATGTGAAGCAGTGATAGTAGGAAATGTTTGGCTTGGATTAGCGGTGACAGTGAGGCTAATCACAATAGTAATATGCAGTAATTAAAAACAGTAACCCTGGATTACACGCTTGCATTGTTTCCAGTGAATCCCTCATTTGTAGGCAATATCGAGCACGGGAACGGCAGACTAAGGCAATCACAGAATATAACTACAATGAAAGACTGTTGCAGGAAAAATGCCGACCATCAAAAAAGGGGTTTGATTTCATGAAAATCTCAAGCATTATAAGTTTAAAACTGAAAACAGATTAAAGAGGGCAGGTGACCACAGAATGTTGTGGTTTCAAATCTCTCTCCTTGTGTTTGAGCCTCAGAAACGTCACAATTGTCACAATCATAGCAGTGATAACAGTAATGGTGCTGCGATATAAGCAAATCTGAATGTGATTCTGTTGTTTGAGCTGGTTCACAACAGAAAAGATGAGGAGGACGGAGAGAAATGTGGATTTAAAGTGGATAAAATTGAGCTGATGTTGCACAAAGTTGAGTTGATGGTTGTGTTCTGTCTTTAGAATTATGGTTTTGTTGCTGTATTTATAGCATCTTGTTATCTTTGTCGTGCACATTTGATCATTTTATAGGTTTTAAAACATCTGACTAAAGGACTGCAGTTGGAAATTAAGGTGTGTTGTCCTTGAAATTAATTTTGATGAATTGGTGATCTCCCACTGTTCAGTATATGTATGATCCCGTGTGCAGACTCGCTCTCCTTTGTGTTTAGAGTCATGTTTCCGTTCTCCTTGTTAAAGACCTGATCCGCTGTCCACACCTTTCACACAAGACAGAATAATGGTTGTAAAAAGAGAGCCAGAGATAAACTTTATTTTTCCATTCCTGCTCAACTTAAGGTAAGTTTCCGTCTTTTAATAAACAGAAATTTTCCGGTGAAACGGTTCTTGGATTCATCATTGTCATCACCACAGGTTACAATGAGCATACGTCCCCGCCGAGATGCTCTATGGATGTGAGTGCGCTGACGGGTTCAGATAAGGCAGACTCATCTACAAAATGTCTGATGAAGCATTTGTTTGGAGTTTCATTGTTCACATGTTCAAAATCCTGCCAGTCTCTCTGTGGCTGAAGACATGTTTGTTTTCCAGCTGTTCTACTACAAATCAAGAGTAAGCTTGCTGTACATAATTTAGAGTCGGAGTTTAGTTGCCGTCTTCTAACTTCAAGATTTATGTATTTTGTTTTTTAGAAGTTTGCTTGTATCCCTTCCAGCTTTGCGTGTTGTTATTTGTGAATGCAAATTGGATGTGATTACACATTTGCAAATGAAGCACATGTGTGCATTTCCAAAAGAATGCAAATGAGATTTCTCTGGTTCTTATGATTGTGATGAGCTGTCTGACATCCATGTAAGGTGACTCCTGTCCAGGGCGTCTTTGGTTGACGAGGACAACTGACCTATAGCCAACTTTGTTCATGCTCCCACAAGGACCCCCACCTCCAATACCCGCCCCTCCCCCTGCCCTCGGGCGCAGAAAAAGGTTCATTGTGCAGGCAGAGAGCGAGGCGAGCGAGCGAGGCCTGGTTCTGGTTAGTGTGCTGTGCTGCATCTGAAACACTCACCTTCCTCCAGGGTTTGCATCTGGAGCTGGTTTCCTGTTCAGGCAGCCGGGCAGGGGCGGAGTTTGGCCGAGCTCTGTGATTGGGTGAGATTGAGCCTTTATGGACCCCAGGATGGTCGGAATTGCCAAACAGTAATCTGTCAATCACTGGCACATCGATTCAAACCAGAGCATAATGTGAGAGAGAGCTTATGATTGGTGCAAAGGCGCGAGCAAGAAGCCAGTGATGTTTCAGTCATATTCTAATAATCCAGCTGCAAATTTAGGCGACAGCCAACCTGCTAAGCCTATTCAGAGAACAAAGCAGTTTTATGTAGCGTAATTGTATCCAAAGTCAGTTTTTCTTTGGGAAATATTGTGTCATGATAAGAAACTCTCAAGTAATTTAAAGTAATGGCTTTATTTGAGTAATTGCAGACTCTAAAATTAGCATTGTTTTGACAGAGCGATGCCATTGTTATTCTATAATTGTATGTAATAGTCACATTAGAGCATGGCAGCAGGACCAGTGTAATAATAACGTTAACTTCCTGTTATTTCTGCAGTAACGCTGTAGTTCAGGCCACGAGCACGGTCCCAAAGTGTGCTCAGTGGACCCTAAACGCCACATGAATTTAGCAGTCTGCCATTAACCGTATTTTTGTAGGATTTCCTGCAGAAAATGTGAGATGGATTTTTGAAAGTAGATGAAAGCTGTGGTGGAAAAATATAAAACCAGTATAAGCAGAAAACATATAATTGAATGGAATTTTTTTTTTTTTAAAGCGTTTTTGATGCATTAACCTGTAAACCTGTGAAGATTATTTTGGCCTTGTGCCATCTGGACCATTTAAATACTCATTACTGGTGGCCCTGTGCTTTCTGAATGCGTATTCTTCAAAGTAAGTTACTTCAGTGGTCAAATGAATCTCGTGAAAAAACACACATAGAATCTGGCTGCAGTTCTCTGATTGCGTTATCCAAGGTGCTGTGGAAATCATGCTGTATTCTGCTCCACTCTGTTCCCACAGGGGTACGGTACACCACCTTTCCACTGAGCCTGTGTGCCAGCGCTGTGAGTCGGGCATTGTTGAGTTTAGCTTCAGTGCTGGAAAGAGCTTTAGTCAGTCTTCCCACTCAGCTTCACCCAGCTCAGTCTGAGTTCTGTACCAAAGACCTCCATTTCCTGCTCTGGCGCCGTGGCGTGCAGCTGACAGCGGCTTTTATAGATCTCCTGAAGGGACCCAGTTACAGTGCGTGCATCCTGTCACACGTGAAAACATATACACACAGTGCACAGTACACAGGAAGGTATAGAAGGTATACCATGGTGCAAAGATGAAAGTAATTATACAACGCCGCGACGAGTCAAAAAAGACCAATTTGGGGTACAGAAAGAGAGGCATGAAAAGAGATCAGCAACTGTACACATTCAAAAATACCTTTGTTCATTGGAATAAAATCCACTATTGACATTCAGCTTCTAATTTAGATTCAGTTTTCCAAATGTATGTGCTGTTTCATGAAAAGCTCTTTCAGCATAGAAAAGACCAAAATGAAGAAGTGAAAAAAAAAATCTTATTAGATTTAAGAAGTAGCCTCTATTCTAACAAGCCTAAAACCCTGATTATTATAATGATTATAAATTATTACAGGCATGATTCTGCTTTTAATCAATACTTGTAGCAAGATAAAACTGCATAATGTTAACTTTGATCAAACCAACAACCTTTTTACTATCTGGCAGCTTCGCCGGCCAACCTGCAACCTGTCAGACCGTACTTAAGACCACATGTTGAAGAAGAATACACAAAAAAGCTGGAGCCCTACAACTGAAAACACATACTGCTGCTGTGCTCAGAGGCCCAGGAGGTAACACTAGTTCAGGTTTGAGTGAAGTTCTTCTTGATAAATGATGTTGGGGCCCAGAGTCCCTGCAGAGCTCCTCTTTCAGCTCCTCCTCCATCCACTGACCCATATGAGAGCTTCTGACGCCAGAGTTGCATGGCAGCAGGTACGTCTCTGGCCAGCTCTGGTCAAAATGAAAATGTAAGCTGCTGACAGTGTGCACGCTTCTTTGAAAGCCCAGGGATCGTATGAATGTCCTCCTTCACATGTACAGACAGCTGTGTAGGCGATCGATAGTTCTAAAGTGAGAGATGAAAGAGAAAGCGCTCGGCCGTTTGCATTTCAACAAGAAACCCTTAATGTCCTTTGTCTCTCTCTCCTCGCTGCCGGCGAAATGAGCGAGGCAAAGATCCCAGACATTGTTTGGCAGTTCGAATGAGAGCAACTTGGAGAGGTATTTGATTTCACAATGTTTAAGAAGAAAAATATGCGGTGAAATTGTGTTTGAATGGTCCAGAGGGGCGAGTGGTTGGCCGGGGTCTGAGGCAGGGAGGAACCGCTGGAGGAGAGCGTGTTCTCCTGATACCTCGCATGTCGGGAGGATGTGACTGATGCAGATGTCACCTTCCGCAGCGTCTGTTCCTGCAGCAATGACTCCAACTGTGGTGTTAGTATAACTTTATATTTATGATCAAGGAACTCGCTGACATCTAGTCAGTGATGTAGGCCTTGTATTGTCTCCATAAGGAACAGTCATTTTCCAAAGCGTCTTCTTCTCAGTCGCTGCTTCACGAGGGACAGTCAGTCAGTCAGTCAGTCAGTCCTGTGGCTTTGGCTCAACGTCTCTGAGTCTCATTGTGTTGCTCTTTTGGCTCAGTGAAGACTTCTTCTGGGTCAGACACAGGATCCCCCCAGTGGGCCCACCACAAGGTCCAAAGCTCCTCGTTCTCAGAGCCTGTTTTTCTTGGTGAGAGGAACACAAAGGTCTTCACAGAAAATAAAATAAAATATATCCACAGGGGCATTTGTAGCTCTATCCGACACAAACATACTGTCCTCTGTCAACAATCGTTCTCTTTATACCGTCATCTGAAACTTAATTCCTCTTGTAATGTCTCAGTATCTTTCTCCACTGCTTTTCTTCCCCCACTTTATTTTTCACGGTCTCCGCTCTGTGACCCTGTTGCCTCTGTTTCCCCCTTTCAGCCCTATTTTTCATTCCATTTTCATGCTGTTCATCGGACAGATTAGCTCCACACCCTTGTTTTATAGCACGATGAGCTCACTCTCATTGTGAGAGTGGCCAGTGTTCTGCAAACGGTTCGGTGCACTGCAGCACATTGGGCTGGAGCACAACCATCGCGAGGGACTGTTCAGACCTGCTCAGACAGGCTCACAAAAACAGGTCACTGCACCTGAACATTGCCCCAAAACGTTGGATTTGTAGAGAAACAGTTGCGTGCCCATGCAAATCCAAATGAATGAAACAAAATTAAGTGCTACCTCAACCACTCACAGACCTGTAAAATTAGCGAATGGAACGATGAGCTCATTCACACTTGGCTCTTAATTTCAACACTTACTAGTATTTTTACAACAGACACAAGGACGCCAGCTAGTAAGAATGTCGACTAATGAATGGGTAATATTAAATGATGTAAATTCACAGCTAATGAATCAAGTAATCAACACATTGTTTTTACCGTTGAGTTTTTGAGAAAGAAAAAATGTGTTTATTAGCATCCTCATGCTAAGCCAATGTAACCAACTGCTGGTGATCCCTTCATATTTAGTGTACAGACATCTTCCCATCTAGCTTTAGGCAGGAAAGCCAATAAGCTGATTTTCCAAACAATTCATTTAAAAGAGAACCGATTTAGCATTGCGCTCCTGCAACATTATCAGACTCGTGTTTTTAAAAGCAAGGATCAAAATTGATGCAGCCGTTCCAGAGATATCATCTTTTTATTGCACACGTTCTTCTTCCTTGTCAAAAGCTGATCTACATTAACCACAATGCAACTCAACCGCTGACACTTTGGTCAGAGATTTAGGTCTGTCAGGTCAGAAAGTAGTACACAGAATAGTACATACAGTAGTACTCCTCAACACCTGTAAACATGATGTGTACAATCAGTTGAGTTCCCCTTAAATCACCATCCATATGTTCATTTTGTGCTATGTGCAGTAAAAATCTACATCCTTGTGTTTCTCAGAAAGTGCTGTCGTCTGACTAACTGTTTTCCATGTGTGTCTGTGTGTTGTGTGTGGATGTCACAGGCTCTGGGAGACTCTGACTTCCCCGCTGTGCTGAGGCAGCTGCTGCCCTTGATGAAGCCCCGCGGAGGCGAGGACAGCTCGACCTCGGGGACCAGGTCCAGGGAGGACGAGTGCGGCCCTGATGAGCTGATCCTCCTGCTGGTCTACCTGTACTCCCTGGCTGACGAGGCGCAGCCCGCAGACCAGGAGGCTGAGGAGGAGGAGGAGCTGGAGAAGCTGGAGAGGGAGCTGATAGGAGCGCTCACCCTGGTCGTCACCCGAGAGCCCGAACTCAGCCCTTTGCTCCAGAAACTCACCGGTGAGAGAGAGTTAGTGTGATCACAGTTTCATGATTGCTTCCAGGAGCTTGCCCGAATTTGCTGACGGTCTAAGAGGAGAGAAATTGGAGTCGGAGAGTGGGAACAGCTGATTGTTTATTTCCTCTGTCTGCCTCCAGTGCCGTTAATGGGGGGATTTTTATCAAAGTCTTCACACCCCATCTCTCTCCTTCGATCCTTGTATCACACTCTTTAGTGCACACACACACACACACACACACACACACACACATTCTGGTCAGTTTGGCAAGCAGCTACACAAACATTGGAGTGTGGGAATGTCTGAACTTGCTTGTGGATAAGTGTGAGAGAGAAATTACCGTTCACTCTCCAGCTCCTCTGCCGTGACAATGAGATTTACCTTTAAAGCAGACAGATACAGGAAAATTATTTATTTGTGGTTCAAACTTGCTAATAAGCACCTGTGTGTGTGTGTGTCTACTGGTTTCTTTAGTTCCTCTGTGCCGCACTAGAGTCATTGCTGGTTTAGCTGAGCTGGTAACTGTGTGGTAGAGCAGATCAAGGCCAGCGCTTAAGATGAATTAACCGTCTACCTCCTCACCACAGCTGGCTGTACCTCCCAGAGTAATAGCGTCTTTAACCTTGAGCCTGTACACACACGGTCTCCTCCCCTGCCACATAGTTCATAATTAGAGCTACTTTTAGTTTTGGCCTGCTCCGTACCTTAGCACACACCCTGAAATAATACGCTGCTGCGAGGGTTTTCATCTCGTATCGCACATAGGCTCATATAGTAAATATAGGGTTGGTAAATCTATGTAAAGCACTAATAAAGGTTGTTGATGCCTCCTGCACTTTTTCACTCTTTTCCTTCTCATACTCTGTCTCTCTCTCTTCCTGTTCTACTTGGCTAAGTGCTGCTTGGACTTGAGGGGCCTCTTGGCAGGCACAGGCTGAGAGATGTGGCTCATGTTTAAAACCTGACTCTCTGTTATAAACACTTCATTGGAAATTACCCTGTCATAGTGTGCCAGGTGTGTTTTAGACAGAAAAAAAAAAACCTATGTGTGTCCTGCCCATTCAGTGGAGTTCAGCAGCGTGTGCACCCCACTTTTAGGTTTGACCGTGTTTGTACGCGCGTGCACGGGCGTCTGTGTGAGTTTTTATGGCAGGCGATGAAGTGCTTGGCCGGGGTAACATGAGGCGGGAGGTCGTCTCTCTCTGCATCCAAAGCAAAACACTGATTGTGACATTCTCCCCAATTAAAGGGCTCAAATGGAAACCAGACGTTGAATGAAACCTGGTCACCATGAGAACAGTGTTTTTACAAATTCTTCTATTTTGTTCCTTGGCTACAGTGCAGTGCAGAAACGCAAGAACAATATACACGCACAGGAACGCCAGAACCATAGAGAAGTAATAAGGACAAGTGAGTTTAGGACAAGATGCAGGACAAGCTAATGCAAAACACCCCGACCCCGCTAACTGCCTCCTTCTGGGAGCTTAATTAAAGAGCATCTTCAGGAAATGGCGTTCCTCCGACTACTGTACGCTGTAGGTTTGTTGTCTGTTCCATGTTTCCTGTGAGCCCTGATGGAGTTTTCTGTGGTGCTGCATCAAACTTTCATGAACATATTGTTTTCTTTAATGTTGGAACGCCGTGCACAACATAAATAAAATGGAACGTGATAATTTGCTAAACTTTTTTGACATTTACTCAGTTGAAAACAATCCAAACCAATATATTTAATGTTTGACCTCTTCAGCTTCATTGATTTTTGTAAATATATTCTGAATTTGATGGCAGCAACATGTTTCAAACAAGTTGGGACAGGAAAAACAAAAGACTGTGAAAGTTGTGGACTGATCCAAAAACACCTGTTTGGATCATTCCACAGGTAAACAGGTTCATTGGTAACAGGTGATCAGATCATGATGAAAGATTCATCCTGGAAAGACTCAGTCGTTCTTGAGCAAGGATGGAGAGGTTCAACACTTTGTCAAACACATGATTGTATCATGATTGTATTCAGTGATTCATCTTGAAGCTTCACACCAGCGGGAGAACAGTAGAGCATCAAACACACTCCTCAAAATGTCCTAATGTGTATTAGTGTTTACATATCTTTTTGATTTTCAAGAAGTTTTGTCTATGTGTTTGCATTTGTGCACACATTGCAACTTTCTCATCACTATGCGTGAGATGCATGAGAAATGAATATTGATATCATACAGTGCAGTGCAGTCTGAGGGTATGGCTTTGATTAAAGACTTGAACAGTATTTATCCAAGAAAATGGTTCCGCTTATTGCAGCCTGGGAAATGAGCTCTTAAACCAGACGCTCCACAGCCAACCACACATGAGGAAAGAGCCGGATTGGTTATGGGCGACGCAGCGAATGGAGAACAAACAGTGTGATTGGATAAGAAACCCACCACTTTCATAAAACCTGCAGTCTGATTGGCCCCTGCCAGACAGTCTGTGGTGTACATGGGTGGTGTGTGTGATGTGTGCAGGTTGTAAATAGCTTCCAGCAGTTACTGTTAATCCATCGCTCAGTTGTGGCAAAAAAGACATTGATGCTGGTAAGAGAGTGAAAATGAGTGTTCCTCAGACTTCTTCATGGATTTGTTTCCTGTCTGCCTTGGTGGATCTTGTTTTTCTTTGGAGCAAAATCAAATCTCCTCCCTCTCCTTTCTCATTTTCTCTCTCTCTTCTCTCAGCATTGGGGTACAGCGGGCCAAGAAAGAGAGCAGGCCAACCCAAATGTTCCTAATTCTTCACCCCAGGACATGGAGCTAGCTGATGGATCATAGTTTGTCTGCACTTATGTCAGTGTGTGGGTGTGCAGCTCCAGTAGTGAGAATGTGAAATCCCAGTCCCCAGATGGTGATGATGGTGATTTACTGTCAGCAGCGACAGAAGAAAGGAAGAAGGTCGCAAAATAACTTTTTAGAGACGTGAATTTTAACTGAAATTGCCATGGCTTCGTGTCGCGTTCCTCCCTCTCTCTGCCTCAGACACACATTAGGTTTGTTATTCATCCTGTCAGTGGGGTGTGCACGGGGCAAGGAAGAGGGGAGCAGGGGGAGAGTCGGACCTCCCCAACGCTGCTGTTTGGGTTGGCACAGCAACACGGGCCAGTCGAGGGACATGAAAGAGATCACACATCGCTCTGGCCACCAACTCGCCGTCTGCCTACTTCTTAAACTTTTCTTCTCAGTGTTTTTAGAATTTCCTTTTCCATTTCTCTCTCTTTCTCTCGCTTCTTACCACCATGCATTTCTTCCTTCCTCGCTCTCTGTGAGGCCCTAAAGCGCCAGGCTGGTTCCAGGGGGAAGTGGAGCACAAGTTTCCCTAATGATAGCGCCTGATTAAATATATTCCCCCTTTTGCACTGTGTTTATGAAATTAGTCCAATTATTTCTAATTGGTGGTCTTTCCTTACTTCCTCCTCTGTTAGACAAACACACACATATATGTATGAGGAGAAAACCGTAGACCCCAGGGTGAGCAAAGCAGCCAGTGGCGTTGTTCTCTCTAGTTCGCTCCATCAGATAAGCTGATGACACGGAGCTTAGGCTTTAATTAACAGAGGCTCATCAGCTCCTCACTGCCGGGCCAGACAGGCCTGGTTAACAGGCGGGGCCACACACAGAGTCACGATCAGACCCCCAGACTCGCACCACGCCAAGTCTGCTCCCAAGTCAGCACTGTGGCTTGTTTCTTGTTTTCTTACATCCATCCCACTTTCTTCTTTCTTCTCCTCTGGGTTATACTGGTGTAAACCACAGGAGAACAGTGTGACAGTTTTCAGATAGCAGGAAGGCAAAGAAGAGCAACATGGCGATATAGATGAACTGGCAAATGCATTTGGAAAAGTGCTTTTGATGAGGGCAGAGGGAGACCATGCAGGAATAAATATGACAGAAAGGTTTCCAACATTAGCCCAGTAACAACTTCATCTTTAACGTTTTTTTGGCAAGGCACGCCTTCAATTTAGGAGACTGTAATTGTGACCCTCCATCACAGATGTGCTTCCTGCAGAGTGATAAATAGAAAGCATGATTTGTCTTTTCAGGGCATTTCATCTTACAATTGGCTTCAGAGACTGTAGACTATTTCACTAAGAAGAAGAAAATGGTAAATTAAAAAAATATATATCATTAATAAATGTCATATTTTTTTTGCAGAATTTCCTTTTTTCTCATCCTACATCTTTGCAAGTTGAATTTATGTTGCATTAGAATTGCATGCAAATAGATGTATCCTCCTCCTCTAAGCGTGAAGTATTTATTTTAGAAGAGATGAATCAATATACAATTCCTCTCAAGGGTCATTGACTGTTATTCTACACGATCTCAGACTGAAAGTGGAAAGAAAGACAGTGTTTGTATTGTGCAAACAATTCTTTTACTTTAAGAGCAGTCGGTGATAAAGATATAAAGTGATGCTCTGCTTGTTCTTAACATCTGAGACACTGACCTGGAATTAGTTTAGATGTTAGAACCTGAATAGATGGATGGATGGATGGATGGATGGATAGTTTCACAGTGTAACAATCTTGGACTTATTCTTATCGGACTGTGTGCTTCGTCATTACACTGTAAAACAATGTGGTACTGAATGGAGTACTAACCTTTATCGTGGTTAACATAGTTTAACTTTTATCTTAATATATATTGAGGACACACAAACAGTTTTCTTAATGTTTGTTTTGTCTCTAAGGAGTTTTTACCCTCAAACAATGCTTTCTGGGACATCTGCTAATGTGCTGTTCATTTGAAACTTAATTTAATTTCTGGAGCTTCAATCAGCTCCACAAATTTTTAAGTTGACTTAACTTGAAATTAATAACTTACATATGTACATGTGAGGACGATGAGATAGATGAGAGTTGTTAGTTGATTCCACAAAACTCCTATATGATGTTTTACAGTGTATTTAATTTTACCAAAAAACACGACATATTTCTCACCCACACCATAAAACTCCCATTAATCACTTTGAGTAGGACAGTAATCAAATTTGTTACTCACAACTCTGAGTGTGTGGGTTCAGTTTTTTCTGTAGAACAATGTGAAGTCAAAATGAAACTGAAAAACTGAAACTGATGTCACAGGGCAAGCAATCAAACATCAGCTCTGCAGCTTAAGTCCATTTTGGCTTGTCAGTAAAAAAAAAAGTATCTAATCATTGGGATGGATGCATTTGTACTCTTAATGGCATTTTTGTACTGAGACTGTTGTTCAAACTATATGCAGCAATGAAAACTGAAGCAGAAGCAAAATAGTGCCGTCAGTGGTAGCCACAGTTTGTCGGGTGGATTTCACAGATCTGCCTCACAGTGTAGTTTACACCTCTGTTTGCTTTATGGAGTGTGTTAGCGCTCAGCGGAGAATTCCTCTGCTCCTTATTTATGGCAGGAAATGCACATCATAAAAGACTCGTGAGCACTTATATCTCCACTGGGAATTGGGCCTGTAGGATGAAAAAGGACATTATCATGATCCCACACAGACCTGCAAACAGATAAACACGCACTCTCTCAACAAAGCGAAGGCAGAGCTACACAGAAGACACACATGAAGGCAGGCTCCGGCGGGACTCGAGCTGAGACGGCGGCCCCTGGCCCCTGCACACGCGCCAGTGCAGGCGGGGGTCAGTCTGTGACCCTTTGACGGAGGGTCAGCGGAGGAGTCCAGCCAACAGGCTCTACCCGCTCGCCTCCCTCGTCTTCTGCAGGGACGCTGCTCGGCTCCTCTGGGAAGATTTGCTTTTGACCTGAATGCGTACGTTTCTGCTTAAAGTCACTTAGACTAAGAGAATTTAAAGAAGGCTTTTGTCAGCGTTTGTGTACGTATGCGTCTCCGTGTGAGCTTTCTCTATAGTCTGATGGTCATGGAAACAAATGTCATGGCTCAAGCAACATTCATGAGTAAGTGCATGAGTGTGTGTGCGTCTGTTTTTTACCAGAGCCACTTGGTTTTACAGTATATCTGTGTTTTATCTGTTGGTGCGGAAGAACTTGTTTACGTTTAGGATTCCAGCCGGCAGTGAAAGATGACCTGTCCTAATTTACCCGCTTTCCTCCCCAAGCTGTCCCCTCGCTCTCTCTCTACCCCATCCCACCCCTGACCAGCCACTTCCTCTGTTTTTTTTGAATGTGAGCATCAAACACACCTCTCCATGGACGTCCAGCTGTAAAGTTTTGGCGGCATCGACTGTCAATAAAATCTACCGATGTGGTCATGATTTTTAATGCCTAGAGTAAAAGGCTGCAGCTCAGCACGGCTTTCGGCGACTACGCCCTCAAACAACAAGAGGAAGAGAACGCCGCTTTCTGTGTCGACGTCCTGCGCAAGCGACAGGACAAATCTAGCTAAGTGAAACGTGTTCAGTTGAAAGTCGTCCTGCTCGGTTCTGAGTTCTCCTGGGTGGAGAATTCCTCCACGGCCTCGACACCAGATGGAAGCTCTCCTGGCGCTATGAGCTAGCCGGGTCATTTCCTGTCAGGAGGCCTGGTGTTAATCAAGGCCTGAGCCAGCAGGAACGCCCCCTGCTCCCCTACCTCCTCCTTCTTTTTTTTTTTTTTTTTTTTTTTTTTTTTTACAACCCCTCTCCTCTTACACCCCCTCATCGAGCAGAGAGGCGAAGAAATACACATTTTTCTCTCCTCCCCCATTTTCCCCCTTTGCTTTCTATCCTTTTGTCTTCCATACCATACTCCTGCTTTGTTTAGTACATGTCGTACTTAGGTGGTAGTGGTCGTAAATCATGACAAGGTAATGGTCTGTGTTATCAAAGTGTCCCTATGGAGGACTGCAGGTCCAGCCAAGAGATAGAAGGAGATAGTAAGGAATGAGGAGAAAGGAGTCTTTCATTACTTGTGGTCTGGTGTCTGGTCACTTTCTGTTGTGTCTCTCGGCGTCTCCTGGAGTGTGATGGACACGGTGGGAGATAGGCTTATCTCCTTGCTCCTCCTGCTCAGCTGACCTCCACGCTGACCAGACACAGGCCTACAAACTGGCGGAGGAAGTCAGAGGGAATGTTTGGACTGAGTTCTCCTGTTATGTCTTTCTTATTCACTTAATGGTCTACGTGCCTCATCTCCAGCGTTTAATGGTGAAACGTTGCCTCAGCTGTGGTTTCTCTGTGGAGGCATTTACATGCTCAGAGGTTCTGGACTCATGCATACGTAGCTCATGTGCTCTACCTTTGGGTTGATGCATAAAAACATAATTCAGTTAGAGAAAATTCAGTTAAGCTAAGTATGAAAAACACTCCAAGTATGAAGCTCAGGCTCATACTTTGGCATGAAAATGTAATATTCCATCGCTGTTGTATTATCAGATTTGTGATTTAATTTTGACGAACACAAGCAGTCAAATCTATTGCTGTTTTTGGAGAACATTTCTAACAAAGGTCACAACCTAAGTTCTATCAAAACTGTTCATTCTTCAAATAATCCTTTACCCACTTTGAGTCAAATAAATCTCTATGAGTGCCAGTTTTCATTAGTGATAGCAGGAAGCAGATCTCAGGAAGGATGAGCAAGCAGCCAGGAAAGAAAGTGACTAATAGCAGCTTCTCAGCAGCCATGATTTCAGGTCTCAGGTGTCATTGCTCTGGAGACTGTTCCAGGCCAAAACTGATCTCATCTGTCATCCATGGATACTGCTGAAGAGACGTACTAAAGATGGTGCCTCATTTATACCCATGTGAGTTGCTCACAGGGTGCATATGAAGAAACAGCCTATGTGCTATTGAGGGGATTGAAATTGATGGGGGCAAAAGCTTTCTGGGCCACTGTGCATCACATGATGAAGCTGCAATACTCAGTGTGGCCACTGCGCCAAAACAGTTACTTTACAGTCCAGCGCTTTTGCTGATGACTTGCCATAAACACACTAATAAGCAAAGAATTCATCATTCACAATGGACAAACATCATCATTATTCCTTAGAAAGAAGGACTTTAAAGTCTGTCATCTCTCACTTCCAGGCAATCAATGCTGAAAACATTAAAGCCACCTATGAAAGAAGTAGCACCTGCACACTGACTGCGATGAAATTTAGTGTAATTCAGAGCAAGTGTTTTTCATTTATGCTTTTTTTCTACATCGCTTCACGTCTCCCTCATATGCATATGATTACTCCCCTTCAATGTAAAGCACCTAATCTTCCTCAGGTGCCAGGTGACTGTGCATAGTAGACAAAATGCTATTGTCACCCCTGAAGGAAGACTTCAAAATAATGCAATTGAAAATTTAGAAAACTATTTCTTAACCAATAAGCCAAATGTCCTGAATGTCTCAGTGTTAAATTTTCTCTTAAGCTTTCTCTTAGCTGTATGAGCACCTTTCCTAAAGAGAGATTCTCCTTCTCCTAAAGAGAAATCAGTCTGCAGAGGTTCGATACCCAGTGTTCCTGTTAGTCTGTCCACTCCTGGTAGATGAGTGTCGGCTGTGCTGAGTTGACTCAGTCTGATAAAGCACAGACTGTAGCAGATGATGGTCTCTATCATTTAAAATCCTATTATCCACAAAACCTATTTCTCCATCACTTTTTCTGTCTGCCTCTCCATCATTTCATCTTATCTTCTTTCGGTCTGCTTCTTGGTCCTCTCAGGCTGCCTCTCACACTCTCTATCACACACACACACACACACACACACACACACACACTCGACTGGTCTTTGATGCTGACAGCTGCTCGCCGTCTGCACTGTGTCTGTGAGCTCAGCACTATCACATCCGACTCAGCCCACTCTCGGTCCAGGTAAACGTCTCTCTCTGATGGGCAGAGATGGAGGGATGAATGAAGCGGTTGTCGGAACATTTCCTCTGCAGCGTCGCAGATGGTGAGAAACATTTTGGCGAAGAGGGCCGCCGTTATCGCCGCCATCCACACGGCGTGGGTGTATATGCAGTGATAATGAGTGTCTGCGGCGAGGATTGCTGCAGTGAGGCCAGTGTAAACTCGACCCCCCTGAAAATAAACACATTAGAACACACACATATACACACACACACCTCCCCTTATAGCTGTCGCCCCTTACCCCGAGGCCAGAGCGACCCCCACCTCTATTGTATACTCCCCCTGCACACCGGCTGCTTTGCTATCGTCCCTGACCCAGAACACACAAACTCAAGTCTCCACATTGAAAACACTCACTATTTTTGGCCGTGCTTTAATTTCCCTCTCCTTACTGTAGCGATAGCAAATCCTAAGAAAATCCACTGCAGGGGATGTGTTATTTCCAGGATGGGAGGTATGGTTTTCATTTTCTCCTTTTCCTGTCCTCTCCTCCACGCCTCCCATTCCCCTTTTAGACTCACATATTGCTGCTGGAAGTGTTCACAGACCCTTATAACATCCCTCCAGAGTTTCACAGTTGTACACAGCGTCTGTCCTTTAATGAAACACTCATTTATTTATCGCAGAGTGTTGACAAAGCGACATTAGCACCGCGATGTTTGATTCGGATCTTGGAAATGGAAGCATACAGAGAATTAAGATTGAAATGCAAATATATATGTATATATATATATAATATATATATAATATAAGTGCCTGTAGAGTGTTATGTCTTGTTGAAGTGCTATTAGACACACTAATGTGCATTTTATAGCATGACTGTGGCAGGTCGAAGCCCCGACTGTCTGCCTGTGTACACACATGGACTCACACATGCACACGCACACATAACACTAACATCTGTCTCTCAGGTGGGAGCAGCAGCCCTCTGGTAGGCCTCCTTGCATCACTGAATCAGTCAAGAGGCGGAGCGCACACACACACACACACACACACACACACATACACACGTCGGCAGCTGCTTCACACTTTCATTCTAAAACTTGCCAGCTTTGTAGTCCAAATGTTTTCGGTTGTGATGCACTGCGCTGCGGTTCCTGACCCATCTGTGGCAGCCCTCGGTTGCGATGTGTGGGAGCGGATTAGCCCGTTGTGTATTTTGAATGGCGGGATTAAGAAGTTTGTATGTTTCTACAGGGCTGGTGTGTATGATAGAGTGTGTGTTGTTAGGAGCAAAGTCTGTTATTTGTGTTACGCCAACCCATTTTTTGGAAGCATCTTTTCTGCAGAGGTTATTCTGGTGCACCGTCAGGCCAGGACACACGCACATGCACATTTAAAACCTATGTTAACATTATTATAATAAAAAATGGTGATTTAGCCATTAGATCCCATATTTGAGTGTGAACAAATGTGAAAAAAGAAAAGCGGATAGAGACAGTCCCTAACCGATGGCTGGCGTCAACATATCAAGGTCAGAAATAATAAGTAGTATGTCTGCGAGCACTCACTGTACCGTCGGCCTCATCCACCCTATAATCCACTTTGATGTGGACCTCAACCCCACCAGGATGTGATGTTTGTGTAGGATGCCTGCCTGGACGGGTAAGTATATGTATGATCCCTTTCGGCTGTGGGTGCCATTGCGAGCGCTCGTGTGATGTTGTCCAGCTCGGGGGACTGGAACAGGAAGTCAGAGCGGCGATTAGGAGGATCTGACATTTGCAAGAGGAGCTTCCTGTGATAGGAGGCTTCCTCTGTGTCTGTGGGACTCAACACCTTATCTCACCCCCTCCTCTCTATCAGGCAATGACTTCTCTTACAGTTCTCGCTCATTCACTGTTGCCAAGATGTTTATGTCACACATATTTATTTCCAGGTTAAAGGGTCAGTTCACATGTATTACAAAAAAATATCTGATTTTCTCTACTACTGTAATAGAGGTGAACTGAATTTAGCTTGTGGTACAGATAAATATTTTCAGTCAATCAATTGAAGAGCAGCTCCCAGGTGATTGCATAATTAATCAGCCAATCAAAGAACTTCATTCTTTGGGAACTTCATTCTAACAAGGAAATGGCGAACTGTAAAATCTCTTCACAGTGTCTTCTGTGGCAGTTTTTCATTGTGTGACCTAGTGTGCTGCTTTGTCTTCATCATCTTTTCCCCTTCTCAGTAAAACTCTCATCCCTGTGCAGCCTCATCCTCCTCCTCACTCTGGGACTACACTCTGCTGCAACCCTTCCCTCCTGCTATGTGCGACTGTCTCTTTCTTGCACATCAGAAAGTTGTTCCACTTTTAAACGAGGTTGTAAGTTCGAGATCACACGATTGTCTGTGCAGCATTGTAGGGATGGGAATGGAGAACCAGAACTGTCGAGAACCGGTTCCAAATTGTCCGGTTCATCTGAGTCATAAGCCTTTGAGCTTTATCAGTTTCACTTATCGATGTTGGCATGTTTTTCTGACGCATAGTAAAACAGTGACATCGAACCCACGCGTCTACGCTGCTGGAAACTTGCAGCAAGAAGGAGTCATGGCAGAAGGAAGAAACAGTCGAGCGTGTGGCTTCATTTATGAAGAAAGTGCACATTAAAACAGTGCTCACTTTAATGTCTGTAAAATTGTCATGTAAGGGTGGACACACTGGCAAGATACCGAAACATCCTTCTATGCAACATGGGCTTCAATTCCAGGAATGCATTTTCAACTAATAGGCAGAGTTGATAATGGCATTGGTATCAATAAAATCAGTTTCCATCCTCTCTGCAGCGCTCTTGCAGGAGCGGGGCTTTGTTTGCGAGCTCATCACTTCTCCTCTGTGGAGAAGATGTGACTCATCCCGCAGCACAATAGTGTGTGTCTGAATGCGTAGATGAGTGTGAGTCACAGCAAAGTGTATGAGTGTACGTGAAAGACAGATCAAGGGGGAATAAATGAATCCCTCTAATGTGCTACAGTATACAGCATGAGCAGTACATTGTCATCTGCTCTGGCTTTACTGTGGAACTTTGGGCTTTTAGAAGGAAAAGAAAAAACATTCCAGATTAATCAATCAGTCTGTGAGTGTGTGTGTGTGTGTGTGCATGTGTGTGTGATGTGTGCTGGGCCTCAACATGTGGCTTCAATCTCTGTTTTCTGTTGCGTCCCACCCCTCTTTTACCCTTCACAGAGGCTTGTGACCATTGAAGACGTCTTCGTGGTTGAAAACAAGTCCGTAAAAATTCGCATCGAGTGTGTCCTCTGGATGTTTCTGCAGAAAAATAATCTTATGCAACAGCGTCCTATAGAAATATTGTAAGAGCGTCCAGTTTAAGATGTGTCCGGCTGTGTGTATGCCCTTGTGGTGTGTTGACTGATGAGCCAGTAAACAGACCCAGCGTCTCAGATATCGGTGGAGTTTATTGCTCTGGGTTCAGATCTGGCAGGCCTGACTTGTTTATTTGGCTTTCAGGTATCAAATGAAACCCGCAACTCTCTCTCACAATCGCATGTGTATCCCGTCAGTCTGACTGTGCAGTAATAGCTTTGCAGAGTCAATAAACAGTCATGCATGAACTTGTTCACACAAATACACAACTCATTGTCCGGCACGTATAGAAACGTATCTCCTGTTTCTGCTTTCCCACAGACACTCACACTGTCTTTTTCTCCCCATCATTGCTCACTTTCTCTGCTCCTCACATTGACATACACACTCCATACGTGCACATACAAGGCTACTGCGTTCCCATGCTTTGCACGAGGTCAGCTTGGTTTCAGAGGTCAAACACAAATTCTCCTGACCGCCCCTCTGTCCCCTCAGCGCGTAATTCAGACCAGCAGCGCCCAGGGACCACCAGAGGGTAGAGGCTACACAACCACACCAACCAACATGTCACCCGCCCATCAAACACACACACACACACACACACACTAACGCAAACATACACAGCCACCATCACCAGCCTCCTCCTCCTCCTCCCTGCTCCATCCCTGCAGCCATTATCAAAGGATCTGAACAGCGTCAACATTATCTATCTTTGTCTCCCAAGGGAGCAGCCGAGCACATAGCACAGTTATCACTTGGCAAACACACACACACACACACACACACTCTCTCTCTCTTCTCTTTTCACACACACTCACTCATGCTCTATGAGACATGCCTGCATGCACGCACACACACACGCACACACGATACAGAGTGAAGATCAAAGGTTAATCATGTCTTTTCATCAGTTGCACCACCCTCTCCTCTATCTGTCCTCCTCCTGTCTAATGGTCGTGTTTATATATGTGTGTGTGTGTGTGTGTGTGTGTGTGAGGTTGGGTGTACATGTGTACGAGCAGACGACGTTTGTCTGAGGTTGTGGGAGCGTTTCTGTCCTCACCAGTGGACGCTTTGAAAGCTTTTTTTGCTTGCACACAGTAAATAAGCAGCCTTGTCCTCCTCTTCCATTGTTTTCTTCTATCTCTCTCCATCTCCTGGATGTTTTTTTTTTTTTCCTATGAAACTAAATTTCTATGTTTACATTACTTGATTTAATGGGAACCAAATGTTTCTGTTGTACTTGTAAAATTGGCTATTAATTTGATGTACGCTCCAATAAAGTCAGTGTAATAGAGCCTTTCTATAATTTGATAAGTATGTGAGATTTTAGCTGTGTGTTTTAGAGTCTGCAAGTGAACTGAAAATCCTCCTCTTGACTGTTTGAGTAGGGGTTTTTTTAAGTTGGGAAAGAAAGAGCAAGGGAGAGAATGGGACATTTCAGAGTCTAAACCCCCTGCGTGAACCCCAACCCTGCAACAGGAAGTGCTTATTCGTTCAAGAGGTGTACATTTACAGAAACCCCTCTCTGCACCCTCAAATGGAGTTTGTGGAGGCACAAAATGGCAGCGTTCAAAAACAGTGTATGATGTTTAAGGTCTAAATATTTTAAGTATTTAATAGTAAAAGACGTTTTCTCTTGTTGAAAATGACCTGCTGCCTGACCAGTGGCCCTTGAAAAGTCCTCATGTTCTTACAACCCTGATTCCAAAAACAGAATGTAATGACTTCCTAATGATTTCTGACATACTGTATATCCAATTTAAAACAGTACAAAGACAATCTATTTAATTTTTTAACTTTAAAAAATTTAGCAGGACAATCATTTGCAAACATCAACAGGAAAAATATTCCTCCGCGAGTGAATTTCCAGATCAGCACTTCAGGCGGTGTGCTTGTAAAACAAATGAAATAAATTATGCATAAACTGGGAACGAGTTGAGAATATGCAACCAAGTAGATTAACAATTCCATTCTAGCGATGGATTAATATGTCAAGATCTGAATGATTAACTGGATTTTATCCCAGATTTGCTTCATTCTTTCTTATTTTTGTTATCATAGGCATCGTGTGCTCACTCTCTAGATATTTTACTTGATTAATGTCACATTAACCGCAAGGAGTTACATCCACAATGGTTTGTTGGATGGAGGACTCTAAGTGCATCTGGCTGATTTTCATTGGGAAATCAAGCAGCCTTGGCAGTGGAAATGATATTCTGCCATGAATTACAGCGCCCTCGCTCCATAGTTCATTAATGATAACCCCAGCCGTGAGCTTGGCCCGGAGCCGCGCCTCTCCTCCAGCTCTTCATCAGCAGGGCGGCGTGGGCTTCGAGCGGCCGGGCTACACTCGGGGCAGTCAGGGCTGCCATGCACATTATCACATTATCATGCTTCCTGGTGTGTGGGATTGAACATTTGCCATCAGGCTTCTGAAGCACTTTCACCCACTGATCTGACACACGCACAAGTGCCTTTGATGACTTTGGAACCTACGTGATTATAGTTTCATGAATAAAGCAGTCTGTATCTCTTTGAGTCTGCTATGTTGAATATGTCACGGTCTGTCTGGTCGGAACATTACATTCAAACGGTTTCCACTTTTCATTGGAGTATTTTCAGCGTTGAAAATGGTAAATTTATTGCAAATAGCCAAGTACAACAAAAACAGTGTGTTGTAGAGTTATTCATACAGAGTCTGACCTTGTCGGTTTACCACAATGGGTCGATTTGTTTCCTGCATACATTTGCAAAAAGTTTTATTTTATATATCAACACTTCTTTGTAAGTGTTAAATGGAGGAGAGTTGTTTCTTTTGCTGTTTCTTTTAGAAATTGTGACACAAATATATCTGTAAAAAATGACACCAAAAAGACATTAGGGGCCTGTAATAGAGTGTATTTTTGTAACTAACTCAAATCAACAAAACAAGCCAGACTGTAACTATATATAGAACCTAATAATTCTGTTCTCTTCAGTCTCTGCTCCCAGAGGATGCTCCTGTGGTGGCTGCTCATTTTCTCTATTAAAAATTAGGTGTACTCTCTGTAACATACTAACAGCCCCTCCGGCTCAACCGTATGTTGGATTAGTAGATTTTGCAGCATTGTTTTAATTGTGTCTCTCGGTACAAGTGTGATTAAGTAGAAGTGAATCGTTGTGCTGATTTGGAGGAAGCTCACCTAAGATTGTGGAGTTTATTTGGCCATCTCCAAACATGGAAGAAGCTTAAAGCTCAACATTTCGGGAAATTTGCTTTCTTGAGAGGAATAAGTTGAGAAGATTAATAAGCTCACAAGTTACCATCTTATATCTTGTTTGTTTAATCTTATATCTTGTTTAATTGGTACATAAAAAAGTGAAAAACAGCAATTCATTGTTTTGCAGAGTTATATGTGAGTTGTGTTAATCTTCTTCTTCTTCTAACCCTCTGCAAGAAACCAAATTAGCTATTTATTTTTTAATTCAGTTTGCTGAAATGTTGAAATAGTCCTTTAATGGTGTCTCGTGGCATTTTCTTGTAACGTACTGTGTGTCCTTGAAGCCTGACAAACATCTTGAATGCTTTTATTTCCACGTAAAACATTTGCAAAGCAGATTTTTATAGTTCATATTAATTTAACATGCAGACTAAAATGTGGACAGCAAATTTAAATTCATTCTTTTAATTGAAACCAACTATAAAACAATACAAATTTGAGACGTTCATATTCACTTTTTCAATCTGTATAACAGCGTGGCGTTTGGCTTTAATCCTACACACATATTATGTTTTCTCAGAACTACCTCACCTTGTCTTTATCTCAGAGGGTTGGGTCCAGCTGTTATGCCTCAGTGTCTCCCTCAAATGTCAACCTGTGTCCAGTCTCAATGTCTATTAGTGCCGTGTGTGCTTTGCAAAGCAGGACAAGCCTCTATTTTCAACCATCATTGCCAGTTTACAGGTCAAAATTTCTATGTAAGACGCAGCACCTCCCAGATGTGGTTAGAAAAATGGTGTCTTACATGTCACACCCAAGAATTTGACCAGTGTAAATTGTCCCTGGAGTAGTGGTTTTGAGTCTGGTATAAGAGCAGAGAAGATTCAGGAGGTTGAAGCCGACCGTTGTAGACATTTTGGATCAGTGTCGCTGAGCTCTACACTTCAATGTTTTCTGGACATGAATGTGAAACACTGCCATTATATGATTTGTAGTCAATGCGTTGCCTCAGTTTTACTGTTGTTGGCTTTCTCTATTCCAGCTTATATTGCAGTTATTTATGTTTACACGCATGCATTATTTTAAACTGTAAAACCTGGAACGTACTCTTCCATAGCTCTACACAATGTTTAACTTCTGTTTTTGTGGTTCTTCCAATTTGTGATTGGGTTCAAAAGACAACAGAGGAGTACGAGGAAACAGTCAGGAGAAGTTAAAAACGGACAAGAAAACACACTGGGATCAGAGGAGGAGGGAAAGTGACTGTTTTTTTAGCAGGTTTGGAGTTGGTGCCTCACATCTGGGCCACAAACTCGCCGTATTATCTGAGATGGAGAAGTTGGACCAAAAAAAAGACGCTGATCTCCCTCAGGAGAACCAGAGAAAACATCTCAGTCATGGCAGCAGTGTGTTCAGGAGTGGGGGCTGATGTATGTATGTGTGTGTGTGTGTCTGTGTGTGTGTGAGTTAGATTTCAGTGAGCAGTGTAACAGTGCACCCTAGTGACCATGTGGAGAACTGCATCCGCTGAGATTGTGTGAAACCGAATGGGCTGCAGATAAGCTCAGATCTCCTCTCTGTGATCAAAGCACTCCTCTGAGGACACATTTGCCTCCAAGTTCTTAGAGCGCCATCATCGCCGTTCTCCTCTGAGCTCTTATCACGTCTCACAGCAAAAAAAAAAAAGGGCCTGAAGTCTACAGTTTTTATTGAACAAGGAGGCCTGTGACAAAGGCCAGATGTTTTTGCCAAGGAAAATATGTTAGCACTTACACAATATTTGCTTAGGAGTTGTTTTTGAGCCTTGGATTTCTTGGTTCAATACAAAATAATACAATACAAGTTCCAGCCACAGCCAGAAGACAATGAAGCTTTCCACCCAGCTATTGGCATGAGACAAGCTTATTTCTGCCATATACACACTAGTGCCACAACGGGCTCAGTGTTAGGCGACATTCCTCTGGCTGCCTTTGAAGTTTTGTGGTATTTTCACACCATCTGATCATAAAACGTGGATTTTACATTAGTTCAGAATAACAGCGTTTACATGATCCAGTGAGACGGTACAACATCTTCAGATTAACATTGTCCTTACATTTGTGTTTGGTTCCCTCCTTGTGTGTGTGTGTGCATCTTTATGTCTGATGGCTCACATGTGTTTATGCGTTCTTGTGCACCGGTGCAGCTTGTAACTCTAACCCAGCATGTTGCTCCGAGGAACACCACAGATGTTCAGATGTTTCTCCTTGGAAAACAAACACAACAGAGGCCATTTTCTCCAGGACGCAGGGACTGTCAAAATAAGAGCTGACCCCCTTTAAGACCTCTCCCCCGACAGTGACTCCCCTATTCATAGACAGATCACTAGTTGCTCTTAAATAACGTTTTGCAGGATTTTTTTTTACTGCATTTGGATATATGAGGTTTATGTGTGGCTTTCTTCCACATTCTGTCTTTGTGTGTGTGTGTGTGTGTGTGTGTGTGTGTACGTGAGTCAGAGCCGTCAATTACTCTTGTGGAGGAGAGCAGCTTTGAGGGTGACAATTCCTCAGAAGTGAGAGATTTAAAATCTTGAAAACCGAGAGAGGGATTGGAGAAAACATGGTGGGAGAGCAGGACACCCCTGCAACCTTCTCCTCCTCCTTCTGCTCCACCTTTGATTAATGCCTTGTCCCCACAGTGTATGGCAGAGCTCCACGGGGCCTCGCAGGGCCCCAGGTGAAGACCTCAGGGAGACAGGAATGGAGGGAAAGAAGAGAGACACATGAGGAATGAGTGCTCGCCCATTTGCCTTTTTGCACGGTATAGGCCAAAGATTTGCTTTTTGGCTTTGTAATGATGATGACATGGAGTTTTCTAACCCGACACACGCATCAGTCTTGCACATGAAAGAGCAAAGCGGACTGAAGACGTGAAGCGAAAGCGCATACTGGCACAGAAAAGGCAGGCTATTTGTATCAGCGCTGATAGTGGGAGATGAATGTGACAGAGTCGGAGCAGAGGGGAAGCAAACAAGCTGTCTGAGCTGTGAAATTGAAGAGGATCAAAGTGTCAGTGAGTCATAAATAAATCCTGGTTCCCTCCCTGTGGATAGATGGAGCGGACGTTGTATTACACTGATTCAAACAGCATTTACAATACAACACAATGCAACCAGCTATCTCCTGTGTGTGCGTGTGTGTGTGTGTGCGTGCGCAGCTGTGTGTGGATTTTGGTTAACACTCTCAATATTTTAACAGAAGGCCAATGCCACTATGGTTACTCATGAGAACTGGGGAGGTGGTCCATTGAACCTCCATTGGCCGGCACGTTTTCCCAGAACTCTCTGTCTGTGTCTCTGTGTGTCTTTGTGTGTGTGTGTGTGTGTTGATGCGATGTTGGAAACTAGCAGTGCTATGAGCTTGTTTCCTCTGGGCCACATGTGCTCGTCGGTGCTGAGCAGACTCAGAGCGCAGCAGTAATGAGAAGTCCAGGTGCAGATTTCACCCTCGGGGAGGAAGTCCTTGTTTACTCATATTTAACCTTGTTTCTGACCTCCCTCTTTTGTAGGCTTTTTGACCCCGCAGACATTTTGCTATTGAAGTCGCATCGGTTCAGAAACTGATGAGATCAACAACCGTTACCACCTTGTTGATTTTGATATTACATGTATGATGCAAACTGAAATACTGAACTGGCAAACTGGCATGTTTCTAATCTCATAATTTCAAGATGATGTCTGGAAGAAAAAAAACAAATCACGTTTTCACTTTATTCACACGCTTGTACAGAAAAGCAGTTTTATGACATCAACGCAGGTGTTTCAGCGTCTTTTTTTAGTGATTACATAATGTGGGATAAAGAATAGATGTGATGTGAAAATCATGTTGAATAATAAGAGAACTTCAAATGTTTAGCAACAGTTATGCACAAGTCATACAAAAAAATTATTCTGTGACTTATTTAAATAAATGTGCTGTCAAATAATTTGTATCATGCACACAACTAAGTTCTGCTCTTCTTCTCTCAAACTAGCATTAGGTTTTATACAATGGCAGCATCAAAATGTTAATGATTGTTATGAAGTTTAAATCTGTAACTTGCTGGCGTGTAACTGACGTGACTTTGTTGGCTTTCAGTAGCACAATAATAGAGCATCTCTAAACTGTGACAGATGTGTTTGTGCTAGTTTTTGCATTTTAGCCTTCACACAGATGGATGCATTTATGAGATATTTATACTTTACAGATAATAGTTATATAATTACACAGTTGAAAACACTGTCTTGAAGTGAACATGAGCCACTGTAGCAACTTGTGAGCTGCTTACTTTAAGGTCATCTATACATCAACTACATTCATTTGCAGCACGACACACAAATTAGAATGTCCATTACGTTTAGATGAACATTGTAAAACCACAATTCCAAAAAAATTGGGGCAAACAGAATGCAGTCATTTATACACAAATTGTGTTCCTGAGTCCATGTATTAATCTCCTTTATCCAATCATTTGTTCACAAAGTGTTGAACCTCTCTCCATCCTCGCTTGTGAATGACTGAGTCTTTCCAGGATGAACCTTTCATACCCAATCATGATACTATCACCTGTTACCAATGAACCTGTTTACCTGTGGAAGGATCCAAACAGGTGTTTTTGGATCAGTCCACAACTTTCAGTCTTTTGTTGCTCCTGTCCCAACTTGTTTGAAATGTGTTGCTGCCATCAAATTCAGAATAAGCAGATATTTACAAAAATCAATGAAGTCGATGAGGTCAAACACTAATTATATTGTCTTTGTACCATTTTCAATTGAGCATGTGTCAAAAAGGATTAGCAAATGATCACATTCTGCTTCCTTCATGTTGCACACAGCGCTCCAACTTTTTTGACATTAAGGTTGTACAGTAGCAAATGAGACAGAGCCTTTGTTATGTGCAGGTCTGCCTTTGACCAGCAGAGGGCTCTCTGTTAATGGAAAACATTTACTGGTCTCATAGGCGCGCCCCTCTACTCTAATAAAGGTTTTCCTATAACAGATACACTGTAATAAAGTTTTATATTGTTTAGACTGTTGAAGGAGCTCCAGCTTTACTGCACATTATTCATTCTGCTTTATTCTGACTTCAAAACAAGCTGCTATTTATTCCATCCTCACTGTGCTGCAGGTAGTTCACTGTCTGCACTGTCACTGTTGTCCTTTAGGGGGCAGAATAACCCTACTTTGTCTCACATTGTGTCTGCACTTAAGTTGGTGGTCAGCTCAGCATGATCATCTGACTGTGAGCTCTGTGTCTGTGGTATGGCCTGTAGTCTGCAGCCGCTGACGCTCGGCCTCAGGAATGATCTCGAATTGAGGAGTGATGAAAACTGTCCCTTCTTACCAGCCAGGACACACACACACACACACACACACACACACACACACATTCGCACTTGTGTTAATCACGCATGTGCACACAACCACAGCATATTTTGCCAAATTTAAAAAGCACTGTCTGTCCCAGCTTGGCACATACACACGCTCCGTCATCACAGTGCTAATGGCATTCTTTCACATGCATGCAGGTATGTTTGAGGAGCAGCTGGGTTCACTGCCCAATCTGCTGGAGACAGATGTTTTTCCTGAGTGCAAGGTTGTTTTCACGGTTTCTAGATAGATGCAACATGTACAAATAAAAGAATGAGTTATGTTATTTGATAAGGAATCAGTTGATGAATATGCTATACTGATGAAAGTGTTTTTTTTCTTTGTCAGTTTTCTCTGACGTGCTCACAGCATTGTGGCTTTTTGGCTGTAACAAACTGACGCTTTCCCACTTATACAAAACATTTATAATAAAGGCTTTAAAAATAGAGGTTTAACATATTCTTCCAAATCTCTGGAGAATTCTTGAAGTTTCACTTTTTTTGCAGACAAGGTCACTGTCGTAATTTAATTCTTGCATACTTATGTAAGCGTTTCTATATAAAGAGGTGTTGGGTTTTTTATTTTTTTGGCCATTACATAACATTTTCATTGCCAGCCAATTGCATGATAAAATACCTTTGGCTCCAAAAAGGTAATCAAATCTCCCTGAATGCTCACTCTTAATTAAGGCTCTCTTATTTCTCATAGCAGGAAAAGCTGCTGCTGCTAATGCAAAACACTCCAGATGCTCATACACACATGCGTACGTGTATATGTGCAGTGATCACACATACTGACACACAAAGAGAGAGACCCTGAGATTTTATGAGCTCTACTGTGCTTATTCAGAGCAGGCAGCCTTTTTAGCCTATGTGAAGGTTTTGGGTTGCCATGTCAACTACGCTCTCAACCACAGAAACATAAATCCTGCAGACGGGCCACATAAGCACCTTGTGACACACTATATGAACTCAGACACCCGAAGCTCACAAGTACATATACTTTCCAGAGCTTTGCTTAAAGGACTTTACCAGTTTGTTTTAGCTCCTTAACTACAGAGCATGTGTTCAATACATTTCGGTGATCATTATCGAGTGCATGCTTCAAAGGGGATGCACGATGTTGGATTTTTCTCCTGATATCCCATATGCCGATATTTTCCACCTCATTGGCCGATACTGATATATGCACATATTTTTTTCCATCTCATTGCAGAGAACATTAAGTCTCACCTGGAATTGACATATTATTATGCCTACTCTTGTTGTGACCCGCTGGCAGAAGCAGATATGAAATACAATGGTTTTCATATTGTGCACGTTCACTGGGTTTTTTTCGCTGGTGCCTGCATCTCTTTGCTCTTCACAAATTAGTTGTAATGATCAGCATGATGGCTTTTAAGATTGGCAACTAAATTTGCTCGGCCGGGCTTTGTGGCATGTGGTGAATGTATAGATCTCCTGTGCTGATGGGTTGAAGATGTTTGTGAAGAATCCACATTTTACAATTTGTAGCTTCTTTGCGGCAACATGCTTTTGTGAAGCATCGTCTACCGTCGTGGCTACAACTCTGTGGTCTGTCAGAATATGAACACATTCAAGGAATTCAATGAACTTACACACTAACAGACATAGAGCAGAACAAGAACAACAAAGCTGAACAAAGTCAAATCAATTTTGCACCCTGAGTCTCCTCGGGAAGAACAATCTGCTCCGTCCCTTCCTGAAGAGGGCTTCACTGTTGTGAGTCCAGTCCAGGTCTTTATTGATTTGGACCCCAAGGTACTTGTGTGAGTCCACCCTCTTCACTTCCTCTCCCTAGTGGACAACCAGGACAAGGGGTTCTGTTTTGTGACAAAGCTCTCTATCAGTAAAAATAGTCTCTAAGTGAAGCAGCATGTTTCTCACTGGAAATTATTCACTGGAATCACACGTGTCAATAAAGCTTCCATTTCACCAAAAAGACACATAATGCCTTTTATTAAATTTCTCTCCACTGCACACAAAGTACCTATATTATATGAGTCTGGACAGACGTGGATGTAAACTGCATCTTTACTGATGAGCAGAGATACACAGCTGCGAGGTGTTAATTCTACTCTTTATTATGCACACACACACTTTGTATGAGTGCAGCATTTGTATGCATGACTTGTGTACGTGTATTTAATCAATCTGCTGCAGAATATTTTGCCGTAGACATGTGGATAAGCACCTGGTGTTCCACTGGGATGCAGTTATGTAACTACTGGGAAATTTATTAGACGGGGGAGCTAACATACCAGTCAGCCAGACAGCCACGCTAGAACTGATGTGGAAAAGGGGTTTGAAAAGGGGTTTGTTTAACATCCCACCATTATACACACTGTTACACACACACCCTCCTCACCCCGCTCCCCCTCGTCATCCCATGTGAAGGAGGGGACTCATGTTGCATTGCGTGCAGAGTTGTAATTTTGTCTTCATCTGGAGTCGGTGGCATTCTGTGCGCCATGCCAGATTTCACTGATTTACCTCGAAGCCACACTTGAAACGCCGTAACCACCTAATACACATGCACAAACACACAGCAACGTGTTTACAGGGGATCAAAGTGAAATTCAGGGAGTCACATAGTACAGCTAATAGCAGACGACAGCGAGGTGAGACACAAATCATGAGGAACAAAATCAAAGAACAGACCCTGGGTTTACATCAGGACACGAGTCTGTACAGTGGTGAAGGATTTCAGTTCTGCAGTTAATGCTTTGGTCATGAATCACCTATTGTCTGGGTGAATTTAGGTATCTTGAAAGGAAAAAGGGAAGAATGTGTAATAACTTTAATATGAAGAGCCATGTTTTGACTTTTAGAAAGAACGTGAAAGCATTTGTTCCAATTAAGGTTTGTCAAAGAAAATCTTTTTGATGAACAGTAATTTTTTAAAAACACATTTGCAGAAGCATCAAGATTTGCTCAGACTTTGATGTGTGATTTTGTGTGTGTGTGTGTGTGTGTGTGTGTGAGCCTACCACCTAATCTACTTTGAAAGACCTTAAGTCAGATGGGGAAATTAGCGACTGCCACTCTCTAATTGAACAGATCATTTCCCTGTGATTTAAGCCACAGTCCCACCTTCATCTTCTCTTTACACACACATACGTTCAAAACACACACGTAGATCCCTCTGACTCACTAATAGCAATACACACGTGTACCCTCATTCTTCTTAGTCATTTATTATCCCCAGGCATGGAGGCAGAAACCCCCTTTGGTGGTGACAAGGTGATTCCCCCTCAGAGTCCGACACAGCGGCTGTTTGATCTCCTCATGCCTGTTTGCAGACAGGACAACATCTGAGCTCCTCGCTGCCACTGTGCAGCCCACATGCCCGTCCACTAACACAACCACCCAGCTGACATGAAAGCACTCAGGAGACAGTGTTTCACATGCAGATCCCTCTGTTCTCCACAGTTATGCCGCCTGTGGTCTCGCCATGAAAGCTTTTCCTCATCAGCGGCGGGGCTCAGACCGCACCCTCCGCAGCTTGTGATTAATCACATCCACTGTGAACACGCGGGCTCCTGCAGCAGGGAAAGCTGAGGATGCTGGCATGCTGTGGCTACTGTGTTTGTGTCTGCATGTGCCCTTCTCACTTTACATTTTCTCCTGTCTTCATTCTCTGATAAACACTCATCCACACTCGGCCCCACATTGTGTTCACGGTGGGGCTCCACAAAGTCTCATATCAGTGAAGGAGGTTTAAAGTGAGTGTAAGAGGGCCCGAGGGCTGTGTGTAAATCAGTATAAGGAGCATTGTTCTGCACTTCCTAAAGAGTGTATGAAGCAGCCCAGATTAACAGGTCTTGTGTTTTCTCTCAAGCAGGCCACTATGGAGAGGATTAAGGCTTAACACTGGAATTCAGACTGTGGGCCCGACTTGCAGGGCACTGGCACAGCGGCTGCCTTTTTCCTGCAGCGAGTGCCGGACAACTTTGGCATTAGTTGGGCCTTTTCGGTGGCATTTTGGCCGGTGGAACCGGTTGAACTTGTATCATAAGCAGTCTGTGTGAAGGTGGCTGTTCAGTCCAGTGAACCAGTGATTCCTCCTATTTAGTGCAATTATCACAGACTGGCAACATCAGTGCAAAACAAAGCAAAACTCACTATGAGTTAGAAAGTTAAAAGAGTTACTTTATCATTGCACTCCTAGAACTGTCAGGCTCAAGATGAACAGTTTTTAAAAAGTATTAAAATCAATCAAAGACTTTAGCAATGGATAGCGCATTGGACTTCTTTATGGTTGTGGGTTCGTGTCCCACCGGAGTCACACTCTTCAAGAATTTCCCAGTTTGGGACAATTAAATATATCATTTATCTAGATGAAACCATGCCCACTTCAATAAGACGAAAGCCTCAATAGCTGCATTCCTGTGAAAATCACTCATCACTCGATTTGTTGAGGTCTTTAAAAACATCTTAAAAACCATTAAAATTGTGCAAGAACCCTTGTCACAACATTTTGCAGTGGAACTCCCCAACACCTGCGAACAGACTTTGATGTGCAAAATCAGTTATCCATAAACAGTATTAGTTATGACATTTTATCAGGCATGTTCTCAGGTCGTATTCTGAGCAGATTCACAGGGTCGAGAAAATTGAGTCGAGTGTTATATGGAAGACATATATACTAATGATTACTTCCTGTCATGACGGCACAATTTAAGTCGAGGTTGGAGCTCAGCTGTCGCGTTTGCAATGTGTATGAAAGAAGAGATGAGGCAGTGCACAGTGTTATGTCATCCTCCTGCAGATAAAACCAACATTATTTAATCTGCTTTATTTCCTAAATCCATCCATCTCACTTTGTTTTTAATTTTTTCCCTTCTCTTGTGTGGTTTGGATCAAGGCTAAGCAGAATAGCTCAAAGTAAACGGGTTGTATCTTATGACCCTGTATATGCATCTTCATCTTTCCTCTCCATCCTGCTTTTCTTAGGTCAGTCTCTCCGTGGCTTCCTCCTGACCCAGAAATGACATGGTTGCCATGGTGACAGTAAGCATCATGTAAGGGGCATGAGAAGCATGTAGCTCTGAAACCCCCCACCTCCGTCTCTTCTTTCATCCTGCGATACAGTAGCAAAGAGATTTTCCTTCCTAGCATTCCTCACAGGATCACCTCCCCTGATACACACTCTTTGTAAAAATCCTCTGTCTCTCTCTCTCTCTCTCTCTCCCCTGAAAATCACGTACTCTCATTCTTTTCTCCAACCAGAATAGAATTTTTGATCAGGTTTCAAAATAAGCCGGGATATTTATAAGTAGTCTCGTTGTCTACATTCCACTGATAAGTACAGAGCGATTAGTTTTGATTGTGGTGTCAGGCATGGATGGTGAGTTGTTGCAGTCTTTTGAGGGTTGTTGAGGAAACAGACTGTGTTTTTCTAATTTAATGTTCCCTGTGTTCTCGAGCAGAGGCCATATTTCCTGTAAGCGCAGCAGCGTGGTGGTGCTAATGGATGCAAATGTCTTCTTGCCTCCACATCTCTGAGATTTTTTTATCAACTGATTATTTGCACACATTGTGTATCCAGTGCTAGATGGAGTTATTTTCAATATCACTTTGAATTTCAGCATTAAAAGATAGAAAATATGTGTTTTCTTAATATACACAAATGCACCAGTTACTCCTGTTGAGTAACATTTGCTTAAAAAAACTATAGCCTTGGGCCTTTAATGGAATTTGTTAACATTAATAAAAATGTTGAATGACACCAGCCTTGAAAGGCAAAATGCTGATTTTGAAACATTTCAAGTCAACCTTAAAAAATATTTTTTCACATGACAATGTTTATAGAAGGTTTTTTTCCCCCTCATAAAGTTTGTATTTTGCTCAAGAGAACAAGTGTGTTAGACTTTAATATTAAAGCTGGGATCTGTAAAGTTGGAGAAACCAGCTGGAATTTGAAAGCATCCAAGTGAAAAATCCCATCTCCTCCTTTCAGGCCTTGTTCCAAAGCCACTCCCAGAAAACACATGAACACACACTGCCTGACTGATCAGAGAGCGGTGGGGAGAGGAACAGTGATGAGAAGACCGGTTCTATTAATACATTTAGAAATAAACAACTTTTAAATGCCACAATCATATCAACGCAAGCAATTTAGAATCTAAAATTAAGTCAAGTTTTTATCATTTGTGCTGCATAATGCATAAGTGTTGTATAATACTGCTGCATTCAACAACAAAAATATTATCTGTGGTGGAGTGTGGAGGATGAAATCAGGACTGACTTTCCTTCAAGGATGAACATGTAGGTTTTCACTGTCACCAGTCTGACATGACTCCTTCGTCTTTGCATCGCTTCTCTCTGCAGTTCTTTTTTGTGCAACACATTTTCATCCCCATCCAGCTCCTTCCCTTACTGATGCATTCCTCTGTTCTTCTCGAGCTTCCACCTTTCGAGCGTCACAGGTTGCGCTCACACCCTCTACTTAACAGTTGCTCACCTCCGGCACTGTTAGATCTAATTAAGAAAACCCTCAATCAACCATTTCCTGCCTGGGCTCTTATTGGTCTCCACTCCAGAACGACATTTTCTCTCTGCTTTCTCACTCTCTCTAATCTGTTTCTTAGCAGCACAGTGATGAGTCAGTCTTAATCATTTTCTGAGCAAGTTGTTGACTGTTGCGCTGAATTGTTTTTTGGAAGTCAACGTGTTTAGACGTAGATGATATTTGGACTCAAATGTTATGTGTTCACTCATCATTTCCCAGAAGTTTTACCAAAGGTGTGACCATATAAAAATAGGAAATGATGCCATAAGACAGTCAGGAGGTGGCTGTTATATAGAAATAAGCATTTATCACGCCTTTGATTTGAACAAACCGGGATCCAGCTCTGGGGTTTGCGTGAGAGACATCAGACAGTGTGTGGTGTCAATGTGGTGTGGTGCCGTTATGGTTGGCGGCATCGCGTGAGATGAATTGAGGCGCAGGTGTTCGGCCTCGCAGCCAAGCTGGATGTTCCAGGATCAGCACCTGGTCCTGCTCCTGCTCGGGACCTGCGGTGCCACGATCAACATTTAAACCACAGATTGCCTCAGAGCGAGCCTCGGGCCGGCGCTGTATGCTTTGGCAGCAAGTCAAGCAGCCCTCTCACAGCAGACACGCAAGCACTCCAACAGATTTACACATCTCCTCCTACCTGGCCCTCATAATGTATCCAACCCGCTCACATTGCAGCGCTACTGGAGCAAACACTTGAATATGCACATGACTTAGCAATCAACAGACGGTTACAGTCACTAAATTTACAGCATATTTGCATGTCGTGTTTGAGCATTTTCCTGCTTTTCTTTGATAGTATAAATGCTCAGAGACAAACATCAGTCATAGTTTGTTTTGCCTTTCTCCTCTGCGGTTGTCTGAACAGATAAGACCCACATCTGACTGAGTCTTCACGCTCAGCTCCATCAAACAGCCCGGCTGTTTTTCCTAGGAGTTTACCTCTCAGCCCGGGAAACACGGGAGAGCAAACCGCCGAGCCAGACGCTTTACATTCCTCAAGACGGCGACTCAAAACAAAGACTCGCCGGGCTAAATTTGATATCGTCTATATGGGAAGGAAAAGGAACTAACAGAGAACAAATAACAGAGATTAAAGCCTGACAAAGTCAAGCTGTTTGGTGTAAGTTATCTAACTGCGCTGACATTGATGTATTCCTTAACATATATAAGGTGCCAAGTAAAATGAAGCAAAGTATTCGTGCAGGTCATTTTTCAGCCTTATGGAAGTTATATCTTGTCTTTATAGTCAGAGGGGAAGAGGTTGGAGTGACATAGCTTCTCTGACATCCTCAATGTATCTAATGTTACGGTCAAAGTCAGTGTGTCAGTGTGCATAAAGATATTTTTACCACATGTCCTGTTAATGTTAGATCTTATCTGCGCTCCACATATGTGTCTGTCTTTGTGGGGCTGTATAATACGTGAGCTCATACGCTGTTATATAATCTGGAAGTAAGAGCTTTAATTGAGTTTCCAGGGTCTGATGGGTGACCCCGTGGTGGCAGAAGTCATGCATAACCTTTTGAGTCAAGCCTAATTAGTCTAATCAGAGTTGGAGTGCCTGGCGATTCTAGCTGCTTTTTACTGAGAGCAGAGCGGACGGTATTCTGTGGCGACTGTGGTTCAGGAGGAGACGGCGAAGATGGACAAGATGGCGGTTCGATCCCACCTTCTCTAAGTGTCCTTGGGCAAGACACTGAAGCCCATATTGTTCCCAATGGTCAGTCCAGCCCCAGCATGGCAGCTCACTCGTGTGTGTGTGTGAGTGAATGAGCAGCAAGTAAAGTGAGCCTTGTAAATCTACTTTTTTAAAAAGTGGATAAATGCAACTGCATGCAAATAAATGCAACTCTACAATCAATGAGTTTGCATTTTGTAATACTTTGACAATACTAAGGACGACAATGTCAGTCTGTTGTTATAATTATATTTGTGTAAATTTGGTACAGACATTTATGTTCCCCCTCAGGATGGATTGTAATAACTTCAAATTTTAAATTCATGATCAAATACCTGCAGAACTAATAACATTTCAGCCTCAGCTGTACTTTAGTTATACTAGATTAAGATGTGATAAAAAAAAAGATGATGCATGATGTTGTGCATGACGTGTTATCATGTTTGATTGTTGCATGTTTGGTTTTTAACTGTAACCTTCCACAAACTGACATTTAGAAAGGGTTAGGGTTACATTCAGATAATGCTGGTGCAATACATCCATTTTAAATCCATGTTTCATATCATGCACGGTCCCTTATCAATAAATAAACATATAGGCCAGTGTACAGAGGTGTTCTATAGTTGTTATATCACAGAGTGGAACAACAGAGCCCTGAGAGGAAGAAGACATAAAGTGGTTCCTGTAGCTTAATCTTCTTATCCCAGTAGCCAGGAAGTTGGAGCTTAAAGTTCCAGTCAGTGAAAGTCTGTCATAGGTTCAAATGCAATTATTCTTTTGAAGTACAATGTATTTTACATCGCAGTGTAAAACATCAGTTTGCTGATTTGCAGCAGTGACGGTGGAGTCATCATCGTCCTCGTTAGTTGTTATGAGCCTCTCGGAGTTCGCTCTGCTGATACAGATTCCAGGTTTGCTGTTTTATCTTTTATAACACAGCTGACCGTCTTGTTAACAGAAGGCGGCCACATTCCTGAGCGGTGCGAGGGGGAAGCGCAGGTGCCAGCCGCCCGACTCTGCCAACAGCTCTGTAAACTGGCCGCTTGGCTCCCGACCTCTATCTTCCTTCGCCGCCTCTCCGTCCTCCCTCTTTCTCTCTGTTTACTTCACGTTCGCATTCTTGTGCATTCTTTCTCTCTCTCTCTCTCTCTGTCACAACCTCTCTGTTTCTGTCCTTTTATCTCATGCTCTGTCATTGTGGGTTTATTTCGCAGCAGGTCTTTGCTTCCCTACGCACTTCTTTAGAACGGAGGGAACATTAGCTTTTCATTAGACAGCAGCGTTTTCTGCTCAAATAAAGGAGCTCTTGTCTTCTCGCTGCCATGCGTTTACCTTCATAATTGGTTTCAGTGCACACCCAGCTGAGAAAATTACCCACAAAAGCAACATGGTACATCTTACAGGCTGCTTTTTGCAGATGCAAATGTTTTCTTGCGTGTTTAGCTTTCTTTTCAGGTCAGTTTCGAAGGAAGGTGTTTCTGATTTTATGTGAATTTAGTGTTCAAGCTGTCGCACTGCAGTGACCCAAATATTTTCACAAATGCTAACAATGATCTTGTAACTTTCTTTGCATTAAGAGTGTGTTTTCATGTGTGTTGCTAGGTTGTGCAAACCCAGAGGAGCTGACTACGGAGCGAGCCCATTCTGCTGTGGAGAAGATGTTCGAGACCCTCCGAGGTTTGAGCCACACCAGGGACCACCTGAAGCAGCTGCGTTCCGTCTACACCCCCAGCGACGGAGTTCACCAGGTCTAAGACACGCAAACACAGACAACATCAAAACACACTCGCTTTGTGTCGCAGGTGCCTTTTTAGTGGCTAATCCAACATGTCTGTTCTTTGATCGTCTCAGTCAAGACGGGCATTCGACTGCAATCCACCATCACAGCTCCGACATTCCCCAGCTCACTTAAGGCAGAATATTTAGTTGACATTGTTCATCACTCACAGCTGGTTTCCCCTCATGTTTTATTCGCCTGTTTCCTGCACTCTTGCTGTGGCAGTAACACAGGCACAGATTTAGCGGGGGACCTCTGGCCTTCGCTGCTTTTGTCCCTCTCCAGCTTGCGTCACACAGGCAGACAGCGCAGAGCAGGAGTTCACCGCAAGAGCGTCTTCGTAAACTGTCTATTTCTTCCAGCTTATGTAACTCAGAAGGGCCTCTGAAAGCTTTGTCCTCATGAAAGGCTCTTACCTTTTCATACGGACTGTCAACAGTGCCGTTCCACTGCCGCTGTCCTTCGCTGTGATTGGGCAGCTTTTTCAGACAATTCTAGGTCAGGAGCATAAAGGTTGGTCAATGAAAGTTCAAGACAGTTTTTTTTTTTTTTAGAGGTCGTAATTTTTCCCGTAGCCAAATACATGGACTTAAATGAAAGAAATATTTTTGAAAGTAGAATCGAGCTTGAACAAAAGCCTTACGACAGCAGGGACTTCTCTTTTTGTGTTTTATTGCCTGCGTCTCTTTAACCTCCTTTTGTTGATTGATGCTTTTATTTTTTTCAATTCTTACATAAGTCATTTGTCCAATCATGAAGCTATAAGGGGGGAAAGCCTTATTCTTATTGGAGGAGTTGAAGCTTCAGCAGGAGTATTTCATCCATTTTCATTTCAAATATTTCCCTACATATGTCACATTTTTTCTCTCTAAGCGTGAAAAAGCTCATTACTCCATCTCAGTGGAGACAGAGTAAAATACGATGCCATCTTTGTGTTAATATCTTTGTGTGTGTGTGCATGTGAGACAGCAATGTGTTTCTGTTAGGACAGAACTGTCTGTCCCCACTCCTGCTGAATTATGAAAATGATTTCATACAAAAGGAGAACAGTGTGATGTCTGCCAGCTACAGACTGTTCTTGAGCAACATCAGAAATCCATCAGCCTCTCTCAGCACGCATCCCTTCCGCCAGTGAAGCCGATACTTGTCGGTCGAGATTTCCTTGAGTCGCCGAGCTCTCCTCCCGTGGGTTCACTGAGGTTTTTGACATGGTCCAGAACTTCTTCCACTTGTCTTTTCTTTACTGCAGGTCATTTAAGTTCCTGGTTGTATAAGACTGTCAACACTGCAGGGGGTCGATGGGATCATAGATATCCATCCCACCATGTACCAGTTCTACTGTGTGCTATTAGCTCCAGTAATTAAGCTTTTACTGCCCATTTGAGAGGAGGATTATATGAACAATAGCAAATGGATTTAGCAATATAAATGAGAACATCACAGTTTCTCTGTTTGCCTCCATCACTCTGTTTATTCGAGTCATAATTAATCAGACCAGCCGACAGCAGCACTCTTTACAGTTGCATGTTGTAGAGCACTGCGACTAACTGAAATCTGTAGAGATTCCTGGAAAAAAAGACATGGACGAAGTCGGAGTGACAGACCTGCCGGAGTCTAAAGTTATCTATCCACCTCAGCGGAGGGGAGGGGTTCGGTTTCTTGCTTGTCTGAGAAACAATTAACAATGGCAATGTCATCACAACGAGTAATTTCGCTGTTATTAACATCTTGTGAATTGTGAAGCAATGAGACGAGAGGAGAGTTACATAACCAATCAAAAGCCTTTGTAACAAGAAAATGATTCATCCGAGTCCGAGCCACAGATTGTGGTGGATGACACACACGCCGATGACTATCTACATATTGACCGTTAAATTGTCCTCTATAATGAACATTCTCTGTCCATTGTAGCATAATTTCATCCATATGATTTCATCAGTGTGGCTTCAGAGCATCAGCCATCACCACATCAACTGAACTGTGACTAAAGGGTCATTTCACCCAAATTACATCCCCGATTCCACAAAAGTTGGGATGCTACATTAAATTAAAACAGAATTCAATCATTTGCAAACAAACTGTTTCCTGACAACAGTTTTACAAAGTGTTCCTGTATTAATCTCCTTCATACAATCCTGTGTTCACAAAGTGTTGAACCTCTCTCCATCCTCGCTTGTGAATGACTGAGTCTTTCCAGGATGAACCTTTCAGACCCAATCATGATCCTATCACCTGTTACCAATGAACCTGTTTACCTGTGGAATGATCCAAACAGGTGTTTTCAATCAGTCCACAACTTTCACAGTCTTTTGTTGCTCCTGTCCCAACTTGTTTGAAACATGTTGCTGCCATCAAATTCAGAATAAGCAGATATTTACAAAAATCAATGAAGTTGAATGAACATGAAATATATTGTCTTTGTACTGTTTTCAACTGAGTATATGGCAGAAAGCATCACATTCTGTTTTATTTAAGTTGTTCAGAGTGTCCCGACTTTTTTAGAATCTGGGTCGTCCAGAAAACATATTCATCTCATTAATCCCTATAAACTTGTCATAATTATAATAAAGTTGTACAGAGCAGCTTATTTGAATACTCTAAAAGAATAAATCCACATGTTTTGATGAGGTTGGTTTCCTGGAGTCTCGTCACCGTGAGGTTGCCAGATAACCAGCGGAGACTGCAGGAAGTCACTGTGCCCTGGCGAGAAATAGTCCAGCCTGTAACCTCCTCTGAAACCGCAAATTGTCATTTTTACACTCTGGTCTTTGTACAGATTAAACTAACAGGATATAACACATTAAATTAGCTTTGGAGGAAAACACGCTGTACTCGTTTTAGCACAGAGCACAGCCTGTGCTCTGGACTCTTTTCTTTCATCCTGATTAGAATTCACTGTGTTTTGAAGGGATTTAAATGAGATGCATAGTACAACTTCATTACAAGTTTGACCACATTATTTCTGAAGACATTCCCGTCTGCTCTGTGCTCTGTGTGTGTTTTTGATGTTGTCACAGTGTTGGAACGTTCATCCATCTCTACACCAAGAAACCCTGCAGGCAAACTGATACTCACATGCGAAGGTGTGTGTGTGTGTGTGTGTGTGTGTGTGTGTGTGTGTGTGTGTGTGTGTGTACAGGCGAATATTTAACCACTTGCATTATCATATGACTAATTCTAATATTTGCCATTGTGTGGGTGTTTGCGGTGGTGATTTAATGCTTTTAGCTTTTTTGGACCGCAGATGAAAATGGAGCGTGCGTGAACGTGGGCTGGATTGGTTGTTTATACCTGCGATGCTGTTGCTTGTGTGTGTGCGTGCGTGCGCGAGCGTGATATTTAGTCGGAGGTGAATCATTAATGTGTTTACTCACAGCTTAGTTTGTGCGGGCTGACCCGTGCAGCAAAGTCATGTTGATAGAGGTAAATATTAGTTTATATAATTTGTGATTTGTGCAACAAGAGCAGCAGGATTTCCCCAGGCCTAATTTGGCTGCTCCTCAGGGGCTGGAAGAGTGGGAGGCTGTGAGACGTCAGCTAAGAATGATGCACACTCATACTCCACATTGAGGTGAGAGGATGCTTGTGGGCAAAAACACCTGGATGTACTAACATTGTGTGAGTGTGTGTGTGTGTGTGTGTGTGTGTGTGTGTGTGTAGGTGTGTGTATTTCATCCTTGAATCAACAGTTTTGCAGATGGAGTCTTTGCTGATGTTCCTTTCAAAACATCCAGGAAAAGTTATGTCCTTACTTCGCTCATATTTTTGCACATGGCCTTGATGTGTCACTGTAGCCTCATGTAAAACAAGGGAAGTTATCCAGCACTGAAAGATATCCAGCCTGTCTATTTTAAGACTATTCAGAGGACTCAAATAAAGCCCTGCCAAGTCTTATCGGGGTCTTTATTGTTCTCGGAGACAGCAAACCTCACTCCCATGAAAAAAAAAGTCTGCCTTGAATTCTTGATCCTCGAGCTTTGAGGTCTATAAATGGTACATTCTGTCCCATGTCGCTGGGCAGAAACAGAGTCCCTGTTACTGTTAAAGACTTTTTCTTTTTTTTTATCATGGAAAAAAGTATATCAGAAGGCCTTTTATGACGCTATAGCTGAGGTTCAGCAGTTCACCTCCTTCAAGAACGTCAACATTTCATTGAAACTCCATCAAAACGACCAGGAAAGGTGATGAAATATTGTCCTTGTGAAAGCGAGGCAGCTCATAACTATGGAAAAATGAGCCAGCTGCTGTTGACAGTTTTGGAGAAGCGGGTTATGTCATGTGATGGTGTCAATATGTTTATGTTCATTGGAAAACGACTGTTTTTCACACTCAGCTCGATCAATGATAAGCAGAAATATGGATGGCCTTCAGCATTCAGGGGTATTTTTTCAAACATCATCATGGTCAAAGACAAGGTTAACATGTGGAACAGGTATAATGTGTATCATGTTTATCATCTCAGTTTCATGTCTTAGGTGTCAAGACTATGCATATCACACATAATGGGTGCAAAGCATTTACTCCAAGCTCAGTGTGCCAATAGAAACACAAATAAAACATGCATGTCTTAGAACGGACGCAAAAAGACAACATCTGTTTACGTCAGTAGTTGGTAGAACATAAAGTACAGCTGAGGCCGATGGGAATGTCATTACTTTTGAACCACATAAGTGATGCGGGAACATTAATGTGTTTACCAAATTCCATAGTTAATCTGACCAATGGTGGTTGAGACGTTTCACAAAAGAACACAAACGTGACCCTCGTGGTGGCACTGGGGGAAAAGTCAGGACACAGAATCACAGAGTCATGAACGTGTGTGCAAAGTTTCAGGTGAATCCATCTAATAGTTATAATAAAAGTCCTTGGAAGTCTGAACAATCCAAAGCTGCATATGAATTTCTGCTTCTCATGTAATATCACAGTTTTAACATAATGATAATTTGCATAGTTTTGTTGGAACCATTGAGGAAAATGTGTTTTCAGAGAGCCAGGTGTTGATTCTTGATTTGATTTATCTCCCCTGATTGAGTGCCGTTTTTAGCCTCACAGATTTTGTTGCAGCGTTCGAGCTCCTCTTCCTGAAGTGACTCATAAGTTAGCGGCCTGTTTGGTCGACCAGAGCTGTTTATAACTCCGCTGCCTCTCCCGCCCATGTCCATTCACACAAACATGCGGAGGCTAAAAGAAGAGCTCTCCGTGGAAAACAGACGCCTACAGCACTTTAATCACATTCATACATACATATTCATGCAGCGATTGTTTATACTCAATCACACTTGACACGTCTATATATAAAAATAAAACAGTGTTGTCAGTGCTTGGTTTTTGGGTGTTAACTAACTGTCCCATTCAAGTCTATTATTTGTATTTTGCAGGCAACCTATCGTCCTTTCTTGCGGCAGATCCTGGAGGAAGTCTTCCACCCTGACAGACTCGAATGCCCTGACATCGAGCACATGTCCGGAGGCCTCACAGACCTGCTCAAGACCGGCTTCAGCATGTTCATGAAGGTCAGACATCACACACACACACACACACACACTTGTTTATATGAAATGGGGTCAGCTGGTGTCACATCCTCTCAACCCAACCTTTGCTCCCCTGCTGTGGACAATAAAGTGCTTTCTTCCATCACTTGAGCTTGACCTGATTTTAGAATTTGTTGAGCGAGCTTCTCTTGTCTGCTCATATCCAGTGTTTACTCAAGGAGGCCACCACTTTCACTCTCTACCCTTAGACAGTGTGATGTTTCATTTTGATGTACAGCACTACTTCAGTAATATGACCAACAGATCAAGAGCCTTGACGTTTCAGTCAAGGGCTTTTTCATCTGCAGCTTCCAAAGAGGTCAGTTATTTGGCTCAACTGGAAGTATAACAAGGAATAGGAAAATTTCTCACATTGGCCAATGAGTCAATTCAGTTTGCTTTGTTGATTAATTAATTAGACTTTCTACGTGATTTTTAATTTTAATTATTAATTGAGAGAGTTTCAAAAATGCAACCACTATACAAATTTAAATTGGAACTGAAGTGATTTGATTTTTTAACAATAGTGGCTGTTTCAAAGAATCACATTTATTCTCCAGCCCGAGCACAAGCTTAACAAGATTGGAAACAACAAGAGACACAAATTCATTTGTCTGAAATAACATCTGAATAACAAGAAACAACTTTTCCCCTTATTAATCCATTTTAACCCAAATTTCACCTTTTAAAAAAATGCAGCTGGATATGAACGGAAAATTGTGGGCAGTAATTAGACACAATTTGTTGTTAATAGGCAGCTTGATTATTAATTGACTCTTTCTTTTATTCGCTCATTTAGTTATTCATTCAGTCCTTTGAGGTTTTGAAAGCATCCGAGGAAGACACAAAGACCCCAATTTTAGGGTTATGTTAATATTTTGGCCAAATGTTTTTCTCCAACAGTGGTGTACTTTGGGGCTTGTGGGTAATGTATATCCACCGCAGAGCAGATCACTATCCACGGTCTGATTATCCCACATCTGGGCCTGCTTAAACTCATGATTACCCGGGGGGAAGAATTAGACCGGTTGTGTAACCGTGGCCTGGTTTTGCACAAATTAAGAAACTTGGCTCGTGAACCACCAAGTCAGACAGACTAAACCTATAAACCTGAATCTTGGAGCTTTCTATAGGCGTGCTGTGCAAACCATTTATGCAATAAAACTTCTATTTTTAACCACAGAGCAAACAGTGCTGTGTTATAGATACTGGACCCCGTAGTCTGGATTATAACCAAGTGACAGCTTGGTGCACTGTTGCTTAAACTGTCTGTAACCAAATGGTGTGTGTGTGTGTGTGTGTATGTGTGTGTGTGTGTGTGTGTGTGTGTGTGTGTGTGTGTGTGTGTGTGATGACTGATGTGTCATGTTTAGTCTTTGTTTTGACCGAGTACCAGTTATACAAGACATGTGGCTCCTTCATGAGTTAACTCAGCTGCAGTTCCTCCGTCTGAATAAACCCAGTAACCAGATATGAGTCCAAAAGTCACAGGACGTCTCAGATTTATGGAGTAACAGTTTTGTTATTTACTTACCAGGACTATTGATCCTTCATGGCATTTTCTCTTCAGCTCTTGCAGACTTTCTCTTTGAAAGCATGTTTTTGTCATGTGCAACAGGAAGTGACATTGCTTTGTAATCTCATACATTAAGAGCAATGTTTGTAGTGTTCAACATCAGGACATCAGGGCCCACTTTCTTTGAGACACCTAAATCAGCTGTGGTATCATATAGAACAGCAGTTCGTAACCAGTCTGCCCTGAGTTGGTTGCGAGCATATGGGTCAACTTTGACCAACAAAAAAAAAATGTGAAAAATGTTGAAATGTAGTGAATTTGTGGAGCAGCGCTTTTATTTTGAAGCTGCTGCACACTTGGAGGTGGAAAACAATACTTCAAAATTATTGTTTCTTTATTTTTGTTGTTGTTGATACTTCATGGCAAGTAGGTCCTTGGTCTGAATCCACAGACGGCAAAATGATTGGATGGAAATAATCTGAATCTGTGTTATAATGATTATTATGAGTGAAGAGAAAATCTGCAGCCTGAGGTTAGACCAGTTAAGAAGACAAATTTTCAACTAATTTACATTAACAAAACTGGGTGAGCAGCATCTCTAAGAAAGCCTGTGAATGTATTTTATCATCAGTACTTAGAGCAACATTTTCTTTTCCTCATTTACGCCTACAAGCACATTTTACACCTCATCTCTACACACTTCCATGAGCCCCTTCCTCCCCGTCTATCTCATGGCAGCTCACATGGTTCAGACGCTCAGCTGCACTGTGTCTTTGGATCCAGCAAACAAGCATGTGATGATCTACTGGCACATGGTCTTGGTGTGTCTGTGATTAAGCGCCAGGGAATCCATCTCGAAAAACACAAAACATAACATAAGCAGAATAAACCAGAAAGCATTTGCTCTCACATTTCATCGCAGAACACATGTTGAATCATCCTTGACACGCTCCACCCCAGCCTGCTGGTGATTCACGTGTACGGCCACTCTCTCCTCGGGGTCCGCCCCCTGCAGCTCTGATTGCTCGGTTAGCGTTCACAGCCGGCAGGTGTGTCCTGGCTGCAGCTCGCCGACCAATAGAGCCGAGCCATTATTCTCCCAGCAGCCAATCGGGCTCAGCAGAAACACCAGACTTTACCCTGCTGTTAAATTCATCTTTAAGTGACAGTTTGTAACTCTGCAGCAGCATGTCTGAGTCTGTGGGAGCTTTCTGACACAGGTGATGTTGTTTGTGTGTGTGTGTGTACACCTGCTTACATGTCCACGTGTCAGGCATCGTAACACCAGAGTGAGAAGACATCATTCATTGTTTGGAGTAATGACAACCTGTGTCCTGGTTGAGACCTCTCTCATCAGTATCACCACGATATCACAGGTGTCCAGCTGAGCAGTGACTCAGCATCGAGCCTCAGGGAGAAGCACCGATAATAATATGAAGAGGAAATGATTAAGTGTTCCTTGGACAAAGTGAGCTGTTCATCACTGGCTGTTTTATAATAGCAAGCAGAATATACTGACCCATTACAATGTCCCGTCTTAACTCCAGGTGAGTCGCCCACATCCCAGCGACAACCCTCTGCTCTTCCTCTTCCTGGTTGGCGGAGTCACGCCCTCCGAGCTTCGCCTCGTCAAAGAGATTGTTACCACACACAAACCAGGGACCCAGGTGAGTGGGCAGGAGGTGGTAAATCTCTGCGTAATCGTGACTTAGTTCGACTCCTATTCAGTTCTTTGCTTCTGTTCTGTAATGTTCAGCCGTGATTTAGTTTCCCTTTGATTATTCTCTGTTTCTTACAATACAAATAAACACTGCGTAGTAAAAGGCCCGTAGGTTTGATGACAGGGAAGGAACCGAGAATAACTTTACTGGATCTGTAAAGACTTAATTGTACTTTAATGTTTTAGGTCCCTCTGAAGCAGGTAATGAAAGATTTAGGATTAAACTGCACATAAACAAGACATCAGGGTGTTCTCAGCTCCGATATGAGCAATGAAAGTGGTATTACTGTTGATCATATATTAAAATAATGCTGGAAATATATAAATATGAAGTGAAATTTTGCTTACTTTTACGTAGGTTATAATGCAGCGTAGTGCACTAAGATAAAAACAGGAGCTACATGTATATTGATATTGCTTCATCCTACATGTGCTGAGTTTAACCTTGGAATGTAACTAAGTACATAGATTCCAGTACTGTACTAAATTACACTTTTTTAGACTTGTAATGTATTTATATTCCATTAGATGCTATTTCTACTCCATTTTAGATGGAAACATATTTTTAATTCCACCACATCTATTTGATCTCTAATTACTAGTTCCTATATTGGTTTAGATTTTATGTATGTACATGTGCATATGATCCAATCATAAAATACGGTTCATCACTTTACATTGAAAATATGCAAGAGGTGGTTCATATTAGCACCACCTCGACCAGCATCAGTAACAATAATCCATTATTATATAACAGTGCGGGAGCCATTCTGCAAAATTAGTACTTTTACGTTTAATTGTTTCAGTACATGTTGCTGACACAAACAGATTATGTGTCTACTGAATCATAAAGCATCTAACAATCAGAGATAAAGATGAGGAGACGCTCTGTGTTGGTGACACATTCAGGTTACTCTCAGAGGTTTTTGAACTGAGGCCCTTCAGACTGAGTGGACAGACATAAACACGCAGGTGACTCAGATCAGGTGCGGAGGTGAGACAACATCTGATTTTTACACGCATTAGCGCAGTAATTGCATGCAGGAGATATTGTGTCTGTCTGCCTGTTTGTTTGGGTGGTTTAAGTGCTGATTACGCATGCAGACCACACTGACATGCAAAACATGCAGATGAATGCGTGTCGTCTGTGCGAGGGGAGCGCGAAGAAGGAGAGGAGGGAGATCGAGCTGGGTAATGTGGGTTTGTCTTAATAAAAGGCTTTGAGAAGGAGGCCAGAGGCAATGAAAGACGCGGCGGGGATCAAAGGCTTCCATCTGTAATCAGGAAAACTGAATAAAGACGAGCTTATACAATAATCTGCAGGCCCACACACACGCTGACCTCAGCACACACGCATGAGCCGGAGCACATACATGAGCAACGTACTGTAAACAGGCGAGTGTGTGTGAGTAATGGCTGCGGCCCAGACGTTGATGAACAGTTGCACTGAAAACAACCTGCAGTGTTTTGGTCTGGCACTAAATTCCAAATTTTAGGCGCTGACCCAGAGTTCTGCCGCTGACACACAGCTTTTCTGTTACACAACATAGCAGGAGTGGGCTTCTTATTGAAACTGGAAAGCAGTCAAAGAAGGGAAACTTCAACTAAAGCAACTTTTTTTTTATCTGCATCAAAATATACATAATGCCAGAAAATCATGGGATAAAAATACTGTATGTGTTTGAGTAAAGTGCAGAAATTAATTAGAAAAACATGTTTTTTAAAAAAGCATTTAATAAATGTCTTCCTCATTCCTTGGTTCCTAACGCTCTTTTCAGACGTGCACCTTATGATGTAAATGTGATGCCAGTCTCACATGTTGGTCTCATGTCTGAATAAGCACCTGAGTCACTTTTACACCGTGTTATTGTTTTCAATGTCAGTACCCAGGACCGCTTATGCACTTTATAAAACTGGCAGTATGATAATCTATACCGTGTAATACATTATCAAATTGATAGAACATGTATTTGGGGATTTGGGGTCAAAATGAAAGACTTCAACAGCAAAATGAATGTTTAAAATCCATCAGTGATGCGGCTTCTGACAGAGCTGAGACACTCCTCTTCTTTCATATCACTACATTTTAACTCAAAGCTGATTTCCAGCATTGACAGCACCTTCTCTCACATGCCAGGTACCAAATCCTGACACCACTGTGGTTCTTTCAATAACGTTCCTGACATGTCTGAACAAAGCAATAAGGGACATTTATGAATTGGACACACACGCAGTACATGTTTGAAAAGGGATTAACACCGACCAGCTTCAGTCACCAAAGTTGGGTAAATACACAACATCCGTCTCATTCTTGACCAAATCCTCAAGAGACTTTCACACTCGCCACGCCACCTAATAAACAACAAAAGCGAGCCGGGCCCACAGCGTAACCACCTTGGCGGAAGTAATTAAATCAAATGAAGAAAAGAAACCAGCTGCCAAGGCACCTGATTCATGCACCTTGTTGTTTACCAATTTGCGCATTACTCACCCTGACATTCACGTCTGCTTCATTTCTAAGTGTCGAGTTACACACCGTGACCTATTTTAACCTTTCTGAGCGTGTTGTGCTCCGCTCCAGGTGCTGGTTCTGTCCACCAGATTACTGAGGCCGACGGATGTCCCCGAGCTGCTCTTCACCACCCGAAGACTGGCGCCTGACATCGGCGTCTAACAGGCCGTCACGTGGGAACGCGCGCTCGCACACGTGGAAGAGCACATGCGCCGAAAAACGTCTCGACACCTCGGCAGGTGTGAGAGGAGCTCGAGTAATTAGATTCGTTGTTAAAAGCGACGGGGGGAAAATCAAGGAGACGATACGCAAATGAAGCTACATTCCTACTGTGTTTGTGTCAGTGTTCTGTCAGATTTAATTCTAAAGTCGCCTGTAAAGTAATTATACAAAAGCATTGGCTTTATTTTTCTTGGCGTTAAGAAAGTGTACATGTTTGTGTGACTGACAACGTCGCTCCTCTGCAGCCAAACACAACTATCCTGGCTTGACTTGGTGGTTTTCCTGAGCAACAGGTACAAATTTACAACAGTCCATCAAACGCTTGTATAATAAAATGTATTTCAAACAGTCATGTGATGCTGTCTTTTCTTTGCCTCCACAGCGTCTTAGCTGTTTCGACCAAGCTGCGTTAAAATCCAGCCTCATGTGTGAAGGCGTGCTGTTGTGGTAGAGAGAGAATACACACTCTCTGTTAGCGGCCGTTCACACCTCGCAACATCATATGGTGACAACTAAGAGCAGAATAATTAACAAGTCGTTTCACACTGTCTCCTAAGGCCGATAATTTGCTCACACCTTGAGCTTGCCCACACCTTCCTGCCCCCTCCCTCTCCATACTCCCTTCTCTCCGGCATGAATCACCTCGGCTAGAGCTCAGTAATTTCACCCACCTACACACCCCAATCGATTGTGAATACGAGTCTCCCACATTTTGTCAGAGAGTGTAATAATCCAGTAAATCCTGTGTCCTGAGCCACTTCTCAGAGGTTGAATCAGGATATTCAGGATTCACTGATTAGGTTCTGGATTGTAAATAAACATACCACTAACACAACACCAGAATTTATTGGTTTATTAAGTGCTTAATATCATTCTCTCCTCATCTTCTGGGAGCTTAAAATTCTCACAGGAGTCTCTAATGAAAACTAACATGAACTCTTTCGGTGGTGTCGGCTCAGGCAACTGCCTTTTTTTTTTTTTTTTTTTTTTGTCAGATTGATTTTCTGGCATCAAGGACAGCGCCGGGTTTTTAGACCTGAGAAGCTGCTGTACAGTCATGTCTCTATTGTCAGTTCAATGCCGTTTTATATAAAGACTTACTTTATATTCATAGAACTCATAATAGCAGAGATGTCACTCTTATGTAGCCAAGGACATCACATAGACAGTGTGCAAACTGATAAATGACAAACCAGAGACGTCATCAAATTCATCATCAAGTTTATTGTGAACAAAAACACAAATTTGTAACAAATAAATAACAATAGGCCCTTTGGATTATTCCTTTTTATAAAGTGCATCAGTGATAATAACCGCCACATGCTACATAATGTGTCTGCTGCCCCACCCCCACCTCCCCTCATCTTTCTGTCATGCACAAGGTTCTGGATGCTGCAAAAATATACTGCAGGTATTGACATACGAGAGACTGAGTACACACACACACACGGCTGCAGAGCTCTGGCTCGAGTAGCTGCTATAATAACACCAGCATTTAGTGGCAGTCACAATGGGCAACAGCTAAAAATAAGCGGTCGAGTCCTTCAGAGCTGCTGTTGCCAGGTTTGATTTACAGTTTTTGATTTTATATGCAGGGAGTCTGTGGTTCAGTCAGCCTCGCAGGGCCGCGTCTGTCTGTGTCCTCGGGTGTCGTCTCTACTCCTGAACACACGACGAACCTCCTCGCTGCTCCTCCTCTCACACGGTGTCTGACAGGACAGACACCTGCTCACTCAGAGGTCATTTACCTCTGTGAAGATTCACCTCCACGCACCACTGTTCATCTCACACCTGGACACAGGACCTCGGTGGAGAAGCCTGAATCTTCTTTCCTCTTCCACCTTCAATGCTTTCTTTCTCTCTGTGGCCGCTCTGGACCACTTTCAACTTCCGGTCTTCCTCACACCGAGGTGACGGTCCTGACCTTCGCCGACAGCGCCTGCTTGAATCGCCTCTTCAGGTCTTGCATGTTGGGAGACTTTGGCCTGGGGATGAGGGGCGAGCGCCTCTTCTCCGTGGCTGCGCTGGCAGAGTTGTGCGAGGAGACGGGAGGCGGCTGCTTGGCGAGCTGGCAGCACAGCCTGTGGAAAGCCTTGTGCACCTGGCTGTAGTCCTCGCTGGCAGACACTTCATAGAAAGAGCAGCCCAGCGTTCCCGCCAGCAAAGGGCCCTGCTGGGAGTCGACCCGCCTCAGGTGCAGCAGGTCAGCCTTGTTGGCCAGAAGGATCACGGGAGGCATGTTGGCGCCGCCGGCACGGACCACCAGCTGGTGCAGCTGATCGATCAAGTCGAAGCTGCGGCGGTCTGTCACGGAGTACACCAGCACCACCGCGTCGGCCCACTGGATGGAACAGGTCACATGATCAGGTAGACTGACGCCGTTATCAGTCATCTAGAAAGGAAAGCGAGAGAGTGATTAAAACACAAGCACACGAGCATTTTATGTCCGAAACAAAAATGACCAGATGAACCGCTCCCTGACTTTGTGCAACTGATCTTTAGCCATGACTGGAATGCTGACTGAGGCAGACAAGAGCTATAGGATTACTCCTCCTGAACAGTGAGGTGTGGGTGATTGAGGAATCTGGATCTGGGTATCATTTACCCTGGCCTCAGACATCCATTAGCCTAAATGGGAGATTAGACAGCCAGACTGAAGGGCTCTACTGAGTTCACACAGACACATCTTTGGTTTTGGACTTGTGCCCAGTCAGAAGAGGCTTAGATGATCTTTACAGCCAGACAGTGAGTTAGATCTTTGTAGAGGAATAACCTCAACTGATTTTCATGTTTAACTCAGAGACAATAAACTGTAAATAATGATAATAAAATCTGTGAACTGTAAAAATAAAAAGAGGATCTTACCTCCACACCAGGAGTGTCTTGAACCTGGATGGTCACTTGCTCTCCATCCACCTGGACCTCTCTGGAGTACAGATTACCTGCACACACATTGCAAAAAAGACAGATTAACACCAAGACTTTCATCATATAGAGTCATTTTCATCCTCAGATATGATCAGCTCAGTTGCTCACCAGCATTTCTCTCATAGTCTCCAATGAAGCGTCTTGTCAGGAATCTCACCACAAGAGCTGGAATGAAGAAAAAGCGCATCAGAAAAATTAGACAACAAAATAACAACAGAGAAATATAAGGAAAAAATAATTCTGCCACAATTCGAGACACAGATTTGATGTGTTTTCTTACCGGTTTTCCCGACTCCACTGCCTCCTATCACAGCCATTTTCATGACCCGGCTGGGGACCGAGGATTCAGGCGCAGGATACTCCGCAATGGGCGTCATGTTGTGCATGAGACGCATCTTTGTCCTGTTTGTCAGTTCAGTCCAAAAAGAAGCAAAATAGAGACCAAAGTGTGCAAAGTCTTCAGATTAATCCTGTATTTGCAGAGCTGAAACACAACAACACCAGCAGGAGATGAAGAGGCGCACTGACTGACTGCGGCTACCGAGGAGCGCATGCGCCTTTTATAGGCTGCAGCGGAGGTCGCATCTGATTGGTCGCCGGTGACCCCCCCTCCTCCTCTCCATCCTGAGCCCCCGCCTACACGTGGATATGTGAGCTGTACACAAGGCAGAGGCTCCTGCAACAGGTGGGACCTCTGACTGGGTGTCCTGACCAAACTGGCTTTCTCTGGAAAGAGAGAAAGAAAAACATGTGTCAGGAAGAGAAACATATTCTATGTGAAGCATCAAAATAAGAGTTTGCACAGAAGTAAACAAATGTGGATACATTGTTTGAGCATTAGTCACATCTTCAAAATCCAACTTCTTTTTTTTTTATTATTATTATTATGCATGTTTTCTGAGGCTCAATCATAATAAGAGTGGATTATGGGATGCAGATGGATCCGGCTCAGCCTCCCTGTGCTGCAGCTGGTAACCTGTTCAGACTTGTCCCTGCACTTGTGAATGTCCACACAGGGGGGTTAATGGCTGCTGATGTACAAATACCCCCCCCAACACACACACACACACACACACACACACACACACACACACACATGCTCACACATACCTTACAAGAACTCGTGCAAGCATTCATGCTGCTGGATGTGAAAGCAGTCGGCCCCCGACGTCCAGAAAAGACACAACATTTCAGCCACTTATCTGAGAATTGTAACAGAGCAATAAAGCAGGTTTCTATATTTGGGAGTTTGTTGCCACATAATAAAACACTTGTTGATATTTCACGTGGCAATTTCAATCCAGCAGCTGCTCTCCGCTCTGATTTAACCTGTATCATCTCTTTGTCCCATTTTCCTCTGCCTCCCCCTCCGACCTCCCTCCGCCTCTCTCATCTTTCATTTGTGCTCATGTGCTCTGTGGTATTTTGGCATCCAGTCCTTCTGTGATTATGGTCTGGTATGTATTTTTGATAAGACCGCTGATGACAGGCAGGAGCCGGGGCTGAAATATGAAATTAGTGCCCAGGATTTCGTGAGCAGACGGGGGTTGCTAGGTGTGTACACATGCACACACACAGAACCGTCCCTCCAACCACATCACAGCCGACGCGGTGAACTCCACCCCGGCGGCATTCTGGGAAAAGGCGAGCCTGTTTTCTAGCTCGCATTGAGTAAATACTGCGCACACTTGCATCTGATGACATCTAACCTGGATTCCCGCAGACAAAGAAGCTGCTTCCTTTTGAAATGAACGATGTGAGTCAGGTGTCACCATTTCATAATCTCAGCCCACGCTGCAGCATATTTGTAACGCAGGAAGATAAAAGGCATCACAGTCGTTCCCTCCTCTAGCAACCGGGCGAGAAGGCTAATGATGAAGGATAATGGGAGGATGCTGTGGAGGTGTTTGGAGAAATGCTGAGTGATTCACAGCAGAAGTCAAAGCAGCAGAGTCAAAATAGTGACTTTAAACCAAAGTGCAACATCACTTGTTTCAGATCTGAAAAACAATGTTTACATGGTGCTTTATTTTTGTGTTTTGTAGTGAGTTTTACCTATTTTAAAGACCCATCTTCAAATTATCTTCAGCTATAAATGTTGTGGTTTGTGGCGTCGGTTCACGCCGCATTCTTGTCCCAATGCAAATAAACATTAAGTCACATAAATAATACTTTTGATGCAGCGGTGCAGTAACTAAACTCCAGTGTCTGTGCAGTCGCGCCTTCAGGCCAGTGTTGCCTTCACTTTCCCTGAGGGAGGGCTGGAGGTAAATTAAAATACCTTTGAGTCAAAGCAGACAATTATAGCTACAACAGAGCAGAACAAGACCTGACTCTGGGAATCAGATTGTCACCCACATATAGGTGACAATAGATGGTTAGAGAGGAGGAGGGGGGGTAATCTTTCAGCCGCGGTGTGGGCAATTATCAGGGGGAATTCGGGGTATTCACTGCAAACAGAGGAATGTCGAGTTAATTGGGGGTTGGCAGAGGGGACGAGGGGCAGGTGAAATCAGGAGGAGGAGGTGTTCTCAGAAGGATGTCCTTGTTGACACATAAGTGAGGACTGATTTCCCGATGTGGCCTCGCCTTTTACAGTGGAGCTGGGAAGAGGCATACGGCCGTCGCTCGCCCCCCCAGGCCTGATCCCACAAAGGGCGGTCATTGGGGATATCAGAGAAACTGGGGCAGTTTGAAGCTGCCCTGAGGGCTAACCTCATGAGCCACGGTCATATGTTTATCAGTATCATGACAGATGCTTATCATTGTCATTGCCTTTAATCATTGCATGCAAAGGTGATTATTAGCAGCCAATTATTTTACTCTGAGTCTTAAACATAGTAACCTTGTTGTTACTTCAAAGCTGTTTCAATGCAACATTAAAGCATTGCTCCTTGCTCCAAATTTTGTTTTAAAGTAAAAGTTTCATGTTTGCATTCAGAATTTAAGGATTAATGCAATGCAATGACCAGTCGTTCACCTTTTCTATTTTCTTGCAGGGCTCCGCTGCAGATGCACAAACACAAGGGTAATTGTGAAAAGCACATCTATTCACACATCTTTTCATAGATCTTTTCACTCATTTGTTTATATCTAGCAGCACATTTGCATTTCCAATGACCAATGGAAATTGTATTGGCCTGCCGGCACAAGCAGCTCTCGAGCCACACAAAGGAAGAGAGGTTGTTTTTTCTTATTGAAATGTAAACCTTCCAACATGTTCGGCGATTTGCATACCTCTGAATGTCAACAGTAGAAGGGGGGGGCAATGGTGGTTTTAGGGGGTTGTGTGCACTGTGGCGCTGGTTCTGAATGACAATAGTTCCCCTCCACACACACAAACCACCTCCCAGTGAAGGAATGCCAACAAGTTTTAACACTGAATTTGGCCAGTTAGTCATAGCCAACTGAAGAACATGGTGGAAAATATCTAAATCTGGATTCTCCATCTCTCATTCATGCTCCCCTTCTCCTGTTTACATTCCACAGCTGATCTCTGGCGTAACATTGGATAATTGGTTTCCACTCTCCTTTCTGAGGGTTTGACGTGTACGTGTCAGTCAAACTGTCGATGCGTGCCAACGTGTGTGTCTGCGTGCACGCCGAAGAGACAGACAGACAGAAAGCACTAGGTGTTGCAGCAATAACAGAGGACCGGGGTGTTTTCGTCTGGCGTGCATGTGACCATAGACATGTATTTAAGGTAAGACTTTAAACTCAGGGATTATCCTGTTTTCCCTGATTGAGAAGTTGTTGTTTCTCTTCTCACGTGCAAAACCTGTGAGTTAAAACACAGTAAAACTGCACTTGATCTGTGTGTATTTGTTAAGTGGAGGATTAAGAGGAAGTTTTGACGTGAGAAAACTTGACAGAGGAAACTTGAATAATCTTAAATACCACTGGTATGTTGCAAAACAAATTATATTTAGAGACGTTTCGACAATGACGGGAATGTGACGTTCTTTGCCGAGACATTTCAAGGTATGTCAGTCTCTTTTTAGCTTTTTACTTCAGATGAATAACATCCACAGAAGGATTTTATTCAGTCTGATGAAGAAAAACATGTCAGCAGGTTAAGGAAAGGCAGAGATAATTAACCCAGACAGCTGCCCTCTCCATAACAGTCATTAAGTTTGTTGCAACATCCTCTGCACCTCTTCCATGTGTATACAGTAAATAATGGTGTCATCGGCACACGTGTATGGGTGAAACAGTAATGAGCCTGGGATTGACCCCTGCGGTACACCCAACAGACAGCAACAGAGAAGAGAAAGTTATGAATTTATATTGAAATTAAGTTCATGTAATTGTTTGATTCTTCTTCTTCTCAGACAAACCATCTCAGCTTCTCTGTCATTTCTCATGAATCTTTATTGTTCAGACGTCCAAGGCGACCAACACACACGCATTAATTTCTAATGTAATTCTTACATGAGAAACCTCGGTAGCCGAGTCGTAACGAGATAAAGTCATCGTCAGTATGACAGAGGTGCACAGACGGATGGGGACACTCTGCGCGGACAGATCGTGTTGGGACACGGGGTTCGCTGATTGAGATTTATGGTTTTTGGCCTCTGTCAGTAATTCAGACTGTCCCCTCTGGGCCTTGTCTGACGGTCTAGCCTGCTTTACTGCCCAGACTGAACGGAGCTGGAGCCCGTGCTGGAGGCAGAGCGAGGTTCAAAGTAGGGCCTCTGTGGTGGTTTAATATAGGCAGACAGCTCCCTTGGGGGGGGCTGATTCTGGGCCAGGACTGGAGCTCTGATCTGCGGATGTGGTTCCTGAGTAGCCAAAAAGAAGCCACTGCCAAGAACTGCTGCGCAAACTGGAAATTATACAAACGGCATGAGAACGTTTATGCATAGTGGCCCTGTGTGTACTGTGTAATAATGTGTTGGCTACGGAGAGAAATGTTTGGTCTTTGTGTGCAACAAAGCGGAAAATGAGACGGCTCTAACTACGCCAGCTCTGATGTGACTGTTACTCCTCTCCGGCCTCTTCACAGGCCTCAGCGGGACACGGTGACCTGGCGTCAGCTCACAGGTAACAAGAGCCCGGTGATGAATAGGGATAAAGATGCTGCTGTGCACGTGCAGCCAGATTCAGGTTCAGGTGTTGACTGCATGAAAGTAAACAGAAAAGACCAGCATGTGCTCATGTAATACAATCTTCTATATATTTATTCTGATTATGTTTTCAGCTTCATCTATCATCATCATCTTTCCATCATTATCATCATCTTCTATCGATCACCTTAATTACCTTGTTATTTTCACAGTTTACCCTCACATCTGTCAGCTTATGTCGCCCCAGAGGCAGCTTTCCTGTCAGCCCCAGGTCTTTAAGACTAAATAAAGTTTGGCATGCAAGCTGACAGACGGACTCAGTCCTGTCACTGGAAGAATGAACCTGAATACAGGTGGATTAGGCACCTGTGAACACAAATCTGGTAGCATAAACAGACGCACCTAAACCAACAGAAAACACTAGGATGTAAACCTTCTGTTTTAGTCTGTGACCTAAAGGATTTTCCTCAACACAACAGACAGACGAGAGACCAACAACAGAGAGTTGGTTAAAGGTGCCGTGATTTGATGTGAAGTTCGGTTAAATCAGGTGAAAACAGCCGAACAAACCAACAAAAGATCATTTTCCTCAGCCCTGTCGCCAAATGTTAATACCTGCTTGTACTTTTTCATCTGCCCAGGTCAGAAAGTGTTTTTATGAGATAAAGCCTGAGGTGCCTCTTCAGAGGGCTCAGAGCTCATTAATCCCTTGATGACTTACTTCTCGTCTCCTCTCCTCAGGTGAGAGCTCTGACTCAGAGGAGCCTTAAAGACAGAGAGCAGGGCGGTGATTGCACATGTGCTCTTGCTGATGAGAGTGAGTGTCTTCACCTCGTTCCTGAGATTCACACTTAATTAGTGGTGCTATTCTGCCAAGTCACTCGATGACCTGTAATCGACCTGCCCCTTGTTTTTAACTGCGCTCAGGTTTTTGTTCATAACGAAATTTGCAGGATCGTTTATTATGAATTATTCTTCTTTCCATCCCATCTTCCGTCCCTGCACGTGCAGACAGACTCAGGAGCAGTGGAAGTTTCCAACATGTTCATTATGAAAACATACACTTATGACTAAGTGCACACATTTATTCATATGTACATAATGGACTCCCGTGCTTTGGCGTAATCGCAGTAATTATGCAGGATGCTCTCATTGCACAAAGAATCAAATGCGTGTGCACCTGATTCAGACTGAGACGAATCTCCTCAAGGTCGCTTCTCTCTGCAGAGTCTGTCCTTTGTGAGGACATCGAACAGGAACAGGAAGAGAGTGTGTGAGAGAACAGACGCTATTAATCTGTGTGTGCGTTAGCGGAAGTGCAAAGTGTCACGTTAGCTGGAGGCAGAGAGGGACAAACACTTTCTGTCAGCTCAACTGTGAGCAGCGAACTGAAAGACGTGACTGAGGACATGACGTTTTTCATGACTGTATAGATCAGATGCTGGCCTTCATACAGAAGTAAAATCCTATACATGTAAGTGGAGTCAAAGCAGTCAGCTCTTCCTGTGCGTCTCTCCAGCCCAACCACAGATGATACTTGGATGTTGGTTAAGCGTTATCTCTTTTTCCCCCCAGTCAGGCTTTCAGAAACACATTATGTCCGCTGCAGGGAAGAGTTGTGGTAGCTGGGCCATTAGGTTTCCACAGAGTGAGGAGAAGAGAACAAGACGAGCCAAACGGCCTGAGGCAATAATGGAGGATACGTGTCGGTGTTCTTGAAGGGTACACACTGTACTCACAGTGAAAATTGGCACCAAGTACAATGAAAAAAGAGAAAGACGTGCGTCAGACATCCTGAAGGAGGGGGTACCACGGCATCGTGTGCCACTCGAACCCCCCTTCATTAACCATTACAGAAAGCTCATGCTTCTCACCTCACAGACGGGGACTCGCTGTGACTGAAAATGACACTTCAGGTCCTTTCATTGCAGAAGAAAGTGAAAATGTGTGGCACTAGTGATATTACTCATAAACTCTGATATACATTATACATACATGCACTTTATTTGTTGCATAGCTGGATAGTGGCTGCATGAATATTTTCATAGCAGCTTGACTCCTCTGCAGCAGATTCCACTGGTCTGACGCTCAAAAGAAACTCAAGGTGATTATTTTCTGAGGAATGTTTTCACTTAAAGCAGATTTAAAAAGACTTGCATATAATATTTTTTTCATGCGGCTGCGTCAGAGAGGAGCTCAACATCTTGTTGAAAAATTCCTTTGTACTAATATTGCAGTCAAAAAAATCTGTGATCTGCAGACCTCAGAGGAGGAGTGTGTTCACTACAGTGTATGAACCGTGTGTGTTTAAAGGTAAGGTAAGGTAAAAACTAGGAGGAAATGTTTGGGATTTGAGGCCACTTTCCACTGTCAGACGTTTCATGCATTATGGAAATATTTGGGAAGACACCTTCACCTTCTTCTTCTTCTGCTTCTTCTTCTTCTTCTTCTTCAGCATGGCTTTTGACAGTTTGGTTGTTGGATTGTTTGCTGGGAGGGTTGAAGCTGACTAGCCATTATCAAAAGTTGTCATATTTACATGTTGTGTTTCCTTAACTGACTACTAACATTAAGTTTTAAATCATAACCAAAGTTTTATTAATGTGCCATCCACTGTTGTTTCCATTGCACTATTTCACATTTGTCTTTTATTGATACACCGAATTTTCCAACACGGCCGAACAGGTTAACTTTTTATGATATTTGGACTTTCCTGAGTTTCGACCAAGGTTTTCTTATTGTGCAAACTGAAATGACATAAAAGCAGGTGCATAGAAATTCTCTAGTGCTTTGTTTTCTATTCTCTGTATTAAATTCTGAATATGACGCAAGAGTGTGGATTTGAAGTGGTATAACTTTGACGGAGCTGGGCTGAGTCATAAAAGTCAAGTAACTGATTACTCTTACTGTTGAGTGATTGATTATATTTTCAAGTATATTTCAAAGTAACTGACACTGTTGTTGTTTTTGTGCATTGTGCATTTTGTGCTTTGTGTGTATTTCTGAGACATACGACAAAGCCTGAGTCAAAAAGTTCCCTGTTCGATCAAAATCCCCATCTCCAGCCTGGGCTTGTGTGAAGGCAGATACAGGCTTCAGCAGACCTCCGGGCTCTCAAGCACCTGGCAGGGTGAATTAATGCGGCTCACGGGACTGGAAAGTGGGTCAAGCTCCAGTGCGTTCTGCAGCCATCTCAGCTCACTGTAGACATCCAGTTATACAAACAGATCTATTGTTATTGACCGTGATGAGGACAAGATGCTGCCGAGCTTCCACAGGAGATGAGGGACAGGCCTGGAATCTAGAGCTGCTGTAGAGATGAGAGAAATATGCAGGGGATATATGAGCATGTGTGCATATGAATGTGTGTGTGTGGAGGTGGACGTCTTCCACATGACGTGCAGATTTCTGATATACTGTACTGTCCATTTTAGGCCACTTAGAGGGACAGGATCATGTTAATATGTCTGTATCACAAGATCAGATTCTCTCCTGCTTCATAAGTTTCTCTCAGGCCTAAATTAAAACCCTCTGTTCATTCACCTTTTATTTTCCTCATAAAGAGCAATTACAGGGTACTTCATGACCTGAGAGCTAAACAAGCCTGCAAATGTCAATGTCCATGTGTTAGTTGGGTGAATAGTTCATAAGAACTAGGCCAGAGCTTTATATAGCCTGACACTATTATCCACTGACACTGTGATCTCCTGTCATAAACCTGAGTGTTTTGATAAACTAATTTGTGACACTTGCCATTCGAGCTCTGTACATCAATTTGATTTCATTACGAGTCGCCCACAAGCTGATGTGCGCTCGCTCAGTGTGCACATATGCGAGCACACATGCAGATATAGTTTCCAGGGCTGCCTGTATTAGATGGCCACGGCGAACTCCTCCACTCCCGCTTTGTCTAATGAGAACAATGAGACTATTGTGCCGTCGTCGCTGTCTCGCTGACTGAAAGTGTTTGTGGAGCAGAACAGGTGCATTTGGGAGCAGTGGAGGCTGCGAACAGGGCCGTCACCTGAACTTCTGGATATGTGTATTTTTAGGATTTGGTTATTGTAAAATGTGTTATTTGAGTTTCTGTTCTGGCACAAAATTGAATCACATTCAGCTTTTTTGTGTGTGTATCTATGTGTACAGTACATATACAGTATATATATGTATGTATGAACAACAATAGACAATAACGTATGTGATCTATATGCAAGTCAAGTTGTCACTTTGTAAATATCTGCTTATTCTGAATTTGATGGCAGCAATATGTTTCAAACAAGTTGGGACAGGAGCAACAAAAGACTGTGAAAGTTGTGGACTGATCCAAAAACACCTGTTTGGATCATTCCACAGGTAAACAGGTTCATTGGTAACAGGTGATAAGATCATGATTGGGTATGAAAGGTTCATCCTGGAAAGACTATAGGGTTTTTTTAAAGCACTAAACAATTAATCAACCATAATGAACATATGTGTTTGTTTCTGTGTTTCCTTGTGTCATTTCCAAAACATCTTTCCTTGTATTAATTCTCTGTGTTCCATCCTCAGTCACTGATGACACAGGAGGAGTGAGCCTGATGCACATCCACAGAGAACAAAGTGCGAGTACCCAGCATGCCCTGTTCCTCTGTTTACAGAAGCAGGGGTGCCATACATGTAAACTACAGTCCAGATGAGTCCGTCTGGAACAGTTTGTACCAGGAGCCAATAAGCGCACTGACGCTTGTGTGTGCAATAATTCACCCCCCTCTTCTCCTTCCTGCTCTCTGTTCTGGCTAAGTTCTTATTGTTGCTCTCATCTGCTTTGATAAAACACAGGCGATGTTTATTCCATTAGGTTTTCGTGTTCAGTGAGTCCCATGAGTGTAATATGAGGTAACCAGGATAGTAACTCCAACACGAGGTTAATCATGATTAGAGATCAAGATACCAATAAAGCTTGATTATGCTGAGCATCTGTGTGCTGGATGTCTGTGGAAATGACTCTGACACAAAGACTCAACAAATCAGCTTTAATGACCAACTGCTTTAATTCTTGTGTCATTGTTATGAGACAATTCAGAATTCCCTTTGAAAAGCCTTCCCCGCTTCATTTTCATAAAATCAATAAGTTCAAAGAATATAAAAGAAAAAGTAGTGGATTATGTGATAGAGCCTGTGTTTCATCAACTGGATCTATGACCAAAATATCAGATGTGACCATCAGCATTTTTCAGTGCAGCATCTTCGCTACTGAAATCATCACTATTTTATTTACATACACACACAAGAACATAGTTTTGAATCATGCACAAAAAAGTAGGCACTGTAATTATTAGTTTTGTTTTGTGAGTAAAATCGATACAACTTTTGTTTTATATAGCATTGAAATTTTGTGCATAAAATGTTGCAGACGTTTTTCACTTGTGACTAGTGCAACTTGATACACAAACGGAAATCTTTAATTCAAAAATGTCAGAGTTGTTAAGATTTGGGCTCTGACTCATTTTGTATTCGCAGCCATCACAATACAACGAGTTCTGGGAACATACACCAGCTCTGACAGTGAAAAAGAAAAGCTTTGTCACTAAACTATAAAAAATTCTTAATAGATGGTTCCTAACCTTGATGTTTCAGCCTGTGCAAAATGTCGCCAAGCTGCAGTGAATCACAGAGTCGAAAGTGGAGGATTGTTTTCTCCGCTGTACAGAAAGGATGCATAATTCATGTGCCTCTCTTTGTAGCATCTTGAACGACAGGAAGGTCATCAGCGCTTTTAGCCGTGCCTCGTTTAGTGGAAACATTTCCTGAGCTCTATAGTTTCTTTTTTTTTCTCTGTGTGTGTGTCGGCCTGTGTGTAGTGCACGTGCACCCACATGAAAATCCCAACATTCAGCTTCACTTTTGATCTAAACCAGGGGGCGAGCAGAGAAGGTCCTCTGAGGTTCACCTGCTGGCTGACGAAGAAAAGGTGTTGTGGATACAAAAGTCCTGTCAGCTCCATCCAAACATGAGGAGGCAACCGCACAGTGGATGAAGGAGATTAACTCCAAATAAACACAGACTGAATTCATCCACCTTCTCTGTTCATCTGAAGCCTCGTGTCAACACATAAGCTGCCCTGCACAGCTTGAGAAGAAAGATTGTATCTCATCAACAAGGCCGGGAGTGGATCATCACACACACAGAAGTGAGCTGTTTTTAAGCCTGCTTTGGTTTCTGGATGTCAGTGAAAGTGTGTGAACTGCTTTATTACAGTGAGAACATTATCCATATCCACAAATACACCAGAAAGCACACAAAGAGCAGATATAATGACAGTAAAAGCAGCATGAGTCAGGAAAAGGGCAGCTGCATCCTCAGCTCCCCGCAGTCCTATTAATACAGACCAGACTGAAATAGAAAGTCTGGGAACGGTTTGCATCAAGAAGCTACAGGCTGATGTGAAATTGTTTCCCTGTCAGTCAAAAGCATTCAAAAATAAACCCATGAGAACTTGTCAATCAACAAATTTCTCAATAAACTCACGGCGCATACCAAACATCTGATCAACAATGAAACTCTCCCATCCTCCACGCCTCAAACTGGCAACCTGTTTTATTCTGTTGTTTGTTCTTCTGTGAATACTTTAATTCCTTCCCATTCCTTTTGAAGTCGAGAAGAATCATAATTATTAGTTGTTTTCCTTTCTTTTTGTTCACATGTAAATGCTAAGGAGATAATTGCCGGGGGATTGTTGTGAAAGCACAAACAAAGCTGGCGGTGAATGAGAGCGTCCTGAGGGCCCGGGGCTCCTGCAGAGATCTGCAGAGAGGACACTTACCTTTTAAAGCCCTCCCTCTTCGTTAGGGTCGGCTAATTGGTGGTTTGAGTGCAGAATACCTGCAAATTAAATGATGAGTTATTTAGTCTACAAAATGACATGAATGATGATAAGTGTTAAGGCTTGTTTCTAAAGATGAAAGAGCCACTCAACTGGTTTTGTTTTCTGAATAAAGTCTTCTGTGGCTCTGGGGGAAGCTTTAAAGCAAAAAAGAAATATCTCTCAATTTGGGCTTTGAGACTATAAATTTCTAACAGGAAAACAACATTACAAACTGCTGACATGGGGTTTAAAGTGAGTGTTTATCAGGCAGGAAGGGTCTGATGAGAAACACCACAGAGCTGCATTATGGGAAGTGGAGGATCCAGAGTTTTTGAAGTCTGACCTAAATTAAACAATGAGTCAGGATATCTCTGCTTCTGCTGTATCAATATAGATTTTTTTTTTGCAATACAAAATTGCTAATAGCCCCATTAATCAAACAGCTTTATTGTTTTCTTATGGATGAATCAGTTAATTGACTATTAGTTGTTATAGCAACTTATTGCTGATGAGAAATAAATATATAAATAAATAATTGCCAACAACTTTAATATCCAATTAATTATTTAAGCTATTTATCAAAAAGAAATGCTGCAGGATCCAACTTTTCAAATAGGAGAATTTGCTGTTTTTCTATGTTTTGTATCATTGTGAATTAAAAATAAATTTTAATTTTGGACATTTGGTTGGATAAAACATTCAGTTTGGAGACAACACTGTGAGATTTTATAGACTATATTATTCAGTTTATTAATTAATAATTTGACTTTATTGTTTAAGTCAGATTCCTCATATGTGAAAACTTATTCTGATTATTTATATAATAATCAATAATTATTATAATAATAAAATTAGATTTTTTTTTTCTTTTAAACATATTTTTTATTGCACATCACAACAGTTTCTCATAAAGCCTACAAAATCTCTTTAAATGCGTCCTACATTCGAACTACAACTCCCTCACGCCCTTGTGTCACACACTCTCTGTTGATTGGTTGCAGCTCACATCAGCTTCATCATCGAGGCCTGTGTTTGGCTTCGCGCTCCCGTCGATCAAACGGCCCACCATTCGATCCAATCAGCTCTGGCGTTCAGCTCACGTGGGCGGGGCTACAGCGCTTCTTCCCTCATCACGCTTGTTTCCTGGTCGTTTCTAACAACCTGCTGCCTGCAACTTGCTCCGTCCGCAGCTCCCTCATGCACGGACGCTTTCCCGCGGTCGAGTTCGTGAAATGTGTCCGAGGATGAAGCGGTGTGGACGCTGAGTGCTGGCCGCCTCTGAGCTCCGGGCCGCCCGCATGCTGCTCGTCTGTGTGGCCGCTCTCTGACGCCTGGAGCTGCAGTCTGGCCTCCAGCCGCGGCTGCACATTCACCTCAATTCTCAGCGTCGCCTTCCTCTCAAATCATGTTTATTTTATAAAGATGGCGGTGAGGGGGACACTGTAAACTAAATGACTGTCAGAAACATCGCCTCCATTTGTAATATGGTGAGTATCTCGCTGTGTGTGTGTGTGTGAGGTGATGTTCATGGGTGAGTCGCCTCCCCCCTTTGCACCCAGACTCACTGTGCAGGAGGGGGGGGGCTTTATGAGCAGGATGGTGCACAGTGGATGTGAGGGTGGTCCACACTTGGAGGATGTGCAGCTTGTCTCGGTGAACACAGGCCTGCAGCCCAGACCCTGCTCTCATTAGTCGGGTTCACACTGTGTGTTGCAGCCTGCAGAGATGACACAATGTGCAGTTGTGTATCTGTCAGCGATGATTGACAGGTGAATGCAGTCTTGTTGTGATTGCATAATCTGCTGCTGCTGCAGACAGCTGGTTGCATGCCGGTAGCACAGACACTGGCCTCCTCTCTGTGTAGACTGGATACTGATGTGAGCAGCCTGCAGTGTCTGCCTCCTCTGACTGCTGCTGGTCTGCGTTAATGACACTGAGTCTGTGCAGACCAACATATAGACTGTGACAGACAAAGTGGTGAGGATGGACCTGGACTCAGCTTGGGTGGACAGTAGTTGTCAGTAGGTGGTTGTGTGTCTTAGTAGAAGCAGCCAGTGTGATGTTGTACAGTTGGTAGACACAGCTGCAGACTGGGATCATGAGCTGTTTTGTTCCTTGCATTCAGTGTTTTAGCTTTATATGTGTGTATATGTGCATGCATGTGTGAGTACGCATATGTTTCCTCTTGCAATTGTCCCTAATGTTGCTTATGCTTTTGAATTTCCTCACTTTGGAATTATTGTTCTAAGCTCCTGCAGTTTGCTGCACAGCTGAGTGACATTGAAATCTCTACATTAACTGGAATTGTTGTTGATTATGTTGCCCATTATTTCTTGATTAGTCAACTAATCGTATTGTTCATAAATAAAGCCACTGTAATTATTTTACCAGCAGTACAGAACTCAAACATAATCAGTTTACTTTCATATATGACAAAGAAAAGCATCAAGTTTTGAGATTTGAGGAGCTGGAACCACAAAATGTTTTGCATTTTAATGGAATGTTTTGCCCAACAGTTAAAGATAGTTCCAAATAAATTCACCAAATATTCACTTTTAACCTGGAACCAGTGAGTTTTGGGCATTTTTGCTCTTAAAAATGATTCAAACAGTCGTCAAATGTCAGAATAGTTGCAATTGATTTTATGCCGAATAACTAAGTGATTCATCTTTGCAACTGCTCTGTTTCCAATATCAGTATGTCCAAAATTTATGCAAAATGACATTAGAAAAATAAGCTGATGTTTAATGCAGTGAACTGTGTTCCATCATTATGCAGCTCATCAGATGAAACTCTTGCCGTGCGTCGATCAAACCTTCAGTTTTTCCATTTTGTTAGTTTTCGATTGAGATGTGCCTGCAGGACATAAACTGATATATTCATGTTGCCAGGAGCAAAGTGAAGAGATAGAGGCTTTTTAAATACACTGCATGACCTCAAAGGTACTTTAAGTTGGTGCTTGCAGAGAAATTTAGGCAGAGTTGAATTAGTCAGAGACTGAAGAAAGTTTCAAGGTTCCATAGATTTTTTTAAAAATTGTGTCCAATGCATCTAAATAAACACTAGCAACTTTTTATTGAAAGGATACAAGCATGCTTTTGCGTGTTTGTGGTGCTAGCACTCTGTTTCTTTTATTTAATCTTTTGTTATTTGCAATATGTTGGCCAAGGATCTTGAGACTAAAAGCTCAAAGATAAACTAAAAGGTTTCCAGCTGCTGACAGTAGTAATAAAGATTCAAAGCGAGCGATGACACTGTCATGACTCTTCACAGCATCGACTGCTCTGCCAATGCACCTGCCGCAGTTCAGGTTCTCCGACATTCTTTGTTTTCTTTCAGACAATCAAGGATAAAGTCTTTTTTTTCCTTTAAATAAATGATGCCTCTGCCTGCTGGTTATAATGAGGAGCTCAAATGTCAAAATGTGGCATCAGGTGTCGGTCGGGGGTTGCATGGATATCCCTTCTTTCTCACACAGCTGTGTCGTGTAGATTTTGATGGACGTTCAGGTGCAGTCGTACGTTTCCACTGGCTTTGCCCAATATTTTTGTCCAATAAAGACTAATGTTTGCATTATAAGATTTCCCACAAGGAAAGTGAGGAAATCAGCATGTGTGTGTACATTACATGGCCTTGTGCCTGCATACGGACGTGCCGCTGCATCTCAGACAGGGAGCAGTAAATCGGACAAAGAGGCAGTCACCGCCTGCTTTGACAGAGAGAAATGACTGTCATTGAAAGTCAAAACCGTCCCCAAACTAAACTGTCTGCTGCGTTCGCTCAACAAAGATGTGGTTCTTTTGGAAAAGCTTTGAGCTCTGACATGTGAAAAGGCTCTGACAGGAGATAAGTGGTCTGTCTCAGCAATCAGGTGCAAAACACTCCTGACTTTTGACATGAGCCTACCTATTTAGACCACATCCTTTTTCTTCTTTGACAGGAAGTTTTTTTTCTGGCCTCGAGACGAGCTCCGTCGTTCCATCAGAAACTGATACAGTGACATTTGGCAGGAAGGATAATTTGATCAATTATACTTTATGAAAGAGAGGCCTCTAATTTTGGTTTATCTCTTAGCTACAACTTTAAACCCTCAGCAGCTATTTATACATAGACGACACCAACCAAACTCAGCTTCCATTTTAGCCAAATAACTCTCCATAATAATTGTCAGTAAAATATAAGATGGTGATGATGACAAGTCAAAATATGTCTCAGGTGTTGTCTCTGGTCTTTCAGGGCACCAATGCCTCTGCTCTGGAGAAAGACATCGGCCCGGAGCAATTCCCAATCAATGAACACTACTTCGGATTGGTCAACGTGAGTGTGAATCACTAATCCTCTCATACATTAACAAAGGTCATTGCCAAAAAACACTGGTGTCATTTTTCAAAATAAACTGCTTGGGGACTCAGGTGAGTCATGTCCTCTGATGCACAGTTAGTATTGAAGGTGACACTGTTGTTTGTGGGGGATGTTCTGTCTCCTTAATATGACACAATCACAAAAACACCCAAGTTCCTAAACATCCTAGATACAGCGCCTGACAAATGGTTATAAACAATTGAGCACATCTGTGTTTTTCCATCAGCTAATTTAACAGATAATCTAAAACAAAACTAAAACCCCTTTTGTCCTCATCTTTCTTCGTGTCTCTTCCCTCCTCAGTTTGGAAACACATGTTACTGTAACTCAGTGCTCCAGGCTCTCTACTTCTGCCGGCCTTTCCGGGAGAACGTGCTGGCTTACAAGGCCCAGCAGAAGAAGAAGGAGAACCTGCTCACATGCCTGGCCGACCTCTTCCACTCCATCGCCACACAGAAGAAGAAAGTGGGTGTCATCCCGCCCAAGAAGTTCATCTCCCGTCTACGGAAAGAGAACGGTGAGAGGCCGTATCTCAGACAGGAACAGCCTGTTTACTAAACAGGGGCCTGCTGGAGCTCAACACTTGCTTATAATTCTGACTCGTGTATCTGATTAATAGTAAATCTTGTCCTTAGATAAAATATTTAGTTTATCCTAAAAACTGAAAAGACTATAAACCATGACTTTGTTCAGAAATGTAAATGTAGTTTTTGGCAAAGCCTTTCATCGACACCAAACTGCTCTCGTGTGGCAGCAGTAAATTTGATTAATTGATTAATTGATTAATTTATTTAAAAGATCTGGTGCAGCACAGAGCAACAACATTATGAAAACGTTAAAGGTGTGTATGAAAATTAAAAATGCATGACGTGTAACATAATGAAAACTTTTCCAAAACAAAGTTACAAACTGCTTTACAGTAAAACAAGGACTAAAAAAGAAAAAGTCAGATAAGATAAAGATAAGATAAAATGGATAAATACACAGGAAAAGCACAGGTGTAATTAATATTGACGATGGCTGCATTCCATTTAGTTTTACCAGTTCAGGGTGCTGGTATTGGTGCACACTGACTCACAGATACGACTGACTGGAACACGTGAATGAAACAGGGCCGTCATTCATATTGGTTACACTTGTGCTTTTCTTGCTGTCAGAACTGAAATTGCTTTTCACTGCAGTCACCTGTTTGGTGTCTGATGAGAAACTCAAATCACAATGTGCTTGAACATTTTCTATAAGAGCCTTTTCTATTTGGTATTTTTGTTTCTGCCCAGGCTGTTGAATGAACCTCTGCACATACATGTTCACAGACTGTAGCAGTGTTTTAATGCGGTCTGAATATTTGAGGTGAAGGGCAGGTGCATGTCGGTTGTAAGGTCACTCAGAGAAGTAGAGCCGACAGAGAGGCTGCCTGTTCTCTGCTGTCCATATTGAGGAAGTTCTTTATGTGAATGAACAATGCAATCTCTGTTGGGACCCAGCTTTGCTCAGCTGCCTCTTCTCTGCACTGTTTTTTTCCTCCTCTGCTCTCTTTCTGTTCCCCCCGATCTCACTTTTCACTGTTCACGTTCAGATCTGTCAAAACAGACGTGTGTCTGGATGTTGGTTTTATCAGTGTAGTCTGTTGATTTTATTTACATAATCTACATTTGACCTTTTTAAGGACTCTCAGTTGAAATTTCTCATAGTGGGAAAAGCGCAGGTGTAACTAATCACAGTAATGATGAAGGCTCTGTTCACTGTTCATTACTGTGATTAATTACACCTGTGCTTCATGAGTCCAAGTGTCCTCAGTTGTAGAGTGTCGTCCACAATAACTACATTTACATGCACAGTAATTTTCCATCATCATTCCAGATTTGATGTTGGTGATTTGGTGATGCAAACAACACATTCTGTTTGGATACTCCAAATTAGGATTTATTCATGAATGCAGCATTTTCTGATTAAGTTATATATGTAAGATATATTAATTCACCATGTTGCTTGGTAGAAATATTGTCTTTTTTTGGAATCAGGGCAAAACCAGAACATTTTGTGCTGCTGTTTCCAGTCTTTCCAAGCAGCTGCCGGCTGTAGTCTTATTTTTGAGAGACATGATGAGAGTGTATCGATCTTCTCATCTAACTCTCAGCAAGAAAACAAATAAGCTTCTATCCCAAAATGCCAAACCTTCTGTTTGAAGGAAGGCTGTGATTCAGGCTGTGATTCAGGTTGTATCTTTTCAACACAAAGTTATTCAGTTGTCTATTATAAATAAATTGCCTTTAAATATAGGCTGTAGGCTGATTTTGCTTTGTACAGAATTATGTACTAAAATATAAATATTGGATTCAGTCGAGGCAGATAATCATTGATAAATGGTTGGAATCAAGATCAGTGGCCAAAACACATAACTTGGACATCCCTATCAGTTCCCCTCCGCGAGTTATTTCCCTTTACTTTATCTCTGCGTCCTCCTCCAGATCTGTTTGATAACTACATGCAACAAGATGCCCACGAATTCCTCAACTACCTGCTGAACACAGTGGCCGACATCCTGCAAGAGGAGAAGAAGCAGGAAAAGCAGAACGGGCGCCTGAAGAACAACGGCACCGCCATCACCACAGAGACCGAGACAGAGAACAAGACCGAGCCCACATGGGTTCACGACATCTTCCAAGGCACCTTGACCAATGAGACTCGCTGCCTCAACTGTGAGACGGTGAGTGTCTCTGCTCCCATTAGAGGAGTGGGCTATATTTCACGTCCCTGTGTCACCCTGAATAAGAGCTCTCTCCTGAATACATCTGAAAAAGGGATTAGCCTTTTGCAGAGATGCTGAGAGATGCAAAAGAAAAAATAAGTGCGCACCCGGTGGGCTCCGGCCACCCACTTTATGTCAGGGCTGCCAGAGGCTTTGTCCTCACAATTTTGAGGGCGAGGAGTGGGACGGGTTGCCCAGAACAACCCCTGCAAACCTCAAGGGGCTGCACTGCACAGACACAAAAGCTACTCAGCATAATAAGCATTTCAAAGACTGGCTGTGTGAGTGTAGGTGTGGGCGGGTGGGTGATCTGTCACAGCACAGCGGGCTTATCCTCACTGACTCAGTCAAAGAAAATGACAGTTTAGTTAATTCATGTCTCTCCCTCTTTGACAGGTGAGCAGCAAAGATGAAGATTTTCTGGATCTTTCTGTGGATGTGGAGCAGAACACATCAATAACACACTGTCTCAGGTACTATCGATTTATTATACATTCAGCCATGGCTAAAAGGCTCAGTAGACCATATTTGGTGTGAGTGAGATTGAATAACCAAGCCTCCTGTGGCATGCTCTCCCTCCAGGGACTTCAGTAACACAGAGACTTTGTGCAGTGAATACAAATACTACTGTGAGACATGCTGCAGCAAGCAGGAAGCACAGAAGCGGTCAGTAAAGCACTGAGCTTAATGCCACTCCGATGTCACTGTGCACAAACACACACACACACTTTCTCTGAACATGCATGCTGTCTCTGCAGGATGCGTGTGAAGAAGCTTCCCATGATCCTGGCACTACACCTGAAGAGGTTTAAGTACATGGAGCAGCTGCACCGCTACACCAAACTCTCCTATCGAGTGGTTTTCCCCCTGGAGCTCCGTCTGTTCAACACGTCTGGGGATGCAGTCAACCTGGACCGCATGTACGATCTGGTGGCTGTGGTGGTTCACTGTGGCAGGTACAGTAGATTACAAGCCCACAGTAAAGGAGCAGAGCATGAGTTATGTTGCGGTCTTATTTGAAAAGCTTCTACAGACTCAGTGATCAGACTTTTGCTGAATCCGTACAGTTAAATCCTCCTCCACTTCAAAAATGTGTCAACTATTGTGGGATGTTTGACCTTCCCTGTGCAGTATGATGTAAGCAGAGCTCGATATTAGAAAGCTGTTCTCACATTCATCTGCTGAAAGGAGGAAAGTTTCTCTGTGCTCTCCTTTGAATATGTGGGTCAAAGTGTGGGCGTGTCGTATGCGTACGAGTTGATTTTGTGACATCAGAACTGGTTTGGAAGCCAATAATAGTTCAATATCTAACTTTTAAAAATGAAAAACATTTGCACATTTATAGATTCTGATATCTGATAAATATCTGTGACAACTGCAGAGTCATGTGAGCTGGGAATGAATGCTGATTAAACCCTTTCCCACTGAAGACAAAAGCCAGATGTTAGTGGGTTTTTATTCGGTGTGAAAGGGGTTTTCGACAGATGTAGGACAGTGTGGGAGTTTTGATTTTGCAACATCTGTAGTCACTGTTTGTCTCTGTGTCCTCAGTGGCCCAAACAGAGGTCATTACATCACCATAGTGAAGAGTCATGGCTTCTGGCTGCTGTTTGATGATGACATTGTGGAGGTGCGTCACTCTCAGTCTCAGCCTGTTAAGCTCAATGTTCCTTGACTCAACAGTTTGTACACTTGCTGTTTGTATTGTCAGTGAACCGCATCTGTTGTGTTGTGCAGAAAATCGACGCCCAGGCCATCGAGGAGTTTTACGGGCTTACCTCAGACATCTCGAAGAACTCTGAGTCGGGATACATCCTGTTCTACCAGTCCAGGGAGTGACTGGATCAGTGACACAGAAGACTGAATAGGATTTTTTCTTTTTTTTAACCTTCAGCCGAACAGACCCAGACTCCTGCCATCTCCATCCCATTCTGCTCCCATTCCCCGAGTCAGGCCTCTCTGACATATGTGCCAATCCTCTGTCCCAACCCCAACCTCTGGGTTTACCTGTGCTTCATCTCTCTCTCTGTAATTTGCTTCTTGCCTTTTAGCCACCTGCATCTGGACTGCACTTTAGAACAAAAGCAAAAATGCTCAACAGCATGACGGAAACAAAAAGGAGTCTACACTCACGTCGAGCCCCTCGCTCTCGGTGTAGACGAGTTAGAGAAGCCTGCAGAGGTGATTCTCTATCAGGAACACGATGGGGGGGGGGTGAAGGGTCTGGTGCACATACAGACATGTCAGAAATTGTACTATATCATTTATATGTATATAAGGTCTACTTCCATGATGTGTCACCCCCTCATGATTCCTTTCATTAGGGCTATTTTCCCCATCACTGTCCAGTCCTTTGATATGTCCCATGTCCCTGGTGGATGCATGAGAAGCGAATGAGGTTGGAGACAAACACTGTATAATACGCTTAGAGAGACTTCATGCATTTCCTGTGGTTTTGAAGCAATATCTGAGCATTGATTAGAGAACTCACAAGCTGAAAACTACCTAAACCTAAACTGTAAATGTGACAGTACAGCGGTTTTGTCCCGTAGAGAATCACCCTGGTTGGTTTAACCAGACACGATCAACACTTTAACACTTTAATCCAACTGAGCCACACGCTCCAACACTACACATGAAAGAAAATCCTGCTGTTTTCTCTGTCCGGAGGCATCTCCACTCAAATCAGCTGAACCTTTATAACTTTTTATTCTGATAGAAAACCCCTATTTATTGAACTTAACATATTTATTCTTCTTCTTTGTAATGCAGACTCTTAGATAATGAAGATGTGTGTGTGTGTGTGTGTAAAATGGCTCTTTTGAGAGCTTTGTACGTTGAAATGTCTGAGCTCTCAGCGTGAAGGACGTGGTGTATGTAATACACAACTAAAAAAAATGGTTGCATCAGTTTCATTTTGTAGTTTGCATATTAAATAAAAAGATAAGACACATTAAGAGGATGCAAGAAGTGAGACGCAACCCAGAAACTGCCTAATCTTCTGATCGACATTAAAACTGATCACGGTGCAATACAAGGTGAAGTTAACCAATGTGGAATTTCCCAGTGAGACGAATATAAAGTACATTTAAACGTTAGTAGTAGATGTGTTTTATAGCGGCTGATCTTTTCCCGGTGCTGTGTTTGTGATATCAAAGTAAACGCCCCCCCTTCACCACGTGCAATGCTCACTACCTGCTGGGATGTTAGACATGTTCTTTCATCCATCTTTTTTGTAATCTTATGCAGCATCGTCTTCGTTTTCCATTCCCATGTTGCACTTCAGCTTAGTTGTTTTCTCTTGGTTTGTCTCTGACTTTGATGTGGTAAATTGTGTCTGTCATATGTTGCACATCCCATAGACATAAAATGCTTCAATGTGAACTCACGCGACCTCCCTCGTACTGTAGATGTTTTTCTCTTCGGCCCGCTCCCCGGGGTCTGTGGCGATGCCCTGTAGAATAGTGCGACATCAAACGACTTGTTTTCATGTGAACGACATTCCTATTTGCTGCACATCAGAGGGATTACCATTTCAAACGCATCTCATTATAAGTAAGACGTAGGAATAGGATTAATTTGCTCGCTTTGCGTCTGTCTATTCAAGAGAGGCAGAATTTAAAGTGAAAATAGTGAAACTCGGGGTGTTGAATGCACTTGTTTCTGCTGTCTCTTCCATTTAGTCTGTTACTGGTTGACATCACGAGGAATACGTGCCAAACTGGAGTCAATGCTGACCTTGCAACGGTCTTTAATAGAACATTATTTTCTTTGTAAAGATACAACTTGTACATATATATTATGTAGAAAAACACTTCTGGAAATAGGAAAATATTTTTTTAAAGTGAAGATCTTAAAATGTAAAGACACTCATGGCAAAGATTTTAGCATTGCGCTGACCATTAATGAACCCCTGTTCAAATATACTGTTATTTTACAATCACTCGGTTACATAATCAATCACGTTCGTGCAGAAGTCACCGTCTGTCATACTGTTGCTTTGACTGGGTCGAACTGAGCCAGGTTAGAAAACAGTAGCGGGAACCGTTCGAGACAGGAAAGAGCATCTGAACGCGCCGATCTTCCATTAACACTTATGCACTCGCCCTCACTGAGATGCTCAGTCGTTGCACTTGGTCTTATATATCTTACTGTGATAGTGTTCTACCTTGGAGAGCTCAGGTGCAGAGAGTCCTGCACCAGGTGGGATCAGATCGAGCTTGTGGGAGGGAAAGAGGAGACGGAGTCGAGTCTCCATTTGGCTGTAAACTGAAAGTGCACTTTATTAGTGATGAGCTTCAATGCTTTAACATGAAGAACCACAGTTTAAACACACTCATTTTGAGGGTTTTTTTTTCCTCTTCTGTTCAATAAAATGACTATCAACTACATTTGTGGAGTTTTTATTCTGCTGCTGCTTTCTGTTATATCTGCAAAACTAAAGACACTGTACTTTATGTTAACGCCCTAATTAGCAAATGTTAGTATACTAACCCACCCCAAGGTAGTGAACATGGTAAATGTGACACCTGCGTGTTAGCGTAGTCATTGTGAGCAGTGGTACCACCTCACAGAGCAGCTGGCATGGCTGTTCTCCCACAATGCACTGCACTAATGAAACAATTTGCGGCTAGTGTTAAAAACAGATTTTGAAAAAACTGACAACTTTATTTACTACCAATGACTTTCAAGGTTTCACCAATATTGACCTTATGAAATAGATGTAAGAGATTAAACAACCCAGTGATGTAAAAAACAGCAAAGTGATTTTTGGCCGATGCCTGATCCACTGTCTGATTGTGTCAGTGCACCCACAATATAAAGTTGTTAAAGTTATCTTCACCTCAGCCACCTACAACATAACAATGCTGCTTACATGAGAATCAGTCGTACCTATATTATAATAATGTACTTTATGTACATTTTGTGTGGCTATAACTGATATTTCACACTAACGTATGAAATGACAATGTGAAAATAATATAATGTAAAGGGGTTGCAAGTAGTGACGAACCTACAAACCTGCAAACAAAATCAGTTATTGCAGGTTTAAATCAACTTATGAATGTAGGACCTTCGCAGTATTTGTCTATAATGTGGTATTTATACTTTCGCTTAAACAAAATCTCAATACTTTATCCTCTGCTAAACTTGACAAGAGACATCAGAATGTTTTCTCCAAATATTTAGTTTGGGGTTTTTTCTCATTGAGTATTAATGAAGCCGCACAGTTGTATTTTCCAGCTCTAAGCAGTATAGCTCTTTCCATATTTTAGTTTGTCGGTGTTACCGGTGTCTGTCACTGCGTGTTCATCCTGTAGGAAAACATCACATCACAACATCTTTGAAAAACAGGATGTTCCCTGAAGAACGTTCATGTTATATCACAGTTTTCTGAGAAAGAAGAGAGAAAAACATCAGGACCACTTGTCACCTGTACAGTGTCCAAATCTATCCAGAACATATCTGACTCTGAAGGAAACTTCCTGTTTGTTTTGGTCTTCAGTGAAAATTAGACAACGTGTCCATCTTTACAGCTATCAGCTTTGCGTCCTCTCAGTCACCCTGAAACCTCAGCTAATCCCCCAGGAGGGAAAATAGAGCCGCTGCCAGGAGTCTGGCACCGTCTTCACTCTGTGTTGATACTTCCTCCTCCTCTTCCCCCTGTTTTCTCCTTCAGCTCTCCGTCAGGCTGCAGCCGCAGGAAACACAGGAGGCCATCTGAGCATCCATGTGTGGAGTCATGAACCACACACCTGACATTCAAATCAAGTGATAAAGGTATAAAATATGTTTCTATGTGTCTTAATGAGAGAATGGATTAACTTCATATATCACTCACACACTTTTACTTTTTCAAAGAATAAAATCTCTAACAACGTCTGCATCTACAAACGGTCATAAATTAATTTTACATTCACCTCCATTGCGTCGGTGTGGATGCAGAAATATTAAAAATCCAAACATGGACACATAAAACCAAACTTTCCGTACTGACAGATATCACTAGAAGTAAGAGAGAAAGTTTTAGGATGCTCCAGAAATAACATTATCATTTCAATTTGCATCTTACCATTAACCTGCGTGATTTTCTTTTCTCCAGTTTCTATTTTCATTTCTTCAAATTAATTTCACTTCATTTTTAAATCTCTGTTCCTCAGTGAACGAGTCTGTTTGCTTTGTTAAGTTAAAACTCAAGGTTATTGGTTCTGTATTTCCCATTTGTACAGATTTCCTGGGGGAGCGATTCCCTGGGTGGCCTTGTTGGTTTTTCACATTCCCCTCAGTCTCTTACGTAATATCCATCCCACATTCTGCTGATGCTGTTGGTACGTTTCCTTCAGTCTCCTCACTTTATCCTCTGTCTGCTACATTACCACTAAATCGCAAGTGTTATTTTTTATTTAGGACGATGTGCAATAGTTTGTTTCCTCCACAAATGGGCAGACTAACCTACCAAGGGGGCGCTGTGGCAAAAATGATCTACTGATTAGTTTGTGATATGATGTCCCTGCTGGTGAATCACCAAATGAAGACATGCACAAGGTTTAAAACTGATTTGAACTTGGACCAAAATCCTGTAGTCTCTCTCCCTCAGCTGTTTAAACTGATTGAATAAAGTAAGGAAGTGAAGGTCATAGAGATTTGAGTCATCCCACTTTAATGGAATTAACAAAACAGGAGTCAGAAGGTGTTAATCAAGTTTGTCTGAACACGTCCACACTGTCCTGAGAAGTGAAGAAAGAACGGAGAAAGAATTTTTTAAAGCAGCATTTTATATCCAGAATATGTTAACAGGCTTTTTAAATCTCATTACACCTAAATTGAAAAGCAACGCTGCACTGGAAATGTCACAAGTACAATATGTGTTTCTCCAAAAAAAACCTGCAAAAATTTTATGTAATTCCTTGTAATTTTACACTTGAAAACCCTCTGCAGCTCATCGGCGCTGCTTCAGTTATCTGACTGAAGGTAATGTAATGCAAAAGGAAACAGTGTCACTGTGTTGCACATACGTCATCGTCTCTCCTTTGCAGACCTCCAAAGGACACCCGTGAATCACAAATTATTTTAATTACAAATAATTATACCAATCATCTGCATCGTTAGCTCACCCACATTAAATGAACACTACCGGTATGCTGCTTGGGAGGAAGTGAGATTAACTGATAAATTACACAAACTACTCATCTATAAAATAATAATGTAAAGATTGATAAGATTATGTTTGTGGGTCAGTGTGTCCTCGTCTCCGTCATCCTCATTACACAACACATGCAGGCAAGTACTGGACACACAATGAGGCTAAAGTGGCTCCATATAGTAGTACATAAACTGTCTGTCAGTAGATAATGTCCAATGTCCCAGATCTCGCCTATAGACTCGAACCAGCACTGAGTGGCATCAGTGGGAATCATGATTGAACATTAATGATGAGGACGCCTGTGGTTGAAGTTGATCACAAGGTTATTTTCCATTGTTTGGTACGATCTGAGGCAGAACAAGCAGAGAGGTGACTCAGGGTGTTTGTCTTCTCCAGTAATTTGTTGTAAGATTTAGAAATGAAGCCGCGGCGAAAACCCACAGGTGGTCTCAGACATCGCTCCGACCTCCCGTTCTGTTTCTATGGAAAGGTCCCGGGTGCTTCCCAGAAACACTTCATCTCCCACAGTGAGAGCTGCACAGAGGGATAAACCCAGGCACAAACACACACTGGCACAGTAACACACAATCTGTAGCAAAGCAAAGACAGTGTCCTGGTTATCGGGACGTGTTGGGAGACATTCAGCTTCTTCCAAGAAACTAAAGATACGAACGTGTCGGTGAAGTGAAGCAACAGAAATATAACGGGAACGAGACAATATGTGATTTGGTCATTTCTATTTTTGTACAAGGTCATTTTTGGAAAACAAAAAGTAACTTCATCAAATCAGTGCAACCAGAGGATGAGAAGTGCTCTGAGGACGTTTGCAGACAAAATGTCACTAATAGCTCATGTTTGTAGATAAGCTTGTTTCAATTTTCATGGACCCAAAGCTACAGTTTGTAAATCTCAGTTTAAAAAATCTCACTCTTACAGATTTATAGTTCTATTAGTTTTATATTTTGCTTGATTGTTGCCATCTCTTTGACATTTTCTATTTCAAGTTGTTCAACTTCATTCTTTGTCTTGTTGTTTATCTCAGTGTCTATAGTTTTGAGGCTGTTCAGATGGACTGAAATTAGTCTGGACCGACGGATCTCACAGCTTGCTCTAAAATTAACAGCAGTCCTGTTAAATAATCAGGAAACAGTTGTAGATCAGATGAGTGGGCAGAGATAGTCTCCCCTCTCATTTGCGCCTCAGTTCCCAAGAAGTGAAGAACAAATACAAAATGCTCTATTTTTATCACGTTACATTAAATAAAACCCTGCCATGCGATCTTGAGTCCTTAGTCATGGCTATTTTGGTGACAGCCCTATTGGAAAGGGCCAAAAATAAACCTGCTGCTTCTCACTAATTATTGGAGCAATGATCTAAAAACAGATGCTTGATGTGAATTCCCCAGAGAGACGTGGGCTCGTAGCTTCCAGTTAATCCTTCTGGACAAATCACTGTGAGACCTGTTTCTGTTCACATTCCCTTAGAAACCTCATGACAGACATTTCATGACGTGACTACTCACATTAAACACATCAATACGTCAGTGTCAAGCCGAGTGACAGCAGTAAATAATATGACAAAGTTTCAATGTTTGATATTAAAACTAATGTCTCTGTTGCAGCTTAAGTGAACTGCAGATGTGTGACTTCATACAGTCCTAACTGGGACATACTGTACGTAAACCCGATGAGAGCCAGATGTCCTCCTTACCTTCCTCACACTGACATCGTCATTCAATAAACACCTGTCTCTGTTGGGCCTTTATCTAGTTTTGACACCTCACTGGTTGTGTGTTTGTTGGAGATTTGACGTAACCTTTTCTCTACGACCCCGAGAGCCAGATGATGACGCTCAGACTTTGCACTGTAGTTGAATAAGAAGACGATGTTACACAAAGTGTCAGGGACGAATATTCTCTTTTGGTCATGGCAAAGCATGAGTCAGATCTTTCTGGTCTTTATCTCTATGAAAGCAAACCCAGCAACCCACTGTCTGATACCAGTGAAATATGAGCTTCCCTCTAAGAGAATCCACAAGTATCCGCAGAGTTAATTTCCAATTTGGGAATTGTCAAGTCATCACTGTAAACATACAGGGCTTCCTGAGAACTCGGTCTCTCTTTAGTTTTATAGTTTGCTGTACCAATGAGTCAGACTTGCCAGAAATGTGTTTGCCTGCTTTGCATGTAAGTTCAACATGGGGACACTGTCTGGCACAAATAGCTCTTAACATTTTGCAAGAAACAACATGGTCTCATGTGGAATATGGACATTTTGAGAAACATAAGCAAAAAAGAGAATTGTGTTTTGACATTCTTGAACACATTGTTTATGTAATTACATAAACAAAATACATGTTGATTTTTAGGACAGCACCTTTAATTCTATTTTGTCAATATAAGAAAGCTATAGACGAAAAGAATTTCACTATACCTCAAGTACAATGAATGAGTGACTGAATGAATGAGTGATCACTGTATCATTCTGGGGCCCAACAGATGAGCTTCTGTTCCCTCGTGTGTCCATATGTGAGTAAACGTGAACAGTGCAGCCGGTTCAACTCATGATTTACACTGCATCTTCTCTCTGCATTCATCGTAGTGCCTCTCGAACTCCCTCAGTTACAGGGCTTAAATCAAAGTCTGTAAATGTTAACACAGGTGTCCCACAGGGTTCAGTTCCGGTTTCTTTTTACTCTTTATATTCTCACTCTGAGATATTCCTCATGCAAAGTGTCACTTTTATGTGGATGACACCGTTACTTCCTGCTCAGCACCATCTCAGGAAGATCTACACTCTGCTTTTAATGTTATTGAACACAGACTGAATGATTTGAAACTTGTTCCCAAGTGCTGGGGGAAAAAAAGTCTTTTACAACCGCTGTCTTTGAAGGTGCTGAGACGGGGTCTGTTACGTCTGAGCACAAGGTTTTTCATTCATCTGTTCAGATAGAGATGTGTCACTGCCTTCATGTTTTTTATTGTTGCAGTTTTTTTCTGTTTGATGCCACGTGTTAGTTTGTACTGACACGTGTCGATGACCAGATTGTGACGTGTGTTGACCTCCCAGTAAAAGATAAAAGCTCAGCGCAACAGTGAGACTGTTAATATTTGTAATCATTTTCATTCAGGTGCTTTTACACAATAGGATCTTAAGCATGTCCAGCTATGAATCAGCATCGTTTTGTTTTCCTTCCCTGTGATAAAATACTGACATGTGAGCACACAAATGCCTCTTCAGTCCGTTTATGGTGCTTAAAAAACGTGAATCTTCAAGTTCAGATACCTGTGAACACAAATATTAGCATATCACGTTAAGTGTGGTCACGTTGTCTGGAAACATATCTGAGAATGAATACCAAATATTGTCAACAGACTGGGACACAGAGAGGATTACGTTTGCAGCTAAGCAAATAAGTGGTGTTTTTCCTGATCCTGGTATTTGCATGTGCCTTTTAGATTCAGAGGGATAGAGACAATACATGGGAATGAACTGACCTTTTATTGCCTCCTCTTTAAAGTAATACTTTATTTTCTTCATTGCACAGAGGAAGAGTGGATTTGCTTCAAGCACTTCTAACCACATTATCTTCCTTAGAACATTTCCCATTACTTTTACTAAACCACCAAATCAGCTTTGGCTCTTAGTCAGAGGCCGCTGACGATCAGAGTCATGTACAGTGACCGTGACGTTTGTTTTGGTCAGGAGGAGCCACCACAGCCCTCCCACTCTCTTATTCTCAAGTCCTGCTCTCCCCAGCATCTTTTTTTTTTTTTACATCTCTCTGCTAGAAAAAATATTTATCTTACTGCCCCCTCTTAGGGATCGACTGTTGGGCAACACAAGACGGGCATCTGGCAGGGAAGAAGTGCTGCGAACGTCCACACGCAGGCCGGTGTTGGTTCAGGGGCCCCGGGCAGACAGACATGCATATATCATAGGAGATCAGCTGGAACATGTTTGTCCCACTAGAGCAATTAGAAAGTTCATGTTAAGTGAGGAGACATGTTTATTGATGGAGTGGCGTTCACTGACACCGACAGCTGTTCTACTTAGTTACTTTACAGATTATGATTTTAAATACAAAATACAAAACAGTGTGTGTATGAAGTATTTAATCTCAGCCAAGTGCAACATCAAATGCTTAGATGGTTACATGTTACTGCATCCATAAGATTAATCTATAGTATGTATTATATAATAACACTATGAAAAGGATTATTCTGTGACTACGCTTATGTTTGATGCTTCCATGTTGCTAATTGTTCTTCAGTACTTTGACTAAAACATTGAATGCAAGACTTTCACTTGTAAAAGAGTCTTTTTCATTGTTGCTGTTTTGCTATTGTTGCTTAAGTAAAGGATGTGAATACACCTTCTACCACTGTGCATTTCACAGTGTGAGGAACTGAGACACACTGAAGTGAATTATAGTGTTAAACTGCCACCTAGTGGTTAAATTACATGACTTTTGTAAAATGTAAATGTATCATTAGACTCATTTCTGCAAGCCCTGAGGTTGAACAGTCAGATCTAAACCAATCCAGTCTTCTCACATTTGATCAATCAAACACAAACAAATTAAACTGTTGATTAATCAAAATGTGAGCTTATCTTGTTGTAGTGTTCTAATTGTTCTCTCAGCCTCTGTAAGTTTTCTATTCTTCTAAATCTCTTTGCAGAAAACAGCTCTTGTTTCTGTCTGATTTGTCCCTCACATCTGTTCATGAGAGACAGAAATAGACAAAAGGCAGAGAAGGACACGTCCATGTTCAGTCAGTGTGAGTGAACCAGTAAAGACTCAGCGCCCCAGGAGGTCAAACCACAGCCACAAGAAAGTTTCCATATATCGAGCAGTTGTAAATGTTCTGTGTGAGGCCGCTGTTATTCCAGCTCTCAAATCCACCACTTCTTTCTCCCTTTTTTCTTTCTCTCTCCCTCTAATGTTCCTCCATCCCCGTTCAGGGTGGGGGTGTTCGGCACCGGTCGGACACGAGATTGGCGCCAGGTTTGATCGCCTGTTTCCGTGAGAGTATCAAATCTAAGCAAAGTGTAACAAGCCCCAGCGGAGCAGTAACCTTCGAAACTCACACCTGCGTCCACAGCGCTCTGCCCTGCCAGTGCTGCTCTGTAATGTAAAAGGATGGCTGTTATTCGCATTAATCACTTCATCCAGATGTGTTCTTACACGAAGCATTCCAGCATCCAGGCAGGACTCCCTTTTGAGGACAAGGAGAAGGTTAAGTTCACCTCCTGACAAAGCAAACCATGTAATTACAGCACAGATTGACATCTCTACTCAGCAGCTGAGAGATTCTTCAGTCTGAAATGTAAATGGGTTCCTCTTTGCCAAGCAGAGCAAACCCCTCAAAAACCCATTGACGTCAAGTTGATCTCCCCCCCCTCCTGGAGAAAGAGAAAAGGTCACGACAGCCTCTGAGGCTTTAATGACGTGTTAAAAACAATTTTGAGGAAAACCATGAACCACGTCAATCTGAGCTCTGCTTTTGTGTCGCTGCTCTTTCAAGATTATGAAAGCCAGGGCACACGATTACAAGTCCGGGTCTGGACCACTCATTAGAAAGCACCTATGCTGATTTCATGAGGAAAATATTACTGTTTGAACAGAGCTGGATGTGTTCTGCACTTCAGCTGATTATTGAAGCATTTAATCTGCCCCAGTGTCAGGAATGTCAGGAAATCACAAGTTCAATAACACAGGCTTTGTAAGAAACTGACTCTTCTGAAGGGAGCACATCAACTCATTTGATTTACAAATACCCTTAATCGACCGTAGCTTGTGATAGGCCAGATGTGCAATGGATGACAGAGCAGGAAGAGGAAACAGCCTGGACGAATGTCTGCGCTGGGAAAAAGAGAGTCCAAATTCTGAGCCGTTTTTCTTTATTTGATATGATAGTCGTCATAGAGAAAGGAAGGAAGTATTTATCCGTGATATCTCTGGCAGAGGATTTGGCCACTTGATGTCTGATCTCACTGGAACTGAGAAGAAGATCAGCAGTCACGCCTGTTTGCTCCTCAGCGCCCATTGGGCTGAAGCCTGCAGCCAGCCCTCGCTATGACCTCATCTCCTCGTTAGTGCCAAGGAAATCGCCCCTTGGGTGTTCCAGCGCGGCTGAGACGGGTGAATAAAGAGGGTGGGGTCGGGTTGTCCACACACACACACACACACACACACAACATTGCACTGTTGTACGAAGCCACAGTCATGAGTGATCTGTCTTTCCCTCTACCTCTGTTCTGTCCCTCCTGTCATAAATTGTGAGGTCCTCCTGTGCAAAACCTGCATCCTGCTCCTTTCCAGATGTGTTTAACGGCCTCTCTGGGCCACAGACAGCACTGACTCTCCTGGAGATACAGAGGCCTTGTTGACCTGCAGTGACTCCTCTGTTGAAGGGTGACTTGACAGTCACAGTCTGGGCTGACAGATCTTCAGTTCTTGTTTGCTCTCTTGTACATTCTCACTTGCCCCATCTGTGTTTTGCGCCTCGATTTTCTACTCTCCATTTTAATATTGCCTTTGATTTACGTACTGCAGCCTGGTCACCCATAACCGTGTCGTCATGTGTTGTGATCTACAGCCCCATTAATATTCCCCCTCTGGTCTGGCTGTGGGATCAGGGCGGGTGCTCATCATGCTCACGCTTCACAATCTCAACTCTTGCCAGCGTCGAGCACATTAAGAACGTCCAGAGGAAACATCACACGGTCCAAAAGCGTCGAGGCAGGCTTCTTCCACAAAACTGGAAACTTGGGTTGGATTTGCAGCTCTGAGTCAGGGTGAGCTCCAGCTACTACTGTCTCTCCTGTTTGGGCCATGAATTAAGATTTCACTTGTAGCACCTGCTCAAATCTTGTCACTCTGATCTCAGGGGAAATAGTGGTTTCATCATTTTGCTACCAGAAGACACCTAAATCTGGATATAGACATTTATTGCTCTCTCTCTGTCAGATGAAAATATGTTTTCTGTGGTGAGTGAGAGCGCTGTGACAACTGGAATTGTGCTTTATTGCATTACTGCCAATAGAAGAGACAGAGCACAGCCATTTTCAGCCTCCTCTCTCATCTCTATCCATCCACAGTCTGGGGTCACTCTGTCCATGACCACAGCTGACCACAGCAAACCTAACTAAATAACCCCCCCACCACAACCAGGCTCACAGAAGGACAACTGAGCTGAGACAGGCTCCCTCCTACTTATATGATGGTAGCCGGGCCAGGACCTGGCCTGTGTCCCAGGAGCCAGGACCTCTCTGAACCGCTGCACATCAGACAAGAAAGTCATTGTGTGGGAATGTGATGAGGAGGCATGGTGGAAGTTTCCATGACATGGCTTTCTGCATATTCTACACATTTCTTTTCCGAATATATTCTCCAAGTCTCTCAGTGCTGCTAATGAAAGAGTTAACATAGGATTTTCTGTGAGGATACGCTTGAATTTGGATGCAGAAATGGCAAATACGTCGCTAACCCTGTTTGTGAGTGTAAGCATAAGATGATGTTAGGTAAGCCATGGACATTCAGGAGATTTTGTTCTAACACAAAATCACAGTCTGTGCAGCTTCCTCTGATGTGAGATGCTAATCACTGCAGCTACAAACCCACTATTCAATCTTTAATCAGCACAGAGAAACTGTTTGTCTGAGCATTATCACCAGAAGACGAACACAATTTCCATCTAATCCACAAAACAAATTAATTTCCTTTTTACTCAATAATCCTGGATAGCAAGACAAGATAACAAGAAACAGCTCCATATCTCATTTCCAGACTGTAGAAGTGATCAGAGAGCAAACTGTAAGACTCTTCTTAAAGACTCAGAGGTCACAGAGGCCTCAATTACTGCTCTGCAAAGCAAATGCCTGGTTTTAGATATTAGATATGGTTTGAAGAGCTGGCAGTGTAATTGGTTTGCTGAGGCAGGCAGGCGCAGGACCGGGCAGACCCTGGAGATAAGGAGACCTAATTAAAGAGCTGAGCATACTAAAACAATTTATGAAGGCATCACGACTGACATGCTGCTGCTGGGATTCCCTCAAGGATTTGATTCACATGTAAACATACTGGTGCACTCACACACAGATGAGGCACAATGATGACTACGATGGCTGTTTGCATATTTTCAAAAAAGTCCTGTGTCTGGATAAACTCTAGGTTTGTAGCATTTCTATTCATGCTACAATTTATATGAAATTTTGCACACAAATATACATATGTTATTTTATTTGTCTTGTTCTATTTGAGATGGGCCAAATTTTTTGAATGACTGTGAAATGAAAAACAACGAACTAAATATTCAGAAACTTTTCAAACGTTGCAAACGCTGCAGTGTTTTGAACGCTTGAGCTCACTTTCATGATGGAGTAGCAGCGCCACCTATTGTTAAAACAGGGTAGTATAAATTCTGTGAAGTCAGAAAATGTAAATCAGGGGAATTATTGAGCCTATTATGGAAAAATAACCACAGTGGAATCCTTTGAGAGCCAAAAATACAAGACAGAACAGCATTCATGATTAAAAAAGGGTTCGTTATAAATGTGTCCCTTCATGCTTCATCAATTCTAATTGCTCTAATTGCATTACCATGCCAGTACAACACTGGATATACATGAGTATGTCTTCTGACTGAGAGGCATTTATGGATTATATTTCCTGTAAATAAAGCAACCAATCAGAACAGTGTTTAAAAGTATTGACAGGTATTGCTACGCTGCTGGTAAGACCACAGAGCAATTCATCCATAGTCAATAAACTGAAAACAACATGGAGTTTCAGAAAACTAAAGGTTTATAATTTATTCTTTAAAAACACCATCATATAAGGCACAGTCAAAGAATATATTCATCGCACTACACAAATCAAATTATGGATGAATTAAGTACAGTAGTACTGGATATGATAATGTAAAAGGTGATATACAGTAAACAGGTTGCACATGACAAAAATAAATAAAATTGTCATATTGAATGAACACAGACATTTCTGCAAAATAACTAGCTGCTGGTCATTTTCTTCTATACAATAACTAACACTATTTAAATTTTGATTTAAAAAATATTTTAGACTTAAAAAGCAAAACTATCTACTCATGTCATAAACATGCAATTTTATGCTGTGTTAAATGTTTTTAAACCTCACTCTATTTTACTTTATCTAAAAGTATTTTTCAGAATATAAAACAACAGCACCAAAAACAATGAAAATAAGAAATACAACAACAACCACTAACACTAAAAATCACAATGACCAATCAGTCACTCAAGTTCTGGAGGAGTTGGAGTTAGCACTGAGCATTAGCACCATGCTGTGTGTCCTGCCAAAGGCATCTGCTACATAGATGTTGACTTTTGGTGAAAAGTAAAGAGAAGAGTAAAGGTTTGTTATAGTTAGCTGTCAGACTAAAAAAGTGCTACTGTGCAGGTCGAGTTTTCCCCTGAAAAATGTACTTTTGAGTTTCTGATAATCACTAAAATACTGTAATTATTATTTATCTAAAACTTAATCATAGAGTAAATATAGTAAACTAAGACAACTGTTCAGTTAGTTGCCAGATTATGTTGCTTTATCTATAATCTACTGACCTCTGGCTACTGTCAATGTGCCATTAAACTGCCCTCCAACTTGTAAACTCTGAGCAGTCTTTGGGTGGAACAGTACTGAATGTTTTCATTGCTTTATTTGGTGTAAGCGTAAGTGTAACCATACAGATGAAATCAGGAGTGAAACTACCTTAAACTTTATTTCACTGACATGAAGTAGAGGTGTTGAGAGGTCAGAGTTCACAGGTGGTTAGCTGCGAGGCGTCCAGGAGACGGGCTTCTTTTGCTGTTAAATGCCTAAAAAGGGATAATGATGTTAGTTATATTTACAACATTTGAATGAAATTAAAATAAAACAAATCTAAATAAATGAAGTCTAGATTTTGAAATACATACCCTTAAGGCCAGGGGGGTGCATGCATGTTGTTAAGTGGAAAGTTTAAAAGTGAGTTTGAAATTAGTCTGAGTAGCAGAGCCAGCAAAAGAAAACATGGCACAAAAAATGGTGCCTGTCTTTCTGTTTGTTTGGTTGCACTGTCAGATATAAGAGAGACTTACGAGACTGCGAGTTGGGCTGAGAGAGCGTGAGCGGACTGGGCTGGCACTCCTGCTCCGGCTTCTACTCCACTGCAAACACACACATGTCACCAGCAAACACATGAGCCTTTCCATGTACTTTCATGCTCTTACATTATTCTCTAGAGCAGCACTTGAATTAATTTTTTAGTAAAAGTATTATACAGTCAGTACCAGAGCACCTCTTCTCGTCACAGCCTCGCCCTTCACTAACACAACATCTCCTTCCATCAAGGCCGGCCACACATGGTGCAGGACCAGGGGAGCAGTGAACTCAGAGTCGTAGCTACGACGATACCTGTCAGACAGAGAGAGGAGGGAAAACACGAGGGAAAGCTGTGAGTATTTATGTGAGTGAGTCTCATGTATGTGTTGAGGATGACATCTACTGGCAGAGACAGCAAATAACCATTAAATAAAGTGAAAGGGTGCAGATCATATGGTGGTGTTTTACAATAATTGTCTGCAAATGTAGCATCATGCATTAATATAAACTATATAATTATAATGCATCAAAACTGACAAAATGAACAGCTTTACTTTAATTAATAACTAATTTTCCATTCAAGCCTAATTCCTACAAAAGAACAAACTCAGCAGCCTTGAGACAAAATTTAGATACACTGCTGCACAGAGGACTGACTTGCTGTCATTGTAAAGTTCTCCATCGCTGGCAAAGGCTAAGTCTAGCGGGGGGTCCAACGTCTGCATGGCAAAGGCCACCCTGCATGTGTCCCTGATCAAGGCACTGATGAGGACAAAGTCCACCTCTGGCGGGAAGGAGATCCGAGGGTTCACATTCATGGCATTGATCACATCCTGAGGAGATGAAATACACAGTCTGGTCAGTATCAAACTACATTCATTTTTGTATAAATGCTGCAGAGGACACAGAGAAGTTTTTAGTCCTACATTGATGCTGGCCTGGACATCATAGAGGTCCAGATTTCTGACGATGTAGTCCACAGCTGCGTCCTCTAGAGTTTCTGGTCCAAAGTGGGATGGGGACAGCGTCTTTCTCACACGCAGCTTGAACTGACGGTAAGCCAGTTTTGCTATCTTGAAGGATTCCTGAGACATGATAACATAAAAAATATATCATACACCAGCCAACAATATACAACCACCCTGATTAAATCAAAGAATCGGGCTTTCCAAATAAACAGATTTGATACTCAATTTCCCTGCATACACTGATGTACCCTTCTCTGGAATCATACCACAACAGCAATGAAGATGATTTTCTGGACCATCTCTAAGTCAGCGATGTATCGTCGAAGCAGGGTCTGGGCCTCCAGACGCTCCACAGCGTACAGGTCACTGAAGCGTGATACGAGGCGTGCATGGCGGGACGAGTTAGTGAGCTGAGCTCTGGTGGGCGACTCGCTCCTCATGGGGCTGGAAGAGCGACTGAGCCTGGGCAAGGGGCTCGGAGAACGGCTTCTGACTAACCTGAGGGAGATGGAGAGAGAAGCAGGCAAAAAACCACATCATCATCTGAGACATTGTTCTGTGTGCATGTGTGTGTTGGATGTAGGCATACCTCTCCTGCAGCAGGGCCTTCTCTGTGCTCAGGTAGGACACTTCATCTCTCAGCAAGCGAATCTGCCGCTCATAGTCATCAAGAGAATCCAGCTTCCTCTTATAAATCTCCACCTGCTCACGTGCAGATCGCAAACTGAAACACAGACACACCTCACATCAACAGAGGAGCTCATACTATATGCGAACAATTATAAACAGTATTTGAGTGTATCACCCACTCTGCCTTCAGTTGTAATATTTCATCTTCAGTAGCCAGCAGAGTGGTCGCCGATTTGCTCTTTGTCTCATCCAGCTCCTTCTGAGCATCAATCAACCTGTTAAAAAAATAACAACATTTAATAGTGTGTTTCATGTATTGTGTATGTATGTATTTCAGTACATGTAATTCAGATGGAAGGGTGAAAAATGTACAAGCATCTTTTATATACATTCCGTTGGCCATGAACTTCATACCATAAAAATTTCAATTATTTAAACATGAGCAATGCAAGTCGAGGTAGGAAACTCTGGCTCCACTACTACTGTCTTCTGACTCACTCTGTTCTGACAGATTCCAACTGCAGGCGAGTGGAGCACAGTTCAGTGTCCATCTTCTGCATGTCGCTATCATGGGAGGCAGAGAGCTCCCTGATCCTCCGGTCCTTTTCCACTGAATCCTGATAATAACAAATGATACAATACAGTACAAATGCTGGACACTAACTGCAACACCAAATGGCCATAATAGAGGAAATGATTGGAATTGGTTCAACATTTTGATGTATTTTCTGTCTAGGTCATAATGTTACACTGGATGAAATAAATTGGTGGATTTATTAATGAGACATTTTGTGTTGTTAAGCCCAGTAACAGATGACGTCACCTGGATGAGCTGCAGACTGGTGTCATCAGTGACCGAGGGCCTCGCCATTGAGAAACAGGTTCCGAGCCAGGGCAGCAGGCGCATTTTGAGAGTGTCCACTCCAGCATAGTGCCCACCTGGTTCATGAGTGTATACACAAAGTGTGTGTTGAATGATTACAACCTGGTTTATGCTCTGTAAACAAAATCTTACACTGCAAAAGTAAAGCTTACCTTCAGCAGCTGTGAGGTTGAGGATGGCGAACAGTTGGCCCTGGATCTTAGCAGTTATTTCAATCAGCTCACAACATCTGTTTAGATTCTGGTCACAGGAAATAACCTGGGAGGGTAAATATGACAAGATAATGAACAAGACAAACCTTTGCTGAGCACAGCTGAAGCCAGATATAAGGTGACAGGAAACTGAAACTGAAATTTTTACATAAAAAAACATGAAGCATTTGAAACTGTAAAATGTTACAGACTATGTGCTTGATCTTTTCTGTTGTGCTCTATGTATATTTTCTGTTATAGCCAAATACATAATAGTATAATTGTGGAATTGATAAGGTTTTTTATCCACAAAGAAAGAATTGTTATCACAGATTTTCCACTCATAGACCAAAGGAAGAGCCAGAGGCTATCCAAGAGAAGCAACAGGTTTCACATGATACTCATATAGATATAGCATTTATAGAATAACCTGAAAGTAATCACTATATTTGAAGTTTAGACAAATCACTTCCGGTCCCTCTGCAGCGCGCTGTTACGGTGTTGTGTGGTTGGTGTTGGGGTTGAGATTTAGGTTATGTTATGATTTGGTGTAGCAGAGATAAGTGGTTGGGGTTAGGGGTGAAGTTGAGTGCAGCTTAAGTCAAGGGAAAACACATATCAACAGGGGAAACAGAATTCGACGTCCATATATTTGGCCTGATCGGTACTGCGCATGTGCAAAGGTAGCATTCCCAAACCAAATACGTTCTCGGGCCGCATTTTCGCACATGCGTAGAGCAAATTTGGGTTTCCGGTTCGGTGACAGTAGCCATGGCGACCGGCGTCCATAGCAACCAAACTCAACCAGGAAATCAATGTCATCTAAACAAGTGCATTCCTTTACTGTAATGTTTTAAATTATTTAACTCTTATGCAAACTGCTGTGCTGTAATTGTGTTATCATAATTAAAATATTAAAGTCTCCATTTTACGAGAGAAAGTGAAAAAGCACCAGTCGGCCTTGGTAAACAAAGCAATTTATAATATCTAGACGATGAGGGTATCTAAGTTACAACGCTTTGATTAAAACCTAGCTACATTTCAACTGTAACAATGCTGCAAATATATCATTTTTAACCATTAATTGTTGAGATAAACGCGGTTTAACAGATCGATATGTTAGTGACTGATGAAGTGCTTTGGCCAGATTGAGGTCGCTCATTACTTATTAATGAACTTACATGGTAGTCTTTGTGCCAGCTCTCAAGCTTGTCCTGCAGGACGCTGAAGGAGGACGTGTTGGTCAGTCTCCTGAGACTGTCGGCCATGTCTGTCCACGGGAGGATTAAAGTGCCCCCGGAGGAGAACCAGATCCAGGGGGTGTAGTAAAGACTCCTGTCCTGGCAGCTTCCTCCTCCTCCAGATGCCAAGCACCGCCTCAGTTGTGGCAACCGAGCGAGGAGACGAGCCGACAACCAGAACCAGGCAGTGTTTTAAATAAATAACTGAGGAAACGAGGCTGCAGCTTCTCCTCTGCCCACGTGTAAACACGACTGTAATGTCACACTGTCAAACGACACCAAAGACACCAGAGCAAAACCTGCGGCTCAGTGACACAGATATGATGATGAGCTGTGATCAAATCCGATTATAACACAGCAGGTCACATTAAACTGAATCACATGTGCAGCCAGCGTTTGAACACGTTTAAAACAAAGCAGCTTAATTTATATGATCACAGTCAGTAAGTTTAGACTAAAACCAAGAACAAGGAGAAGACTGTAAAAATAATAACAATAATAAGAAGAAGAAGAAGAAGAAACAACAACAACGATGATGATAATAATAATAATAATAATAATAAAGAAAAGGAAGAAGATGATGATGATGATGATGATGAAGAATAGTCATAATAATAATAACAATCATAATAATGATAGTAATCAATAATGATAATAATAATAAGGTTACATTATAGATTATAGCAATAATAATAATAAAGTTAGCCATTGGTGAGCATCATACAGCATGATATTTGCAAATGTTTAATGTTGTGTTTAATAAAGCCAAAATCATAATTGACTGGAAAAGTTATTAACGTCTTTAATTTATTATTTCAATCCAGACACTGTCCAGATCTGATCAGTATCAGACACCAACTTTTGCCTCACACTCAACATGTCCTGTCCTGATCTGTTGTGATCCATATTTGACTTATCAGTGAAAAAGTCATAGGCTTTAAGTTTTGGTGTTAAACATTGACACTGAAATCCCTAGTTTTAGGGCACTAAACAAAAAAATGCATTTTGCAGCAGAGTTATAACAAAGTCAAGAGTCAGATGTTCTGAGTGCACTTTGAACTGTTAAAGTCTTCCTGTTTAATCATTTGTTCCTTTTTACTAAATACTGCTCAGTCAATATTATTGTAGTTAATTAATAAGGAGACTTGAGTGTTTGGCAGTTTATCTATGGAAACTATGAATGGACATGTTTTTCTATTTTAGGATCCTTCTGTCATTGGCTGGTTGAACTTGGAACGGACCATTTTTAACTTCATAAAAACGTCGATTTTTATAACAGGCTCAGCGCAAATAATAAATGCCCTCGGTTTGTTCTTCGTATTAACGTGACCTTTTTGTTCATTAATTATTATCTTCCAGTCGATAACTAACAACATCTAGTTATGTTAGTTAGTTATCGACTGAACAGTGGTTTCTCCCTGTCAGTCGGCGAGCAGGAGGGAGGATCAACATGGCGTCCGAGCAGGTCCGTTATCTGCACTGTTTGTTGTTATTCTTTCATTATACTCCATTTTCTGCTTTAGTGTTTGTTAAGATCGCAATAATATATGTCTCCAGGCAACATGGTGTAAAAATATGGCCGCAGTAAGCTTTGTTGTCGACCCTGTGATGATATCTGTGATAACAACTGGCCTCTGCTTCGTTTTACTAAGAAACGTTATGTGGAAATAAAAACGCTGTTAATGTACCAGAACTGCAGTTTGACGGGTTGAATATAAAGAGCATATGAGCTGTATTGTAATGAGACAGTCGGGTTTGGTTCTGTTTTACTGCTGAAATGAATGCAGTTTATTTTTAGTCATGGCCACAGACAGACAGTCGCTGTGCTTTTGAGTTAACAGAGATTCATTCCAACACAGAGAGACACTGGAAATAAGTAGGAACTAAAGGCAGTAAATGTAGATTTGTGGAGAATTTCATACACAGAGTAAGACATGTTTTCATCTGAGAGAGAAAGCATGAAAACAGTATTTTACCTAGATGTAAAATCATACTGTGATTTTGAAGTGAGTATCTAAATATGGAGGAAAATTGTTTTTAAAGATGCAACTCCAGTCTGTCTTTATAGACGCTATGTTTTAATATGGTAGGATTTTTTGGGTTAGGGAAAATGAATTACTGGTTCCTTATGGTACTCCTTACTGCAAAAAGTCTGCATTGTGGTGCTTCAGAGGTTGTTTTGCCTTCCAGGAGAGCTCCAATGGGCCGGTGAAGAAGTCCATGCGAGAGAAGGCCATAGAAAGACGCAGCATCAACAAGGAGCACAACAGTAACTTCAAAGCAGGCTATGTTCCCATAGAAGAAGAACGTCTTCATAAGACAGGGCTGAGGGGACGAAAGGGGAACATGGCCGTGTGCATCGTTGTCCTCCTCTTCCTCCTCGCCTTAATTAACCTCATTGTGAGTACTGCGAGCCTAAATGTACTTGTTCATTTATCGTCTTAATATCAAAATGATGGTAAAGATTTGATATAGAATGATCATTATGTGTTGATGCGTGAGTCATGAATCATGGTCTTTTAAAATCTGCAACAACTGTACTGTCCCTCAGATCACTCTGGTAATATGGACAGTGATCCGTATCGGTCCCAATGGGTGCGACAGTATGGAGTTCCATGAGACCGGCCTGCTGCGTTTCAAACAGAAGGCGGACATGGGCATCGTTCACCCGCTGCACAAGAGCACAGTAGGAGGCCGCAAGGACCAGGACTTGGTCCTTGTTGGCAACAATAACCCGGTGAGAAACACAAAGCACATTGACAGTGACAGTAAGGATTTTAAAAAACACAGAAATTACTAATTGTGTGCATTTTTATAAATCTTCTTTTTTTCTTTATACGTATGCTGTTCCAGGTTGTGTTCCAGCAAGGCACCACTAAGCTGAGTGTAGAGAAGGACAAGACCTCAGTCGTCAGTGATGTTGGCATATCCTTCACAGACCCTCGCACACAGACCACGTTCTTCAGCACAGACTTTGAAAACCATGAGTTCCATTTGCCCAAAGGAGTCAAAGTTCTAAGTGTTAAAAAGGCGTCCACAGAAAGGGTGTGTATGAAGCTAATGACGTCTGATAGCTGCTACAAATTATTATTTTATTATGTCATATTAGTGTTTCACACCCTGTACTATCAGCGTACAGTAACCTGTATTGTACCTCTGCACATGCTGTCTATAGTGTTGACAAATGTCATGTTTTCTCTTTGACTGTAGATCACCAGTAGTGCAGCTTCTGACCTGAACATTAAAGGGGACAGCAAGGCCATCATTCGTGGAAATGAGGGCGTCAACATCATGGGTCGGACTGTAGAGTTCAAAATGGGTGGAGGCATCGAGCTCAGGGCTGTAAGTATGGAATGCAGCAATGTGTCCTGTTAATGTGACTTGATGTGTGACACTGGGGCTCTTTTTCTCACTTTAGTACAAAATTCCCCCAAATTTATGTCCTTTCCACTAAAGGTTTTGCAAACTCTTGCGTGAAGACAGTTCAGACAGCAGATAAAGAAGAATGTGTGAGGTTGGATGGATTATGGATTTTCTCTTTGCAGGAGAACAGCATCGTCCTCAATGGATCGGTCATGTTCAACGCTACACGCATCCCTAATTCCGCAGGAGATGTGTATTTCGATGAAGGTCTGGAGAGGTACAAGCTCTGCATGTGTGCAGATGGGACTCTGTTCCGTGTGCAGGTGAAATATCCCAATATGGGCTGCCAGACTTCAGATAACCCATGTAGAAAAGCTCACTAGGAGACCTGACTGAAATCTGCGGGTACATCTCCCTACAATCTGTTACCACTGAAGTCACACTACAGATATGAGTATTTAGAACATTCTATCCCTCATTCATCATTACTTGCACAAAATAATACCTCTGCAGTTCACCTGACTAATTTTGTATTCCTCATTTTGTTTGCCAAAGAGGAATTGTGTTACAGATCTTTGCCACTTGCCCAAAGATATTGCATACTTGTAAATGTTTAAGTATTTTATTGTTCTGCAGGTTTGCCAACGTTATCTAAAATGTTTAATGCCATATCAGAGCATAACACTCCTGTATTACACATTATACTGTGGTTTGCAGTGCCCATCGATAGGAATTAAAAGCTACAGTATTTACTCTTTGCCTTACCGTCCAGTATTACTAATTTACAAACCCTGTCGAGGGGTAGTGTAAGATTTTATTTGCTGTTCATTGTTTCTGGCAGCTGTGTTTGATATTTTCTTTATTATATTCACTGACAAGAGTGAGACACTACAGGATTATAATGATTTGTGTATTATTAAATTTGGGAAGTATAAAACTTAAGATACACTTTAAGCCATCCTGCTGAAGGTAGGTCTCTTTCTGCACATCTTGGACTGTCTGTCATGCACGTGCCAATGGATTTACAAGGGACGATGTAGAATATAATATATATATAATATTCTAATTTTGTTGCAGAACCTTTTTTACAATGAAATAATACAATATTAAAAACAGAACAAGAGCATGTGTTTTAAGTTATGCTACAGATTAATGCAAATCTCTTTAAATGTTGATGTTCATGAATGTCAGGAAGTTTAAATCATTAGTAGCTTGGTTTGAAGCCTATATTGAGTGGTTTGAATTTTGTGCAATATAATATAAAAGATTTCATTTTCATTTTGCTTTGAATCGTCTTTGTTTTATAACAGTGCTAATGTTGAGAAATGTCATGAAGTATCACGAAGCCTCTTGTGAGAGTGTTATTGATCAACTAAATGAAAAAACGGGGGGAAAAAATGCAATCAGCCTTATTTGAAAAGTTGTCCAACATGTCATTGCTGTGTGTGTTTCAATAAAGAAACATTTTATGTGAAACTTCTTATTGGTTTCAGTAGATACCTCATGGTTATTTAAAATCATAAAAGAATACTGTGTCTCATTATGCTGTTTTATTATCTAATAGAATGTGCGGCCAGGGCTTGGTTCTTCTTGCCATAAACTTTCAGGATTGTTATCTGTCATACATAAAGAGGAAAACAATGACAGTAAGACATTAACCAGACATGTAAATGATTGAATGAATCACTGAATAGCATCTTTGGGAAGGTACAGGTCAAGCTAGACGCAGCGAAATGTTCTTCAGACTTTGATCAGAACGGCCAGAGACTAAGTTAATACACTGAAAGCTCTGCAGGTGTGAAAAGACTGTCGCAGGTTTTCCTCAGCTCGACAGAGACTAGATACACAGGTGAGTTTCATATTTGTACTTAATTTGATGTTTACAATAGTGTACATTATGGACTTCTATAAAATGATGAATGAATTACTGTGTGATGATGAATGATACATGTTTTGCATTTGGTCTTATAGCATTTGATTTATACAAAGACATTGTCGTTCATACAACAGATCTAAATGGTAAAAATGCATTTTGTTGTCTTTTTAAGTGAATCTCCCAACTGTCATTCATGATCTATCTGTACCCTCAGGGCAGGTTGTGATGGCAGTGGCGCAGGGGCCTTTCTTGGCTGCTGTGCTGCTCCTCGTCTCCTCGGGGCTCCATTGCTCCTCTCTCCTACCTGCCTGCCCAGAGCCCTGCACCTGTCAGAGAGCTCCCCTGCTGAACTGTTCCTCCTCTGGCCTTTCATCGGTGCCACAAAGCATCCGAGACTCTGTCACAGAGCTTGACTTGTCTCATAACCTCCTTGACTCTGTAACACTCGACCGACCACATGACAACCTCAGGAACGTATGGCTGGGAAACAACAGCCTCACACACTTGTCTCTCTGCATAGAGAGAAACCTGGAACCCCATTATGTCAAAGGTAGACGTTTCCATGGCTTGAGACCTCGGAGCAGACGGGGATGTGTATCGTGGGCCCCCACCCTGCAGCTGCTATCTGTTGAAAAGAATCAGCTAGAGCAACTCCCAGAGGGTGAGTCAGTATTATATGGTCATACAACCATATATAAAACTCTGTCACAGCACATGAACAACACAATAACCATTGCTTCCAGAGAGCTCAGCATAAAGATAGTGTGTAACTGTATTCAAGCATAATTTACTATCAGTGTCATAAATGTCTTGCAAGGGTGCAAACTCTGGTATTGTAGTTTCATCACTTGTTCACATTAACAGACATGTCACTCTCAAACACTTCTATATTAGCTGTTGTTCTCTATGTATTCTTCTGTATGTATTCTTAAACTCAACAATCATCTTTTATTCAAGCATTTTGATCTATGATGAATTTTCATCACATTAAACTTGTTGGACTGCCATTACCAATTAAATCATTTACTGAAGTAAATGTTGCTAGAACACAGTAAAAAATACTTCAAATTATCATTCAAGTAAAAGTAGCAGTATTTGCAATTAGGCAGAATTGCCCCGCTGAGGTTTTATTGTCATATAACTGAATTATTATTATCAATGTGTTGAATGTAAGCAGCACATTAATGCTGTTGTTAGTCATGGTGAAGCTATTGTAATTACTTTATATATGGGTGGTTTCATCTCTAAAACTGCACCACATTTTGCAAATAATCATATGTTTTGTATGTAATATCTTAATCTGAAAAGTTACTAGTTACTATTGCTGTTCAACAGATGTACTGGAGTAAATATATATTTGTATATACAATGTATATTAAATATTTTAAGAATGATAATACATTTATATAATGATAATATTTAACATTAATATTTATTTATTTAATAATGTAACATGGAAATAAATACCTCAAAAATGTCCTTCAGTAAAGTACTTCAGTACTTAGTTACTTTTCAACAGTGTTGTCATCTACTGCGTGAGAAGAAATAGAATCAGATAAAAGTAGGAACTCATACTACAGACTTAAATTATGTACAGTACAATGTTCACAATATGGCAAAGTGTCTTATAATGACTTATGACCACACCCAGTATGTTCCAAGGCCAAATAGTTACATGACGTGTTTATTGTCTGGGTGTGTACCCACAATATACTGTAGTAGCTCTAAGGTGTATAAACAGGAAGTAGACGAAATGACATGCACATGCTGTGTGTGTATGTTGTTATGTTAAGTGCAACGCGACTGGTTTTAGTGGATCTTCTGTATATACTGTATGTCAGTACTGTCTGCTGCTATCCTTGTTTTTCTTTTTTTAACCTTTTTGACTCGTGACCCCTTCAAAATAAAGTGTTATCTTCCTGTGGCCCCTCATCACAGGTGTCAGATGTCTAGAAGTTAATAAGTCATTAAGTCAATAAGTTAAGAGTTTTTTCCTCCAAACCTCTCAGATTGCGTCGTCTGAATAAATGTTCCAGACCGGAAAAGTGAAACTATTCAATATTTCAAGAACAAAGCAAAGATTATGGATAAGACGATGGCTTTAACTTTGTCTAGGAGAACTGTTTTTGGTTCTCTCCTGTCCCATTTGGCCACTTGTGGTTTATCTTGTGACCTACTAGAGATATGTCCACCATAGTGTTTATACCATCAAGGTGACAAGTTTCACCTGAACAGGTATCTGAGGTTTACTAATGCATCTATATAGTAGAATAAATCTATGAGCTGTGTGCATTCTCACATCTAAACAAACCCTCCCATCAACATCCTTTATCTTTAGTACTTTGCTCTAGTCAGAAATGTTTAAACCTCCCAAGATAATGACACTGTACACCCTTCAGCCAGTCACAGCTTTTATTGACATTCCAGTGGCTCACAGAACAGCGTAAACATGCAGGACAACTTTTACGTTTTCCCCTGCATCATGTCATTTCGTAGAATTCCTTCGGCTCGGTTGAGCATACGTGTTTCAAAGAAAAGGCATTCACCATGGTTCTTTTAAAGGCATGTGTGGACAGCCCATTTAGTTAGCAAGAGCTGTGTTGACAGTCATAGACTTCTTTCCTGTTTGGTATTCAGCTCACAGAACCCTCGGTGCCTCTCTAATGAAGCACAGACCCACAGTAGCTTACTTCAGCCCAGCAGTCTCAGGGAGATTGTCTCTGGCTGGTGAAAAGGGGGAGACAGCAGGGGAGAGTGAACACCACAGAGAAATTCTTAGCCCCTAATTAGTCATATTGGAAGAGGGTTCACAGTCAAAATAAGCCAGAAGGATTTGGATTCATATTCTAGGGAAGGGGTGTTGGATTTAGACATTTTACACTTTATAGATGTCCAGACAGAGAGAGAGAGTGCATTTACATTATTTAAGCTCATAGCTAAAAATATACAGTTTTCACCTTGCAAATCACAGTGAAGAAGTTAATGTATTACAGGACTGACTGAGAGAAGAGACAGACTGACCTCTGTCATTATCACTGAAAACCTGTAACATACAGTACATTCCTGGCTCCCGTCAGGAACCACCCCATTCTAGTTACTGTTGAGTTCTAATTACAGCTCTTGTTTCTTTCCAGGGCTGGAAGGTAGTGAGTCGCTACAGGTCCTGCAGCTCTCCTTCAATAGGATCTCAACTCTACGACCAGGAGACCTTAGCCACCTTCGACAGCTAAAAGAGCTACACCTACAACATAATGGCATCACAAGTCTCCATCCACAGATGTTCCAGGATTTAGCCCAGCTCCGGGTAACACTGATTTTTGAGTCTAACACATTGAAAATATTCAGTATTTCAACAATAAACTCAGTGATGCTACATGTTCTTCATTCATCAGCCATTTTCAGAAAAGCATTCTGTAATTAAAAGATAATGTAGCTTTTAATTTCAGAAAATTTTTATTGTTATAGCAATTAAGTTATGTGTCTCAACATTGTTGTATGTCCATGCTATGTCCCCCTCAAAGGTCCTTGATCTGAGCTTCAACATGTTGACCAGCCTCCATCCTTTGACGTACCTTTCTCTGCGTAACATTGGGGCGGATGTCAGGCTGGATGGGAACAGGTGGCAGTGCGACTGTAGTATGCGCAGTCTAAGAAGGCGAATGGCCTATGACAGCATCAGAGGTCTGCAGACCTGGAGTGTGGTGTGTGTTTCCCCCGCCGTCCTCTCAGGCAGAGACCTGCTGCAGTTGGAGGAGGATGACCTTAACTGTTTAAGTGCTGAAAACAGGCCAGAGCTCCACCAAGATGTGACGGTTTATAGTGGCTCTGAGATACTGCTGTCGTGCTCTACACAAGGTAACACATTTTTAAAAAGTGTTAAATAACGTAATACATATATAAGAATATAGGTCAATCCAATTGCATGTCCATGTTGTTGTTTTTTATAGATTCAATGTGGTGGACACCTAGTGGTCAAGTATCTGTGAGCCAACCTCAGGCTGGTCTGCTCATCAATGACATCACGGAGAGAGACATGGGACTATATGTGTGTGTGTCTGAAGAACATGAGGATGTGTCTGTTTTTAACCTCCAAATCAGTAAAATAGGAGGTGCAAGAAGAAAAACTAGAAGTTTATCGAGAACCAATCAACAAATATTCCCCCAAGGCACCTCAAATAGGATGGTCCAAGAAAGGAATCAAGGAACTACCGGGTCTAACTTGACTCTGGCTGTGTGTCTGTCTGTTTTCATCACATTTCTGGTAGCCTTTATCCTCGGCGTCCTAGCAAGACCTTGTATAGATGTTATTTGGAGAAGGATCACCAGAAAGAAAAGGTCCCCTGCAACCAACTCTGTCTCATCCGTACAACAAACAGAATATGACAATGAGGCCTACTTCGGTGTTGAAGAACAAGAACAGGGAGGCCATCGTAGGGAAAGAAGAGTCACATTTGGCACTATAGACAGAGAAAACAGTAATGTAAAGTATTATGATACTGTAGTCATCAGTGGTGGTCAGCAAAGCATCAGTGATACAGTGATTGAATGTGAAGCAGCTCAGACTGAGAGGAATACACGTAGAGCTGGAGATTCAGGAAGTGATAACAGCTTACAACAGAGTAGTTCAGAGGAAACCCAGAGAGAAGGCAGAGACCTCTCCACTGCTACAGGCCGCACACAACACATAGAGTTTGAACACATCCCAGATCCTGTTGAGCTGAAGAAGAGGAGAAGCATGTCTTCAAGCTCAGACTCTTCACTGTCTGACAAAGTATGTAATGAGGACCAAATATCCAAGAGAGGCAATACAGCACCCAAAACTCCTCAGCTGACAGAGAACTCTGTTCAGCAGAGAGCTGATTTCTTGACAGCAACAAAAGTAAAGGTGCCACAAATTTCCATAGAGGGCAGTGAAATTCCTGGATTCTCTTCTGAGCCTTTTGCTGATTGGTCACCACATACAAAGACCCCCAACCTAACAGACCCTGATTTGTGGCAGGAGAATGGAGAAGAATTTGAATTCAGTGATTCTGCTCGAAGCACGTCAGCAAGGTCCAGCAGTGTTTGGGGTTCTTTTAAAGATTCAAAAGTGACTGTGGCACCCACTTTAGATAAACAAGAGAGGGATGATGTGTCCAGCTCCAGCTCAGATATCAGTGAGGATGAGCCTACATCCTACACTGTGAACTCAGACCATGAGGAGGAAGATATAGAAAGGAACCATAAAAAACCTGAGGTCACTGTTGCTGACCTTAGACAGGATGCTGTTGTTCAACAGCAGATTCATGGTGATCAGGGTGATTACAGATATGAAAGGCATGCAATGAGACCAAAGCACTCCTTTTCCTCTCAGTCAAGTGACAGTGATGAGGAGGACCACACAGTCAAACAAGCAACAGCTAAAGGAGACAAGCTAAGCAGTGCGACAGTTCCAGGAGAGTATGATACCAGGAAGAAAGTTGAACCCATGCCACGCACAAAGTGGCGTGTAGCCAGTTTGGCTGTTACTGCTCTAGGTAAGAGTCTAGATACCAAAGCACCACCTGCAGCTTATTCATCATCTTCAAGCAGTGAGAGTGAAGTAGAAATCACAGACCTAAAAATGGAACAACCCATCAAGAGGCAATTGGATATCGGAGCCCCATCAATACCTACTGATTCATCTTCTAGTAGTGAGAGTGCAGATGAAACCATGGACAAGAAGCAGAAGCAAGGAGAGACGCACACGGCAAGGCTTCAGTTTCAAGAATCAGTAGGTCATGATTCAGACAAACAATGGCCTGCCCTAGATCTTGGGCATATCCCACGCCCTGCAAGGCGTCTAGATATCAAAGCATCATCACCAGCTTCAGAGCCATTTTCTAGCAGTGACAGTGAGGATGAAATAACACACAGCACAGTGAAGCACAGACCAGGGAAGGTGGGTGTAGCAGGGCTTCCATTTCAAGAATCTCAAAGAGTAAGTCCTAATTCTGAAACACAGTGGCCTGCTATAGATCTTAAGCATATTCCTTCCATCAGTAGGCGTTTGGATATCAAAGCACCATCACCACCCCATGATTCATCTTCTAGTAGTGACAGTGAAGATGAAACAACAGGCCACAAACAGAAGCCGAGGCCAAGCAAGGTGGACCTTGGAAGACTTCCATTTCAAGAATCTGAAAGAAAAAGTCATGATCCAGATCCAAGGTGGCCCGCTATAGATCTTGAGAATACTACAAGCATCAAGAGACGTTTGGATATCAAAGCACCATCACCGGTTTCTGATTCATCTTCTAGTAGTGACAGTGATGATGAAACAACAGACCACATAAAGAAACAGGAGCAAAGGGAGACGTACATGGCAAGGCCTCCAATTAAAGTGTCCCAAACTGTAAGTCATGACCCACAAACACAGTGGCCTGTGATAGATCTTGGGCACATTACACATGTCAAGAGGCGCTTGGATATCAAAGCACCATCACCGGCTTCTGATTCATCTTCTAGTAGTGACAGTGATGATGAAACAACAGACCACATAAAGAAACAGGAGCAAAGGGAGACGTACATGGCAAGGCCTCCAATTAAAGTGTCCCAAACTGTAAGTCATGACCCACAAACACAGTGGCCTGTGATAGATCTTGGGCACATTACACATGTCAAGAGGCGCTTGGATATCAAAGCACCATCACCGGCTTCTGATTCATCTTCTAGTAGTGACAGTGAAGATGAAACAACAGGCCACAAACAGAAGCCAAGGCCAAGCAAGGTGGACCTTGGAAGACTTCCGTTTCAAGAATCTGAAAGAAAAAGTCATGATCCAGACACAAGGTGGCCTGCTATAGATCTTGAGAATACTACAAGCATCAAGAAGCGTTTGGATATCAAAGCACCATCACCGGTTTCTGATTCATCTTCTAGTAGTGACAGTGAAGATGAAACAACAGGCCACAAACAGAAGCCGAGGCCGAGCAAGGTGGACCTTGGAAGACTTCCATTTCAAGAATCTGAAAGAAAAAGTCATGATCCAGACACAAGGTGGCCTGCTATAGATCTTGAGAATACTACAAGCATCAAGAAGCGTTTGGATATCAAAGCACCATCACCGGTTTCTGATTCATCTTCTAGTAGTGACAGTGATGATATAACAACAGGCCACATAAAGAAACAGGAGCAAGGGGACACCTACATGGCAAGACCTCCAATTAATGTATCCCAAACTGTAAGTCATGACCCACAAACACAGTGGCCTGTCCTAGATCTTGCCTATACAACAAGCATCAAGAGGCATATAGATATCAAAGCACCATCACCGGCTTCTGATTCATCTTCTAGTGGTGACAGTGAAGATGAAATAAGCCATATACAGAAGCCGAGGCCAGGCAAGGTGGACATTGCAGGACTTCCATTTCAAGAATCTGAAAGAAAAAGTCATGATCCAGGCACAAGGTGGCCTGCCCTAGATCTTGAGCATACTACGAGCATCAAGAGACGTTTGGATATCAAAGCACCATCACCAGCATCTGATTCATCTTCTAGTAGTGACAGTGATGATGAAACAACAGACCACATAAAGAAACAGGAGCAAGGGGACACCTACATGGCAAGACCTCCAATTAATGTATCCCAAACTGTAAGTCATGACCCACAAACACAGTGGCCTGTCCTAGATCTTGCCCATACAACAAGCATCAAGAGGCATATAGATATCAAAGCACCATCACCGGCTTCTGATTCATCTTCTAGTAGTGACAGTGATGATGAAACAACACACCACATAAAGAAGGAGAGGCCAGGCAAGGGGGACATTGCAGGACTTCCATTTCAAGAATCTGAAAGAAAAAGTCATGATCCAGACACAAGGTGGCCTGCTATAGATCTTGAGCATACTACAAGCATCAAGAGACGTCTGGATATTAAAGCACCATCACCAGCATCTGATTCATCTTCTAGTAGTGACAGTGATGATGAAACAACAGGCCACACAAAGAAGGAGAGGCCAGAGTTGATGGGAATTGCAGGGCTTCATTTTCAAGAATCTCAAACAGTACATCGTGACCCAGAAACACAGTGGCCTGCTGTAGATCTTGGTAATATTACTCGCATCAAGAGGCGCTTGGACATCAAAGCTCCATCACCACCTCCTGATTCATTATTAAGTGGTGGGAGTATGATCCATACAGTGGAAAGAAAGAGAGAGGAAGCTATCAAAATTAGTCCCTCATCAAGCAGCTCAGACGAGCAAGAGGAGGGTAAGAAAGATTTAGGCAAACCCCCAACAACAGTGGAACCAGATCTAGATTCAAGATGGCATCAAATGGGTCTTAGCATTGCCCCTCCAGTCAAAAGACGCCTGGATATCAGAGCACGTTCACCTCCACCAGAGTCATCTTCCAGCAGTAATGAGAGTGAAGGTGGGGCTGCAGACCTACCTGTGAAAGTGGAGAGGGACAGAACTGATGTGGGGATTACAAGTTATCAATTAGGGGCGCCTGATTTGAATATGAGTATCCCCCTTGTCAAGAGGAGTTTAAATGTCAAAGCGCCATTTCAACAAGTGGACTCCTACTCTTCTGACAGTGACAATAAAAGTAGAGTTTCAAGCCACACAGTGAAACATGAGAGAGCCAAAGGTGATACAAGGATCACAAATGAGCAACAAACAAACTTGCATAAGCTTAGTCTGGGTGTCCCTCACATCAACAGACGCCTGGATATCAAAGCACCATCACCACAACCAGATGCAACTCTTAATGTATCTCGAGGCTCTCTACAAACTGAATCAAACTCTTCCAGCAGTGACAGTGAGGATGAGAACAGAGACCATGCTCAACCAGGATTGGGAGTATCTGCCATATCAAAGGCCACAGAAAAGAAGTTCATTTGGTCTCCAAAGACCCCATCGATACACACTTCTCACAGTCCAAAGACAGACCACAATATCAAATTAGAAAAGTACACAGTTATTACAGACACTGTGGGGGATAAAAGAAGTGACAACATCGACACAACACCACAGATAAACCCTGAACTCGAGTCACGATGGGCCACGATGAGTCTTGGTATCTCCCGCTTCAGAAAGCGCATTGAAATCACATCCCGTGCACATGAATCACCAAAACTGCCCTCATCACCTCCACCTGACTCCTCTTCCTCTTCCAGCAGTGAAAATGGGACTGGGAGTAAGAGACGAAAGAGGAGGGGAGTTAGAATGCAAGGAATCATACAGACAGAATCATCTTTACCCCCTGAAAACAAACCATTGAATGTTTCTCTCAGTTTGAAGGGTCAAGGTGACAACTCTGGCAACTCTGTAGAGGTTAAAGAGAGATTAAGAAAAGACTATGGCATTCCCAAAACAGAAGGAAAGTCAGTAGAAAAGAAAGCATCCTCCAGCAGCGAGAGTGAGAATGAGATGATGGACCACACTGTTCCTGACCTTAGTCGTGGTGTCCCACGTGTTCCAAGGCGTCTTAATGTCAAGGCACCATTACCAGAGTCAAGTAGCTCCTCATCTTCCAGCAGTGAAAATGAAAGTGAAGTGAGAGGATACACTGCAAAACAAAGCAGATATGCATCAGATGTATCAGAAATTACAGATATTGACCCTGTAATCACTTATAAGCGTACAATTTTCAAAACGTTTGCCCACAGTAGCCCAACTATAGACCATACAAACCAAACACAACCACATACAGGGGCTGAAATGGTAACTGTTGCCCAAGAAGGTCCATCCCATAGTGTGGGAGGCAGAAATGCATCTCTTGCCACAAGGACATTTCCCAATATAAGCTTTGATGATGCAGTGAAGAGAAGAATTGAGCAGCACGGACACACCACAGATGTGGACCTGCCACCCGAGATAAGGTGGACTGGTGTCGGTCGTCAGCTGTCTGATCTGTCTATCTCCAGTCCGAGGAGACACATGGATGTCGGCTTATCGACTCCACAGCAGGTTCCACCTGCAGAGCTGGAACTTCCCCGACTTGACTCCTCCAACTACTCCAGTAGTAGCAGTGATGACAAAATAAAACCATACAGAGGGAAAGCAGATGGGAGACTAATGCATAAATACTCATCTCAGAGCGCCAATAGTGCTCTTGACGAGTTTGTTAACCCACTCAGCAGTACAAATGAGATTTCGTGGCCTGTACCTGAGGACAGGAGGGAAAGGAAAGGCCTCAATGCCCTAAAAGCCATGTCATCGGAGAGACAAAGGTGGGACACACAAGCTGGAAATTTAGATAAGGGTGTATCTCCTCTATTTGATGGCCATGGTCCACAAGATTTTAAATATCAAAGCTCTGAGGACTTCCAGCCCCTGGTCAAACAGCCACTAACACGATTACATCTCTCCTCTACTTCAGTGGATGAGAGAAGAGCTGCAGATTTGTTGCATGGTATTCCCAGCTACAGGAGGCATGATGTTGGTATTGAACCCCTGCAGGAAGGCACAATGACAGCAGAAAACCTGATCTATTTTGACTCCTCAAACCCGAACATTAGTCATGTTTGATAAAGAAATCGCTGCATCCTGAACACTGACAATACAAGCAAATTAATGGCATAGTTTGATCTTAAATTGGCCAGTGAATCACAACTATTGACATTATATTCTATGAGTATTAAGCTTGAAATGAAATGTAAATACTAGTAACTCATTGTGTGTAATTTGTTGTAGAGTGCAGGAGAGGACACCATCTTTCACATTTGCCTTATTTCTGTAAATCACTTTTTAAAAATCATCCATCACAGTGTCTTCCTGTAATCAATTTTGTAACAAGAATCCATATCTTCATGTTCATGCATTATTAATACACTTAAGACCTTAATAAAACCATATCCCTTAACAAGTGTTCAACAGCTTTGTAAATCTAAATAATGACAACAGTAATGACAGTATTACTGACAGTACTTAATGTTCATTGTTATGGACAAATTGTTAACCAAAGAACAGAATTAGAAGCCTGTAAGTTAATAAATCCTTTTATTTATGTATATAGACATAGGTTATAGTGAAAACAGACATATAGACACTTACATAGTTTACATACATATATACAGTTGGGACAAGGTGTTCATCCTCCTGCATTGTCATGGGAGAATACTAAGACATTGATCTCTACACAGTATTTGGTAAGCAATCCAACAACTACTTCAATCTTGGATGTTATGCTGATGGTTGATGAGGCTTTCAGTTCAGCTGCAGTGGTTTCAGTGACATGAGAGCGGATGTATCTTATATTCACAAATTCCAATGTTTATGTGTATCATGACAGTGTGGTGTAAAAGTTGCAAAAAACAAATTATGAACTCCCATGTGAAATCAGAATCCTGTGTACTAGCTGCAGCAACCAAACGTTTTACAGCATGTGTGAGGATGTGTATGATGGGGTAAATGCAGGAGGGAACTCCTGTTCCACCGTGAGGTTACAGGTGTGTTCCAGGTCTTAATAGACACAATCATGTTGTTCATCAGAATTAAGATAACATGATCGTGAATATCAAATTAAGCACAAAACACTTGCACAAATTCCTGTACAAAACAAAAACGCGTTTGGAAAAATGTTTTCAAAAAATCTCATCCATTCACAAAAGGCTCTGTTGGAGCATGCATGCAAATATTAAATCTGACATTTCAGCATCACACCACAGCCAAAGACAAAAATTTATACATGTGTTACAAGAACATTATACTAGGCGAAAAGAACAGCATAGCATCATCACACAGTTCCAAACTGTCAGTGTCCATTGATTTGATTAGATCCTACGGGTGGTACAAAGCAATGCTTTCAGCAAACCTACCTTTCTACTCAAGCCTTAAGGACCTCGTCCTGAGAGGGTCACTGGTCTTCCACTGTAGTTATATTAACACTGTCAGTGTTGGGAGAGATGCTACTAGTAAGAGGAGACCTGAAACTATCAGTGGACTAAGGAGGACAAAACAGATGCCACATATCAAGACAAAATGGACACCAACTAGCTCTATGTCAACTTATAACACAGCCCAAACAGTCTGAATTCATCCTGAAATAATCCCTGACCACTCTGTGTGTGTGTGTGTGTGTTTGTGTGTGTGTGCGCGCATGAGCGTGTGTGTGTTGTATGTGTTCTCACACATGTATATACATTTGGGTTTGTTGGTATGTGTGTGGGACACACAAAGTGACTTCCATGTTTTGAGGCACAATAATACTCTTACCTACACAACGTAGATACATAAATTGGTCATCAGACCAATAAATGCTGATCAGAGCACTAGTGGCTCACCGCTGTACTGTAATAAGAGTTAGTAAGCAGCAATGCTGATTTGTTTGGTGTTATGAGGTCTGAAGCCTTTGCAGGGGGGTTAGCAAACTGTTAGCATTAGCTGGAGCAAAACAGCAGGAGGGAACAAAAACTGAAGGGGAAAAAAAAAATCACTGGCACAAATCAATAGTAAACAACACAGGCATCAGAAACCTGCGATCAACCATTTGACACAGTGTGCTTCTTGAAGAACTCTTATCTAACTCAAAATATGACAAACAATAGTTAGTGCCATCTGTCCAGAAAAGCTCAAGTTCAAGTTCATTGCACAGATACTGTATATAATATTTAAATGTGCCCAGGTCAAAGTGACCCTGTTTAAGACTCAGACACAATGCATGAATGGTCACTTCTGTTGGTTTCTCTGTGCTGAAGACAAGGGGTGAGGAGTGGTTCTCCCACACAATACCATTCTGCTTCCATCATCCATGTATGATACCATGTTATCCTAACACAGACAGCAATATGACATGTCACAGTGAGAGAGAGCAATGCCACTGGGGATTGCTGCAAGCTTGCCCACTATGCAACTTCGGTAGGGAACATAACTCCACAATGGCAGCCCTCCGCCTCCACGCTCTAGGCAGCATGCACCCAGGCTGCAAACCCAGTGCCCCCACCCTAGCCCGCCCACAGCCCGAACCCCTCCTCGAACAGGAAGCACCCACTGTCACTGCTTTACCATTTGTGTATTGTTTACTTATTGGTTGTTGATTCTTATAGTCGTTGTTGTCACAGTTGTATTTTTTCCATTTTCCATTTTGCTCTGAGCCTATGACATTTGTCTTTCCTTGTACCATTCCACAAACTCGTCCAACAAAACTGGCCCTGACAAAAAGCATAAGACAGAACATAAGAGGTTAGATTTGTGTAATGCTCACATGAAGCTCTGTTGTGACATTTATGCGTGGATTTATGTTTACTCACAGGCACCATCCTCATCATAGTTACTGAGGTCCAGGTTGATTGTCCTGCTGAACTCTAAAACATTGCACCATTGGTCTTTGTTGATGACTTTGTACTTGGATTGCTGAGGAATAGTAAATAAATGTCTTACTTGAATACAGAAAAAAAAAAAAAAAATTTATAATACAAACAGAGCATTTTAGTTTCAAAACCTCTAATCAAAGTCAGACAGGATTTCAAACAATCTTATGTATAGAACATCTTTGATTTGGTAAGACATTGCAGAGAAAATTTGTGAACATGACTCTTACCTCTAAAAACTGATTAAACACAGGAAACAGAGGCCACGTCTTTCCCAGAAGAAGCCCCAGCATACACTTGGCTGTGTTCAAGTCCAAACTCCTCTGATCCTTTTCCTGTCCAATGAAAACACCCAAATGCAAAATATCAGCCACACTTTAAACAGAGTGGCTGTGTAGTAACATCATTATCATAAACATTAGCACAATTCACAAAACAGGTTGAATTCCTTAACCTACTGCTGTTACTGTTAATGAAATATAACAGTGTTATCACAGTCACTGTGCCATGTTTTCATTCACTATATCAGAGTGAGCTGCTTTCCTTAAATCATGGTTCAGTGTCTACATGAGAGAAAAGTCAGGCTATGTAAATAGGCAACACACTTGATAAGTGCTTTCCCACACCAAGTCAAGCAGGAAAATGATCTTGACCTAGCATCAAGATGAGGTCTGAACATTGGCTTGAATAACAGATTTCAATCAGGCGCACTTAACAAACAACTGTTTCCTACAGGGGTTTTACTATTTAAATGAAATGAATTAAATTTGCTTTAGGAATGCAGTGCATGGAAGCATTTTTGCAGAAAGGTTGACTCACCCGAGCAAAATCAAAGGCATATCTATAAATGAGCTTAAAACTGGTGCTGTCGTTCAGGACAGATCGCAGGTAGTCGAGCGCGTTCCTCAGCCTCTCTGTGGAGTCGCACCTGACAAAAGCAGAAAAGTGCCTTAGACATACTCTTCACTTCAACGCCTGCTCTACTGAGTACTAAGGGCACTCCAGAAAGACATGACTAGAGACAGAGAACAGCAGTCTTGAAAACAGCATGCAAAAGACAAAAAGTAGGTAACTGACGTACTGCAGAGAGCCCATGCCTCTCAGCCACTCCTGGAGAGTGAAATATCCCATACTCTGGGCATCCAGCTTCCAAGCCAGAACCAGCATCACCACCTGGGCACAAACAACAACCTTTATAGCTGCAGACATCCTTAAATAGAAGATGTGTCAGTCCATATTAAGTGACATGTCTATGTCACAGAAAACAACTGAGAGAAAACAACAAAAATAAGTAGTGACCTTGAAGTGAAACTAGGTCTGTACATTTTTGTGGGAGGCTAATTTTTCTGATTATGCCGACTGTAAATTTTTTATAAAACATCAAAAAAGTGCCTGTCTCATGTTGCCACAGCCAAAATGGTGTCAAAATTGCTCGCTTAGTTTGACTGGCAGCAAGAGAGTGAGAGAAACAGTGACAAGCGAGCAAACTGACACCATACAGATGTAACCACACTGCAAGATTTGTCTGAAAAGCCAAAATGAAAAAAATCTGCTTACATTCTCTGGCTCCACTCCAATGTCCTCACAGAACTTCTCCATGCCCTCTGGACCCACCACATCATCACAACCTATTTTAGACAGACAAGTGTGAAGCCACATATAGCACAAATTGCACATGTGGAGCTAAAAACCTACACCACTGATCAGCGAATAAATACAAACAGACCAAGAACGCGTGATGATGTGAGTGGCGTGATTGCTGGTGCAGTACTTTAAAATTATAATCTCTCACCCGCATATTCATAAAACCACTCCAAGCATCTTTTACTGGAAAATGTCTCCTCCTCGCGGATTTGTGACGTTTCATGTTTTCTGAAAACACTGCAGATGAAAAGAAAGTTTTAGCCACAAGTTCAGCAGCAACACTACAAGCACAGTACAGAAGTTGTCAATGTGATTTAGACTTTTTCTATTATAATTTTCCTAATTGTAAATTAAGACTATGCTCACATTCCTCTTTAAAAAGCGACAATAATCAAGTGCTCCTGCATAAGTGAGACAGAGACCAAGTTATAAGCATGCTACTGAAGTTTTTTTTTAGAAAATTAAAAAAAATCTTTAACAAAAAGATCACACCTGTCCTGACGACTTTTCTTGGCTGACATGTCATCTCCAGCAGAGGGTCTCCTCTTTTTCCTAGGAGGCATGGCTCTAGAGCAACAAGCTGAGGACGGAAGTGGAAGACAGAATGAAACGGGGCTACTTGTAAGTAATACATAGACGATGCATATTTGATCCTGCTCAACATGCAAGTACTGTCAAGAAGCCGGCACTCCAGCTGAGAAGGTCAGTTTTGGCAACAGTTTAATGCATGACTGTCAGTTTTTTTTATGACTGCCAAACACACAAGGACCAGCTGAATTATTACCTGAGGGGTGGCTATCCTGTCCAACGTCTTCTGTCAGGTTCTATCAAAACACATGCATGAAAACACCACATGTTTGTGAGTAGGACACACATGTACACAGTGTACACTCACACATATGAAACACACAAAGTGCCAATATGTATTTACCAGCCTGTGCAAGGTGTGGTGGATCTTATGGATGCTGGCCAGTGTAGTCAAGTGGGAATTCAGCTGAAAATCTATTTCAAAATAAAAACAAAGACGGCATCAACAACTCAAACACACACGACCTCCTGCTCCTGACCAAACTTGGAAGCTTGGTACAAGGGTACAAGAAGGTGACATCATCATAGCACCGACAAGAACCTATGATTTCAGCTTTGGTCGATAATCAATCAAATCTAAAATGACTCTCGTCTGATTTCAGCTTCAAGTCTTCCAGAAAGCGACAGAAAAATAAGGTGAAATCTCACACGGATGAGGGAGTGACTCTCTGCATTCCTCGAAAGACATGCAAACTCGAAAATATCTGATCGCGCATGCTACCTCGTCTCCAGATGTCATCTATGCATTCCCGTTCACAAGCTGTCATCAAACACCGACGCTTTTCATTTATTTCCAGAGGCCAAAACCGGGCTAAAAAACACACAGCCGAGCAGATAGCACTAGCTGCATACCTAAAATAGCAGTGCAGACGCGCAACTTGCACAGAGTTTACAAAGTATCTAGAGAGTTGGGCGTCTGGGCGTTGTAGTCCATTTCCTGCAAAGAGCCCATTGGACGCTCGGCTCCGGTTGGACTACTAAACTACAACTCCCAAGCCTCAACAAACAACTACTTCTTTCAGACCCCTCTACCCCCCAACATTTACCCCAACTGATTGAATGCATTTTACATTGTTTTAAAAAAATCTAACATCATATGCTAACTGGCGCATAAGCATTGCGCAGACGTTTTGCAGCAGCTGGTGTCGGTGCCGCAAAGCCGGACAGCGCTGCAGCACCGGGCAATGAAAGATGTTTTACACAACTGCGTCACAATTTTCATTCTCTGTAATAGTCCGCAGTTGACCAGAAAATTGACCTATTTCCAATGGCCTTACGTTGATTCCAAGTTTGAGCTGAAACGCGCAGTGCATCCTGAGCAGTGATGAATATAAAGATCACAACGCAACCGATTACCATCGAAAACCAGGTGAATTTAACTGAGATCGGCTGCATTCAACTGGGCACCGCTAAAGCTACACGAAAAAACAACTTCGGGAAAACTGCCGAGTCAAATTTGACCCCCTGCACGTTCAAAACAACTGAAATTACAGCAGCTATCCTTCCTTTGTTGTCGCCCAAGAAGCACTAGCAAATACAAAGAGAGCAGCAAATAGCACGGAATTCATTCGTTCCCATCAAACCCCACAGAAGCACCGGCTCAAAGTAGAGGTAGAAACACAAAGCGGCTGTTTGCTTCTCTAAGACAAACTGCAGCATCCGTGAAGGGTCGCATTTTGATGCAGAAAAGCCTCTATAACGTTACTACTTACTTGCCGCATCAGAGTGCATTTTTATGAAACATACAACTGACTGAGGGAAGTCCGCAGACCGGCCAATAGGCGGGCCTTGTCGACGCAAACCACGCCCGCGGACTATGATTGGAGTTGAGCCTGTTTGGTCTCCGCCTATATTCGCTGTCGATTGGCTGTTCGTGGTGTCATGTCTCGAGAAGGCGGAAAAAGAAATAGACCCCTCCCATATAAGAACATCATTGGTCAGAGTTCCCAAACAGGCTTCGCTACCCCCGCGATTTATTGGTCGAGAGGTTTTTATGAGCACGTCACTCACCAGAATTTCCTCGTGCAAGTCTGAAACCAACCCACGATGGAATTTGATTGGTCGGTTCGGTCATAAGTTGACCTCCCACTGTGGCCGCTCTTCCGGGTTCGTTCACTGTCAACTCAGGCGGGCGGAGGTTGGTGGTGTGTGTTTGTTTAATGTGAGTTATGACTCATGTTATGATGGGATGGAGGTGTCCTACCGAAACAGACAAAGATTATCTTCTCTGTCCCTGGCGGAAGTCTAGGATGTGAGCAGAGGTCCTGTCTCAAAGTTAGCTGCTGTGTAAAGTTTAGCCACCGTGCTAGAAATCTTATTAATCAAAACTAGCTTATACTCCCAAATGAAGCTACATTGTTGGTCCTTAATTTGTTTTTTAATATCAGTAACATTGATATGAATTGTCTGACTTTGGACAACTGGTCGTCTAGTTATCCAGTACTCTGTACTGAAGATTGTACTTAGACACAAGTTGACCAGTCTATTAACAAAGACCAGCTCCCTGATTGCCACCATTTTCAGTCATTTCATATTAACTTCAAGGTGGATCTGGGTTTGCTGTAGTGTCTCATGATTCCATTAATATATAACCATTCCTACTGTATCTGTAGATACCTGCAGAAACTGTTGTAGTGGCAATAATGTTATCAGCAATTTACAGCAGTGAAATGTATTTCTGCGTCTTGTTCTAGGCCTACTTGTTATATTCCGATAAGGAAATACTGTACTTTTAACATTACATTATTTTGACGGTTACAGGTACTAGATTTTACATACAAAATATTATCATCTCAATGAATATGATGCATAGATTAAACTACCCACCAGTATGTGAAATAGTTTATATTACCAAATCAACCAGCTATAATACCAAAATGCTGCTTATACATTAATGCATAATCTAATATTGTAATATATGGGTAAGTGATTCTGTGTTTTGATACTTTAAGTACTGTACTGTTACTAAATCTTTACTTGTAGTGCAGTATTTTTACACTTGTGGTATTTCTACTTTTTGTTAAGTAAAGGATCTGAATACTTTTTCCACCCCAGGTAATTTATTTTTCTTTCATTTATTTTTATTCATGAATAATATCAGCAAATGCTTTATTTTCAAATTTAGGTTGTTTTTCGACACCAACTACACAATTACATTTACATTTACTACAGTAACAGTTTTAAAATGTAAAAAAATATGTTGGACCGGAGAAAGTTGCCGTTCTTTGGCCGTGACAGCCGCTGGTTATACTACTTCAAAGAGGCTGACTTTTGACTGAACATTTACTACACTGGGCGGTGCTTTTACTGTGCTGGGCACTTCTTCAGAATTTGTGCTTTGTATACAAGAAAATAATAGTTTGGAAATAGAAGAGCAAAAGTGAAATGACAGCTTGCTCTTTCAATCAATCAATCAATCAGACTTGAACAGCACAGTGAATCCATAGCAGTATTAGGGAAGCTGTGACTCTGATATCACTGCACTTCATGCCAGTGGTAATAAAACATTCTTTGATTTCACTTCTAAAAACCATGTTTCTGTTTTTATAACACAGCCAGTCCCTGACCTGGCATAAAAGAAAGAACATGTACTCCAAATAAAGGTTTGTCTTACTGTACAGAGGTGAGCCTAAACTGGAACATTGTAAGCCATAATGTGTGTCTGTCATTTCAATTTGTATGACTAAGTTTTTGTCCATTCTTTTACAATATGTTAAATTTTAAATACAAACAGAATTATTGAATTATCCAATTTTATTTTTCATGCACTTCTATACCTTAAGAGTTCATTCTTACTCAATGTCTTATTTGTTTTATTTTGAAAAAAAAAACTATAAGGAACTGTGCCTGTTTTTTCAAGTGGGGCGGAGTTATAAAAATAGTCCAGGGAGGGGCAATTACAACTGGATAGATTTCAGGCACGGAGAGAGTGGAATTATACTGTACATGCCTGAGAAAGTTGCACAGTTTGGGTCCAAACTAGATTACTGGAAGCCCCTACGTCATGAGTTCTGAAACAACTGGACAGACTATAACAGTGAAGACAGAGGAAGCAGCAGCTGCTGCTGCTGGTCCAGCTGCAGTGAAAGGAGGGTGGAAGGTGAGAGGCAACAAATAATTTGTAGTGGACAATGTCTTTTATTGTGAGACAGTGTGGTACAGATGTGATACCTAACCTGTCCTGTGTGTCTTACAGTGCCCTATGAGTGATCCTCATATTCACAGAGATGACGTGAGAAAGATTTGGAAAGAGTGTCAGGATGAGAGCTTCTGGTACAGAGGTACCGTCTTCAGTTGACACACACACCTTACTAATGTTATCATTGTAGCAAACAGACAAACCAACAAGTCTGTCAAATGACTCGAGGTGTGAGACCACACTATGTGGCTGGCTTTGGTATATTCTTTCATTTGGTTTGCACAAGTCTTTTGTCGTCGCAGCATTGAGGCAGGGCTCATCCAGCAGTGCCCTGTTTACGCAACGCCATGTGTTTACATTATTCTCTGTTGAAATCAGTCCTTAAAAAACACCCTTGTATAGAGATACACAGTTACATTAGAAATGCTTATTTTCTGAGCCTACTTTCTCTTCTTTTGCTCTGAATTCAGTGAAATATTTTGACCATGCTGTTAAGTTACTATGGCAGTTTAGGTTGGGTGGAGCTGAGCAGGGAGTGTCCTTAGGTCACTCAAATCCATATACCTAACTAAATCCTTAAAAATTACCTGCTCCAACAGGTGTAACAAAACTAACAAGAGATGTAGTGATGTGTCACTTATACACACCCTCTAATACCACTGTCGGACCAGAACTACTAACAAGGTTAAAATTACTCACATGCTTTAGTGAATGGCAGAAAATACTGTGGCCAGGATTGAGAGCATAAGCTGCTGGAGCTATCTTGACTAGCTACGATTAAGATTCCACAAAGTGAAAATGATCCATGTTTTAGATGTCAACACTTTGTCTTTAACCTCTATCTGTGTCCTTCCACTCGCTGTTAGCCATGCAGCTGCTGTTTGACTGAACAGTCACAACAATCAGTAGTTCCTGAATTAGAAGTCATTCTGGTCCTTTCTCTCAGATTAGGTGGATGATTTGCTGAGTTTTACTATTTGACGGGATAAAGTTCATTCAAATTGAACTCAAGCCAAACAAGGAAGGATCAATCCATGACAGGAACTGATTGAGACGATATGTATTTGAGGGCGTAATGATCATTTCACTATAAAAAGGTAACCCTTCTGTCTGTGTTGCCTCCTGAATAAGACTCACCTGTCTGGTCAAATTCACTCATTTACCTGGTCCCCTGTCCTCCCCTTGTCTGTCTATTGATACCATACTGTGCTTTTTACAGTACTTTACTGTACTATAGAATTTTACTTAATTGAACAATCTTTGCATTTATCTTGTTGTTATTTATTTTTTCCATCGTGATTTATTAAATAGGAAAATGGAGGTACTGGACCTTTAAATCTTGAATGCCATACTAATTATTTCTACTAATAAAATATGTTATTTGAAAAAGGAATTGAATGAGACTTGCTGGGGTGATTGTAGTATTTAATCAGTCAAGAAAAAAAATCACCATTGTGTGCCTACTGTTAGGTTTACAGGGAAAGTTGTATGGATAAGTTAATGATTACACCTTGATTCTGTATGTCTCCATAGATCTCTCACTGTATGACTTTGATCAGCTCCAGACCTTATCTGACTTTGTTTTATTTCTGTGTTCAGCTCTTCCCTTCTCTCTGGGTAGCATGGCTGTCACTGGCGGTCTCATCTACAATGGTAAAGCACTGACATTCAGACCCTCTTCTTCCATCACAGCATAATGATGCATGTTAAGCAGTCTTTTCTGTAATCATCCCATTTAAGTTAAAATTTATTTCCATACAGGCACCTGGAAATCATCAGTACGATTTGGTCCCTTTCCAAAACTAGCAGGTGTGTAGCATACAGTACTCTAGACTTCAGTTTCTAAGTAACACCTTCAACTATTCCTCATCAATCATTGGTCCCTAACTATGATTTTTTTTCAGTTGCTGGGATCCTTGGTTATGCCGTGGGGAAGGCTTCTTATGCTGGAACTTGTCGAAGGAAGTTTCAGGAGCTTGGCCATGGGGATAGAGCAGGATCTGGACCCTGGTCTGAGGGAGGTCGCTTTGGACCTTTTAAGAACTCTGGTCATGGACACAGGTGAGTGACACTGAATTTGAAGATTATTATCATTTTGTCATGGCAGAGGCTTATCTTTGAGATATGTGATACTGTGTTTAAGTAATAAGTTACTATTGTGCACAGATTCTGTTCAGAGCAGATGTGTTAATCTAAAGAAGATATGAGTTTAACATAACATTCTTTGTACAGATTAAAACCAAAAACCATACTAGTTATTCCCTCCTGTACCTCAACTGACCACCAACTGTCATCTTTGTACCGCAACACTTCTGCTTAAATAGATTTAAATAATATAATTAATGAGAAATTTCCTTACAGTTCTGCATGTCACTGATCAGAATATTATCCCAACAGATGCCACCATGTGTGTGAAGAATGTAAGAAAAAAGCTGAAGCTGCACCAGCAGAAGAAGCAAAAAGTTAGAGGTAAATGAATCGTTAAAAACAGATTAGTGCACAGTCTAGATAAATTGGCTCAGTTGTAACTAATTGAAAATGCTCATACTCACAAACATATGAAATAGCAAATCATAAATGAACATTTGCAATACATCCTTAAGCATTTATGTGCTGGTCCATATTTCAGTGCAGAGCTTTGTACATTAACACACTCTTGTTTAAATAACCTGTATGAACTGCTTGTGTATTCCGTTTTGTTTTTCAGCCTCATCAGAAAGACTGAAGACTGACTGTCAGCGTGGATCTCCCAGTTGCAGCTTTTCTGTTTCTTAAATGACACAAACTATACAAATAAAATATTATTTGTCTAAAGTATATTTTAATGTCTTGATAAAATGCCCATCATATTCTGACAGGAGAAACTATGCAGAGAATTGCCACTAGGGGGAGCTACTATCCTTTCATTTAGTGATAATTTGTAACTTGCAACAAAAGGATAAAACAAGAAACAAAGTCATTTGGTTTAATTATCAACTGCGATATACTTTTGCAAGACAACCAATCAGAAAGAATATTACTTACAATGTTCAAAATTTTTTAGCATTTTTTACCAAGGAGCAATTTAGGCCATTTTAAGGCCACAATGGGACATGCAATAATGTGTAACATGACATTATAATATAATAATAATAATGATAAACTAACATAGAAATATTAGAAAATGTTATTGCATACCTTTGTGAACATCATTATATACAATGACTGCAGTGTAACCAAGAACCCCAATCCTTTTGGGGACAGTGATCTCAGCAGAGTTTTAGTTAACTGAGCGATGGCAAAAAGTTTCTTTTCAGGTCTCGAATCATCCAACTAACAAAAATTAAGAAGCTTTATCAGCCCTAAAAAAATTGCACAACAGCGCAATATATAAACACAGTTACTTCTGGTACTGTATGTACGATATATCCAGGTCAAACTTCAAGATGTGGTACACACAGAAACCTGAAGCTGATGTTTTGTCCCAGTTTGGAGAGTTCATAGCACAGAAGCAGATCAGAGATGTTTTGATGGATTTTGGCCCTTTGAGCTTTATAATAGGTAAAAGTGTTTTAAACTTAATCCTTTGACATATGTAGCTGAGTAAAAACAATAAAAACTCAAGCAGCAGTGCTCTGAATGGACTGTAGCTGTCTGATTTGTTTTGGCGAGTCCTGTAGAGACACCATGACAGTACAAATACATGCAAAATAAAGATTGAATAGAGGTCAGTGAGGCCTGACCCTTGGGGAACTTTTGTCCTTTTAAATATGTTATTACCATTATCTTCCAAATAGGACTGGACAAATTTAGGACCGTGCCGGAAAACCCAACCCAGTTTACGAGCCTGTTTAATAATATAATATGGGTGACAGTGTTGAATGCAGCAGAAACAACCGATAACAATGCAGTATATATATAGCATATATATAGCAGTGTCAGTGCTGCAGTCTGGTTAACAGTGGTTTGGTTTGTAAAGGGCCTGTCGTTAGTAATTACGAAGGCATCTAGGTAGATTGTTCTTTTTAAAAAGAGGCTTTAGGACTTTTTCAAACTCTTCGTGAAACAACCTGGGAGACTAGAACTCTCTGCGGTAGATCTGATGCCAATGCAATTAGAATAATATAAAATCTGCAGTTAGATTATTTTAATTGTTGTAAAAAGTGCCCTGCAGGGTTTCATAGTTAGAATAATAAAAGAATGTGGAATGGTTAACTATTTTAATTGTCTAATTTTCTGAATAAAGAAAAGTGAGTTTAGGAGAGTTTGTCAGCTCGCCCACACTGGTGGATAAATGATATGATAGATAGATAGATAGATAGATAGATAGTTACTACTAATGCAGTTGTATGCAGATATAAGATCATTTTTGACTATTTATATTAATATATTATAGTGACAATTATAAAGTAAACACAGTATATAACAGTAAGATTTAGGGTAACATGGCTGTAATCATATTTAATTATATTTAAACTACTTTGTACTTATAAAGGCTAAAAAGGGGATAAAAGTGTTGCCATGAGTTTAAAATTGTAGATGTGAATTCTCTCTTTGAATTCCCTCAAGAATTTTCTTTTTTACCTTTTTTTTAAAAAAGAATTTAAGTGGTGCTCAATTATATATTTTTACGTCAATATAAAATTGTATTTAGTGCAGCTTCCTCCAAAGTGGCACTGCAGCTTTACTGAGTAGCCGCCCACACTTCCAATTGTCGGTATACGCTGGTCAGCATAAAAAGTGTACCCTAGTGAGCGTCACCCAATCAACAGGTCGTTTTCTCATGATCGACACTTATTTGGTGAAATTGAAAGCTGTATACTGAATATGGGCGTTCGCCGTCACAGCCAATCGTGATCGAGGGAGGCGGGACAAACAGCCTCTGACGGTGGAGCTCGACACCGAAACAGACTGAGAGAAAAAAAAAAAAATCACACCGCGACGCAAAATCCTTCCAATGGAGGAGGGCCGGGACGCCGAGGCTCGTTCAGCAAATGAAAAGAACGTCTGCAGGCTATAGCTACCTAGCTCAACTAAAGGGAGAGGAGACAAAAGTTGTGAGTAATGTCAGCTTTGCGAGTATCGAAGTAACTGAAGAGCCGGCGGTTGATGTCTAACGCAGTTAACGTTGTCAAGTTCCGTGATTAACTTTGCCGCTGAGGTGAACGTTAGCTTTCAACTGTGCTGCCAGAACTGGCTGCGGTAGCATCGCGGCTAAAGACGGAGTTTGGCTCCTCTGCTACTGTGAGTTAATCGCTTAGCTGCCTCGTAAGTTTAATTGGCACCGTCCAGATTCGTGTTGTCATTAGTTTTTATAGCTGCTAAATAGCTAGCTGGGCTGTTGCTATCATACCAGTGTGTTGAACTTGTAGTTGACAACTGGCTCGTCGGCTAAATCAAGTTGCTGCTGCTAGCTAGCTCAACATTAGCAGTTTGCTTAATACAGTATCAACACCAGGCTAGTTGCTAACTAAAAGCTACCATCTACGTTACCTTACTGTGTGCTGGCCAGTTTTAACATAGCTGCTTCTGTTTTTTGTTTTGTCTTTGCTAGAAATAATATTCATGTCAGACAACAAAATCATCACCAACATTGTTTGGTTTGTTCTACAAAATAACCACACACACACTTAACTCATGATTCTAGTGGGTTTTTTTAATGCACCAGATTTATTTTGGACTTAAAACAGTGGAATAAACTTGCACATTTTTGCTTCATTTTGTTTGAGGTCCCACTTTAAAAGCTGGTGTGTTTGCAGGGACTAAGCATGGTGGTTCACATGCACTGGCACAACAGTGAGAGAACTGTCAGCTTTGCATCTAGCATTCCTCTGAGGACTTCATTCTCCTTGTTCAGAGTGCATCTGACATACAATAAAGCATTTGTTCGTTTTCTGTAGAGACCCGAGCAGTGGCACTTGGATACAGACAGACAGGAATCTGGTCAGTCTGCTGTGTGGTTGGAGGTGGAGATGGCCAAACTATTTCAGCTCAAGGCACAGTGACAGAAGAAAAGTCATTTTGTGTTCACTCATGGGCCCACATGAGGTTGGATTTCGCTCTGAGTTGTGAGAACTTTGTTGTGCATATTTGCATGTATAAGTTTGAAGGTTAGTCTTATTAAAAGAAGGTGACACTAAATTTAATTCTTGCTCGTCTAATCGTGTTTGATTTTGCTGCAGTGTACCGTGTCAGTACACATAGTTTAAGCATTTTCTACGCAAGACTGTGCAATGTTGTGTGAGCCCCGGCCTACTAGATCATCAGTCTTCACAACTGGCTGATCCCCCTCCCTCCCTGCCAGGATAAGCTTCTGATGGCACTACAGATGTGTAGTGTATTCTCTTTTACAAGCACAAACTAGAGGGAATCCCCCTAGACTGTAGATAGCTATCTATCTGTGATTATCTGGGGCATGATTCCAGTGAATTAGTGTGTTTGGTTTAATCTGGTAAGACATTAATGGCATTGAAGAGTATGGGGATGAAAAACGGAGCTCTGTAAAACGCCCCCACAGTGGCCCCTCGCTAAGCTGCCCCCTGCAAGGATTAACTGTTAACTCAGCATTTCAGTGGTGACTACAAAAATATTATGTAATATAAAAATAACTCAATTCTTGATTTGGGGTTTTTTATTTAGCAATCCTGTTAATCCAGAGAGTGGGTTGTTTTTGGGTTTTGTGTTATGTTGAACTCTGCAGCAGTGATCCATTGCTGCAGTTTTCGGGTGTCATATTACCAGCAGCTTGCATACTGTCAGCTTATTTTCATCCGACTTATTTTGCTATTTGAATTTTTCTTCCCCTATACTTGGATGGTTCAGCACCTGCTTCTATGCCCCTTGACCTCTCAGCAGTTAACCTAGTTCTCTGTGGGCAGCTTCTATAGAAAACGCTGATTGGCCTTCTCCAAAACTATTTGAATTTTCCATATCATATAATATCGGCTGTCATTTATTAGGCCAGTTTACACTAGATGACTTCTTATCTAAACCTAGACCAGCCAGTTGGACCCAGGTGTGTTTGTTTGCATTTGCACATGGCTAAATTATTAACGTGACAACTGAACAAATAATGCTTTGAGGAATTGCACACAAATTTGACTGAACCACATTGAACCTTGTCGTTCAATTAAATATTGTTCCGAATCAATATCTCTGTATGACAGCACCCATTTTTATGGTCACATTGCCCTGAACTGATCATTGACCTCAATGAAAATTGTATCTTTGGAGCATTTAAGATTGAAAGGCCTGACTGTGGCACTTCAGTCTGTTTGTGGGAAATTCACACGCTACAATGAAGGCTTCCTGTGAAACAGTGAAGATAAGAACATTCATGAGCTGATAAATGGTTCAAAGTGTTGATTTTGTTCCAAACTGCTTGATAAAGCTATAAATTGAGTTGCTTCATAATGTGTAGTAGTCTACATAAGTTAACAAAATGATATGTTTTCAAACTGATTTTTGTGTGTTTCGCTGCTGGTCACCATCTGTCTGACCTTCATGAAGCTAACTTCCAAAGTCTCCTCCTCTTCTCAGTGCAGTGGACACGAAAGCACATCACTTACTCTGATTTACATGAGCTAGGCATTCTTTTCATTGATTGCACTGAAAGACTTGCCGTAATGTAGCACACAATAAGGACTGAGTCTAGCTAGAAATAACCTATAATTGAGCCCTGCTGAGGAAGATTATGCTTGGCTTTGGGAGAGAGGGTTTGGAGCATAATTGATGTTTGGGTCTGTCTTCGCCAAAAGAAACCACCCTGTCTTTGCCCTCAAGACGGCCTCAGCTGTGAGTTGCCAGTGTTTCTGCCATGTTTAGATCCTTTGATGGTACATTAGAGCTCCATATTTTCTGGCTATACATGTTCTCCGGAGCAAGGAAAAGATAAGAGGAATATCTGTTGAAACATGCAAAAAGGTGTTTGTTTATGCACTTCCCTTCTCAGTCGGAAGAAGCCAGTAATGTTTCCGCTCAAGAGGTAGTGATTACGACAGGGCCAGGCCTGTCATTTAGTGCTGGAGGGAGCCAGATATAGGCTATTCCCCTTTGTCCAATTTACTGCAGCACATTGCCTGTTTGTGAATATGAGCTAGCCTGAATTCTTCAAGACAAGTACAGCGAATACATTGCGTTAGAGACTCTTGTGTTTGTTTTCAAAATTTTCATATGCAGCTGTGATTCATTTATAAGGTGAACTTGAAGGAAACTGTGCAGAAGTGTTGCAGACTACTGGAAGTTGATATGTGGCAGAATGCTGAAGGGAACACAGTGAAATGAGACGGGACAATCTGGCCTTTGTCAGGGATATCTCTTATTTCCTGGATGGGCTATCAGCCTCCTATTTGCAGCATCCTTGCTGTGTGCTGGAAATTGCAGTGCGATGTTGGATGAAGCAAAGTTAACCATTGATCAGATCAGCTCTTCTCTGCTGACCTTTAGCCCTTCTCGCATGTTGCAGTTACACCAAAATGTACAATGTTTAAACTAAGCCATGCACAGATCTACCAATTTGTTAGAAGAATTATCAAGCTCTGTTAAGATATGAGATATGTTTTGGCACTGCCAGAGAGATGTGTGTGTTTCAGAGCTTAAATATAGAGCAAGAGCTTAGTCTGTGGCTGTATTTGCTACAGCATTCAGGATGTGCACAGGGTTTGGCTTACCCTTTCTGTGGTCGCACTTTTTCGTTTTTTGGAGTCACTGAGTTGGAACAGGAAGTCAGATGTATTATTCACAGGTCTGTCAGCGTGAGAAGCGAGTGATTGCATCTGAGAATTTTTCTTTGCTGTGTTTGTGGTGGGTGGGATAAAGGTACGTGCGATGTCGTTGTGACATGACTTTTAGGCCGTCAAGGTTTTTTTTATTGTTTGGTTTTGTTTTGACTTGATATCTTCGCTGACCTGTTCTCACCATCTGTCCGCAGTGCTAAAGTGGAAGTTCTCACACCTCAAATTCTGGCTGCTGTGTGACTCAGTGGCTTGTTCTTCCTTCCTTTGTTTCAGTTTGATAATGGTTAGTCTCTGTACTTGCTCTCTTTATTTATGCCACTCTCATGTCACTGGAATATGTTTCCGTATTGCACACTGCCCTTGTTTACTTTTTCAGAAAAGTTATGCATATGCTATGTTCTTCTGTGACAGATGGTAACAATGATTTTATGACTGCATATGAGGTTACCTGACTATAAAAGGAGCCCCTCTCAGCCACGATGATGATAAACTGGAAGTAAAGTACAGTTTTGGAGGCTCTGATCGCTTATGTAACTGCCTCTTGGATGTAGTGTGTAATCTTCAGATTATTACTCTGCTCAGGAGGAGGTTTTAATCCTGTCCCAGCACAGAGCAAACCAGGCTGAAGCCAACATTAGATCAACCTATCACTTTGCTGTGACCAGGACTGGACTGCCCAACAGCACTCCGCCTCTACAGCCCTGTCGTCGTACAGGATGTTGTTCTGTGTCAAAGCAAACCATCACTAAGCGCAACTTGAATAAATATAGAATCATATCTCTGGATTGTTGAGGTGACTGAAAAAGGCACACTGGCTTTAGAAGACATTATTTCCTATGTTAACAAGAACCAAGAATAAGAATAAATAATGAAAGCTTATTATGTTGATGCTTATGTGTTAATGTTTTGTGATCAAAGGTTTATTGGATGTCACTTAAATTTAAGGTTTAAAGAGGATATTTTGGACTTATTGAATAGTAAGTGTTGATAAATGACTGAGGTGGTTGGTGTGTCTGTTTTCTTGTCACTATTTCGTTGTTAAAGACATGATTTCTGTGCTCTCTTGTTTCAGATTCTTGTGCATTGAACTTGTGGACCCTCCTTTCTCCTTCCAGTTACAGTCCCTGCTCTATGGCCTTAAGGTACGTCACACGGGTTAAGTGGGTAGTTCTCTGATGTGCAGTGTGGTTTAGGTTTTACAGAAACTGCGAGCTAAGTAGTGTGGGAATGAACAGGGTGTTGGATTAATCTCTTTGTTTGTTTTTGCTGAATTCTGAAAGTAGCAGTGGAATAAAAAGTAGAATTGTCAGTCTTTTCTAGCTGTCTAGCTCAGTTATTCTGATACTCCATATAGGCTCAAAGTTTCAAGTAGTGTTTCCATCTACAAGTACTGCTTGTGTGTGTAATGTATATTTATGAGACCTACAATATGACATAGACTGTTAACATGGTGAAGCAGAGGCTGCTGGTTTGTCTCATACCCTGTCACAGCAAAGTGACAACTGTCTTTGTATAGATGAGTTTGCATGTGAATAGGTCAACATTATAACTAAAGCACGCAAATGAATAAGAAAACCAGTCATGTAAAAATTCAGTGTGAGAATCAGATGATAAAATTAACATCCGATGCACCAACGTTCTGTAGATAATTTCCCTCACAGTGCGCAGAGTGACGCTTTTCTCAGAAGGAAGAAATGGTGTGTTTTTATCAGATTAAAATAGCATGCATGTCACCATTGATTAATGAAATAAAAACAAACCAAAAAAAACAAGAAGCAGAATGTCTCATGTTTATTATCATCACGTTATCATGTTTTTCAGTCTCGGTAGCCGCCCCCCTCCCAAATGTGACTTGACCACACTATGTACAAAGAGCAACTAGATTGAGCTGGTTAATGGCAACTGGTGCTTAGGGAACCTTCTGTCATGTGAGACTGCACACTGATGTGCGCAAGATATGTAGAGGAAGTAGAGCTGGGGCAATTTTATAGTAGCTCTAAATGTAAAATACAATATTTAGATAATGATTACACAGCAATAGTCTGGTGTAATCATCCAACACACCTTCTTGTCTCATAAACTGGGTTTAGGTGTGAGGCACATCATCAGCTACTAGACAAGTTGTGTCACCTAAGGTGAATTGGGGCCTTATTGCTGTTAAGGTGAATTTCATACTTCCAATACATATAGATTAGTAAAGCGTCAGTTTTTACAACCAGTAACATACTGCGTTGGTTGGTGTAATACATGTAATATGGTGAACCTGTTTTTTTTTATTTCAATTTTTGGCAGTATATAACCCTTAGTTGCAACTGTAGTATTGGTCAACATTCTCAAAAAATATTAGGGTAAAAATGTCATGATGTCATAGTTAAGTCATGTTGCTTGAGCAAGGATCTGTAAAGGTTGTTGAAGTTGAGCTGCACTGGTGTGTTCTCTGAATACTGTTTTTGCATATTACTGCGGCCTCTGGGTGACTCACGTCATCTCAGTGTGGTAATCGGTCAAGACAGAATAGGGGATAATTTTGATGCAGGGTCTGGTCAGGCCACATTCTCACATTCTTCAGCAGTGACGACCAAGATCTCTGTGGGTTGCCTCACAACTGTCAATCAGGACAGGGCAGAACCAGCTTGACATCTTTGTCCAGTATCTGAATGTTGAACGTTGCACTTCTTGTTGCTGTTTGCAGATGGAAAAAAATGTCTACAAACTTAACTTGTAGGTTCCCAGACCTGAAAAGACAAAGTAGATAGACAAAGTAGTAATCTGCAGTAATCAAATGGAGTCTGTGAGTTGCAGAAGGTATGTTATAAGTTAGGTCCATTTAATCTGACTGTGTAAACCCTATTGTTGTTAACCTCTATAACTTAACACATCTATAAGAAAAAAAATATTAATATGTACAGTATGTAACCAAGCAAGCATCACATCTGTGAAACTGACAGGACAAGATCCATTTCTCTAACTGTAGAGAACTGTTAGGGGAAGTGCAGAAGGGTGGCACCGCTTCCATGTTGAATACTGGACAGATGTGTGCATGTCTTTCAAGTGGTGTGTTTGTTGTGGCACACTTTGGTATACACACATGCACACTGTTTTGAATATTTAAACATTTACATTTGGGTTGAAATCAATGAATGTAGTTGTTATCAACTGAATATCCAGAACACTGTAACTTAGGAGAGCAAGTCTTAGCCAGGAAATAAAATCTTAAAATTTTATTTGAAATTATGAAATTAAGTTAGTAGTGCCGTGGTAACTCAGTAAAACATTATTCATATAAAGTTGCACCAAGGCAGTCACATACAGCATGAGCAAAAATGTAATTTTCTGGCTTTATAACTACAGGATGCACTTGAGAGCTTGAGAGGATTGTAACCTTGATAGTGTGCTAGCTGTTTGAACCATTAGAGGGCAGTGCAGCATTGTTTTGATAATGTGCTTACCTGACATGGCCCTCAAACTGTTTACTGACATCAAGTGGTGGCGTAGCAGTGCAGAGACCCAGAGAAGTCAACATGACTGTCGTGGGGCTGTGCTGACAGTGTACTGACCAGTCCCCCAGCTGACTGTAAAACGGACTCTGAGTTCTGGGCCCCAGCCCACTAGTTTTCCTGTTTTCTGCTGCTTGAAAGCAGAACAAGGCAGAGGCGGGTGGGACCCAGAATGGCATAGGAACGCTGCACATTGTTCGCAGAGCTTCCTCTTCCACATTCCTGGGCTGATTGGGATCTGGGCCTCCTGTGCAGGAGCATTGTTCTAACTCAACAGCACCGCAGACCTGGCCCCAGCAAACCACAGCTGCCTCCACTGGCCATTGTGGTGCTCAGGCCGGGTGATGGCTATCTTTGCCTCATCAGTCATCCCTCTCTCTGTCTCTTTGACTCATTTAGTGATTCTTACCAGGATCTGCTGCCTCAGCCTCTCTGGGTCTTTGCTTAGGCCTCAGTCTTGCACTATTCCAACAAATGTCCTGCCTTGTAACTTAAAGCAAATTTTCATATCCTTTTGCAGTAGTATTGTAGAAATGTTTGCATATTCAAAAGGCTACAAACTAACTACAAATCAGTTCTTATTGTGAAGGCGTCTGTGGTCTGTCATCCTTTAGAGCCCTGTGCTTTTATAAGTGGGCCTAAATGTTGTTTCCTTTGTATGAGCTCCTTTCTCTGTAGATTATGAAGCTATGGAGTGAATTTACCAATAAACAAATGTAATTTTATAAGTAAAAAAGAGTGCATTCTGTTCATCAACATTTTGACAGCTTTGAACAAATGGACTGACTCCAACTTTTTTTTGCAAAAGTGTTGGTGAGCCAGCGTCCAGCTCTAACAAGCTTTCTGGTGGTTTGCCATCAAATCTTGCTGAGCAATTTCTTTTTTTCTCTGCAATTTGGGTCTTGTCAGTAGATTTCAACAATTAGTTTGTGCTGCTGGATGTGATTTCTGCCAGCTGGTCTCTAGGGGGCAGAGTTTTCGCAAAACTGCTGCACTGCTGCACTGCATTTATCATTGCATTCTTCCCCTTTGTGCGTACTCTGCAGCTAAAGTTTGATACTGGATAGATGTCATAAAAAGGCATGATTGAAATGAATGAATAACATGTTTGTAGGCAGGTATTCTCAGAAAGTCCTGCAGGAATTGAATGGTGAGTGTTGTATGTGAGTGGGCTGCTGAGACTCCCCGAGACTCAACCATAAGGTCAGTGTGTGGCTGCAGAACACTATGACATAAAAGCTGCAAAGCTGAGTTTGAATTCCCATTGGGTTCTCTAGCTTTACCAGCTCTTTTGCATTACACTTAGTCACTTAATTCAGTATTAGGACCAAAATGCTTAATGGAGTCTTAATTAGAGCAAGATAAAGTAAGTATTGTGCTGTTTCGTGTTTCCCAATTGCTTTATTGTGGTGCATAGTTACGATGAATCAGCAGAAAAGTCCTATCTTAAGGTGTTTTAACAGCTTGCTGCACACTGGTGCTACAGTCATCTTTAATGTTTGTGGAGTCTTACAGCTTTGTGTTACTATTGAGGACTGGTTATGTTGGTGCTTAGATCGCCTATTAATTTTTGCACTCAGTCCCAGAGAACAGTAAATTGATGATTTCTTCAGGCAGTGAGCTTTTATAAGAGTCAGCACAGTATAGTCCCTCTCACTCCTTAGCTAGGGATATTTGGAAGGGTTTGAGTTTGCTGCAGGTACAAGCTGTGCAGCCAAGCAGAGCACAGCAGTCTGTCATCACCCCGTTTCACAGACCCCCATCACTTTGCTCATTCTGCTTCTCTTCATAATAGCTCAGCACAGTCGAGCAGAAGTGAAAGCCAGGGGAGGGGTGCTCTTGTTATATGAGTAAGTTAGCAAGAAAGCAAACAAGCATTTGTGTTCTTGTATGAATGCTAACAAGTAACACCATTCCGACAACGATAAGGGCTATCAGAAAATGCAGGCGGGCAAGTGTGGGCTGCTCCGCAGAGCGTTCTGACTTCTTATAGTGTCTGTCAATCTTCTTCCTCCTCTCTTGGTCTCTTTCACTGGTGAGCAACACAGGCCAGCAGGGTGTGGCTTGTGTCGTCTCTGTTGTGATTGGACGGTGGCCCAGGCTTGTGTTATCTCCTGTGGAACATGTTCCTAGTCCCACCCCAGATAGTGCCTGGCACTCAAACATAGCCCTACCCACTCACAATTACATCACGACCCATGAAAAGTGCCATGTCTGTTTGCGTTCTCCGTTCACTGTGAGCAGACAGGTAATGCTGCGGCGTAAGAAGTTTCTCACTCTGTCATGTTGGCGAGCTACAGTAAACAGCTTCTCCTCTACTAGTTAGTCCAGGCAAACAACTTAAGAAAGCCCTGACAGGTGGTGTCTCTTCAGGTCTGTGAGGGTCCACACATACAGGCCTTGACAGTGAGTGAATGTGTAGCTGCAGCATGTAGGTAGCAGCTGGAGACGGGGACTGTACTCTGTCTGCTTGCTTGTCTCTAAATGGGGCAGATGAGGCAGACAGGTAATTTGTATGGGAGAATGGCATGTCACAGGCTATTGGACTACGCACCAGAGTGAAAGACAGAGAAGGTCTTGTCGAACATGGAGTTTCTGAAGAGCCTGGTTCCGGGTGTCATCTCAGGGGAGGGGCCCATTGAACACAGTGGAGCCGTGCACAGGGATACGGGTCCACGTCTTCTTCGCATGAAACGACTAGGCCTGCTAGTCATGGGACAGACCATTGATGAGGATCCGGTAGATCCGATGATGGAGGTAGATGCAGAGATCGGCCCCTCCAGGCCTGCCCGCACTAACCGAACCCGCCTCAAAGGTACAACTGAATCAACTGCATATTGATGCAGTAGTTATCTATATAGATTTTATGTTCATCTGCTGATTAACAAGATCACTTCATAGGTGCTTTTTATAATTTACATTCTTAGTTCATTGTGTGTTAAGCTTCATTAACATATAACCAAATCTGGGCTTTACCCCATCCCCACTCACTTTATGCATACATGCTAACATGCACGTACATACACTGTATAGATACTGTGTACTGTATGCACACACTTAGGTTGTGCAATTACCTATGTGTTTTCATTTGGTGGCAGGGGAGCTAGTGCATTACAAAGCTCAACGGTCAATATGTGAGACAGAGACATCTGTGCTGTGCTATGCTCATATATTCAAGCACATGAATGTATAAGATTCAGAGAAATGGAGAATATAATGCAGCCTACAGATGACATCATAGTCTCAGTTACATTAAACTAATGCAGAGTCTAATTTAATAAAAAGATCCAATATCAACTCCTCAAAGTGAGAAAAAGAAGGAGGTGTAATTGTCGTACATGGCAGCCCTGGTCCGATAATAGTAACAACACAACATAATGAGCAGCTGAGTTTATCTACAGTAGATGATTACTATTTTGAGGGTATCCGTAACGTTATCTTTCCTTACAGTCCACATAGCAATGCTTTTGTCAGGAGAAAGAACGTCTGGTTTTATCAGGTCCTGTAGTCAAGTGACTTGCGCTGACAAACATCATGCTCATTATGTTTTTCGGCCTAGTTAGCCGACCCCCTCCCTTAAATGTGACCTCACAGAAGTATTTTAACAGTAGCTGAGTGGCAGCTGGTGGTGGGGGAGCCCTCTGTCAGATGTGTGAAGGGAACCAACACACTACACTGGCTGGAGGAAGAAGAGTTTACGCTGGACTAGAGGCTGCTGTATTTTTGTTCTAAATGTAAATGGATTACCACAACAAACTGTTTAAGGCTTTTACAAAATTCATGAATACATTTTGCAAAAAAATAATTAAACGACAGAAAGTTTTTAAAATGGCAGTGGCTTCAGAAATTGACGCTTATCTTTAATTGTCACTAGTCAACACAATTGGCAACACACACACTAATCCATATTATTAATTCTAACCGTTGACTACCTGTGGTGTGAAAGGCATTGCTTGCAGTGATGTACCTCCAAAGTATCATTATCACAATCTGTAGCTCTACAGGGATTTTTAGCTTATTTTAGAGCATTGTTTTGGTTTCACATCCCTCAGTTTTACTTTATGATTTGTTCTCCCTGCTCTCATTCACCCAGTTTCCAGCAGCAAGAGCAGACTTCAGACTCATGTCACCTGCTCAGCAGACAAATTTAGCGAACCTATAGCCTGTTGTTTTGCTGGGGTTTTTTTGTTTTTTGTTTTTTACATATATCCACGCATGACATACACACCCTGAAACAAAAGACCACTGCAATGACTATGGCATGTATCCCTGCACTGTTTAGTTGATCCGGTCTTACGTCATGCTGGCCGATGAGACTGTACTTGTTGCTATTGGGTAATGGGACTAGGTAAGGAAAGCTGTGATCCAGGTTATGTTTTCATATCATATCTGAGTTATTCCACTAGGTAAGTGTGCAATGTATAGCCATATGAAATAGGAAAAAATAAACACATTAAAATTAAAACTCAGTATCTGCAGAGTATTAGAGGACTCATTTTGTGACCTGCTACTCTGGAATTTGTGGCACAAGTTTGAGACTTGAGGTTCTGAACTATGCGTTGTGCTGACAGTGTTAATCTTTCACAGTAGGTCTACTATTGTGTGTATGGATACAGTAGTTAAAGGTTTAGTAGATGTGTGTACACATATGAATTATGTGTCCATGCAGGCCAGCCAGTTTGCATCAGCAGTGGGGTGGTGACTTGTCGTCAGTCTCTCTATGGCTTTTTCGTAGCGCTACCTGTCAGAGCACGCTTGCTCCCTGTTTGCTCGTGGCTAAAGCATGTCTGTGCTCTCCCTTCAGCTCTACTCACCTAGCCTCTTATCCTCTAAGAATAGGACTAGACAAGACAGTTAGTTAAACTAACCCACAATAACACTGATAGGCTGAGTTTTATTTGTCCCCACTGGTTTGGAGCCTTGGTCAGCTGTGAAGACAAAATCATTTTTTCAAACCAACTCTACTGGCTCAACTCAACTAAAAGACAGGGAGAAGACTTTTCTACAGACTTGATTGGGATATCATTTTCAAATCTTTCCTTTCTTTCTTTCCAACTAGGAAACATCCGTCATATTAGAAAAATCTCCTTTTTTCATCATGCTGGTGGTGGCAGAGGTCACAATGGTGAGTTATGTAATAAAGAAGTGATGCGATGACTACAATAGTTGTGGTAAGACCATATATAGCGGTGGTATTCTGATGCATTCATACCTCAGGATAATTTACCCTGTGTTTAAATCAGCAGAGTGCCACACCCTTGGTGCAGAACTGGCATAGCCTGAGTTGGCTTTGAAGGTGGTGCTACTCTTTTCTTTCTTTCATTTGTCTTTCTTCGCCCTCAGTGACATCACCCTGTTGCTGGATGTACAGCTGAGTTTTTGGGAAGGGTTTGATTGGGGCGGTATTTGGTTAATGGGTGCAGCAGGTTTCCTGTTTGTGATTTGGGAGTGTTTGGAGCATGTGACTGAACATGAGCGTGCACTGATGGGTTGTGCTTCTGTAATGAAACATGTGCATGTGATTTCTGTCTGAACACTCCATAGGGTGTGTATCCAGACAAACTTACTCATCGAGTTTCTTAAATAGTTATTAGCCAACCGTAGTGAAACAAACCCTGTAATGGTGCAGCTCAGTGCAGACTCGGCACTTAGTGGGAATGTGGTGTCATAGCTGGGAAGACAAATGCCATGAATCATTGTTAGTGCTCTTTCTCCGACCAGCTCTCCCAATAAATGCTCTTCCATAGTGAACAACTTGGAGACAGCTCATTTGAAGAAGTGCTATGAGTAATGAGCTGACCTTTTTGTACCTGTGTTAAGATGAGTTTTAATTCAGATTTGCCTGGTGTTCTGCTCTGTCATTCCGCAGAGACGACATACTTCTGACCTAAGAATGACTCTTTGCTGAAATGAGTTGCCTCTCTTGATTTTCAGGGCAAACCTGAGAAATGAGTTTCAGAGGAGGAAGGCTCTGTCATTGGGTTTTAATGTGTGTGTGGTTTGTGCAAGGAGTTATTTATAAAGATGTTTTTGATTATTCAGAGTAAAACAGCCTCAGAGCATTATACTGTGGAACTTGGCCAGGAAAACTCTCTAATCACTATGTGTGTAAAACGGTTTGAAACCTCAGTTTAAATGTGCAGAGATTGTGTCTTAATAATTATTAGGAGGAGGTATGAAATAGCTGGTTGACTCAGGGGAGCGTGTGGAAGTGAGGAGCTGTGCAGGATGCAGAGTTGTGCTGCATACCCAGACTGCTGTGATGGATCTAAATGGCGTGTCCTCTGCAGCCCAGGCACCACTGGGGAGGTCAGGGATTGAATTACAGCTCCTATCGATTATTGTTCCCACCACTGCCCTTCAGAGAGGCCAGGACAGGAAATGCATCCTCCACCCTGTGGGCTCCTGGGAGGAACAGCTCCCCTCTACTGTCTGCAGTCAGGGTGGCTAGCTGTCAATCACTGCTCCCACTTTGTGAATGGAGCTACTATAACTTGCCCTGTTTGTGCATTTAGTTGAGATTATTTAATCAGCGAGCTTGTTCCAGGAAGTCCATTATGATGTTGTTTGTTTGAAGTCCTCAACTTGCGTCAGCTCTGTTGGACAGTAGCTAGCTCGTAGCTCTAATGTTCCCAGAGAGATGATGTTTTCAGTTATTCCTCTGTGTTCCTTAAACAATAAAGCTGGTTTACAGAAAACAGTGCCTGCAGACGTCTCTGCATGTTTGTATGTTAACCGTTTTGCTGATAAGAATGATAATAGGGACTCTAATTCTGTTTTTAAACATAATGTATAAACACCAGGCTTCTGTCAAATGCTTCTGCCTTTTTAATACGGACACACAGCTTGCGCTAAAGGCTGGAATGAAATGAAATTAAAACAAAACAAAAATGAAAATGTTTGAAATACACTACAAAAAAATTTCAAAATTGTGAACTATTCCTTTAATACAAGACCAATTTTAAATGCAAATTGTTTAAACAAATGAGACTTTTGTTCATCACCAACACACTGTCACATTGAAATGTCTCCTGATCATCTGCATATATCTGTATCCAAAGCTTCCAAAGTGTCACCAAATAACATAAATTGACATGTAATTACTGCAAATGTGTGATGGGACTCTGAAGAATCTGTACTTGTTTATTACAAGGCAGAGTTTCACAGTGGAAGGCTGCATCAGGGTAGCACCAGCCAGGGCTTGACAAAGCATCTGCTTGTGTTTGTTTGCAATGAGCTCTGCCTCTTTTTGCATAACTTGTGTAGTGGAGGACATGTGACAGAGGGAGAGACTGAGGGTGAGAGAGAAATGAAGACTAAACTAAAAGAAGACAAAGAGCATTTGTCTTTTGCAGCCTTCCTGGTGCTGTTCCCTCAGAATATTTTGTTAACAAACTTAATCCTCTGCTTGACTACGAATTACTTGATGTCATGTGCATCTGTTTTTAAGTCTGTATGAGAGCAGGAAGTGCTGCCATCAACACAAGATTATAATATCAGATGAATCAGATTTGTGTCTGTGTCTCTCATAGTCACACAAACAGTGGGCTGTTGTGTCACTGATGCTGTCTGTAGTGAGTTTGTTTATCATTCTGTGTGTTACTATGCCTGGTAGCTTTTGGACAGAACAATGATGTAATGGCTATGACTCCACAGGGTGTGAACAGTTAGTTTAAGAAATAGATTAGCTGTGATTAGGGCTGGGTACCAAACCTCGATGCTTTCATGGCAGCCAATAAGCACGCAGCATGATTCTACCAAGCTCTAATAATGCTGGAGATTGTCTGTCTGATGTTATACGTCACAATGGCATGCAAGAAAAACAGTGTTACACCCAGAGACGGAGCACAGGTTTTTCCCCTGTTATCTGCTTATCTGTACAGATGACGAAGTGAACTTTGTGCTGTTTGTTAGCTAGCCAGTGCAGCTAACTTGTATCTGCTCACCGGTGAGTCCGTTCAGTACATCATCCACTGTGATGGGTTGCCCTGGCGTGTCCTCTCCTCGCCACTACGGGGATGGATAACTGAAACTGAAGCACCGCGTAGCTTACAGACTGACTGGTAAAAGGAGAGAAATACACCTGACACAGTGAATCGTTGTCAGACCATGTGTCAGACCTGGGCTAGCTGCTTTTTGCCTGAGATAAAGTAAGCAATGTCTCTCCTCCAGTATGTTCCAGTACCACAAACGTCACCCTCCCAGGTCTTTGAACAGCTTCCTCATTTGAAGTAATTGTATCGCAATGATTAATCTTATTTTCTTTTTGTTGAAATTTTTTTTAAAAATTGCTATCAAAAAAAGTATCATACCTTGACCGGTATGTAAGTCAAGGTATCAGTGCCTGCATCGACGTTTTTTGAGTGATACCCGTCCCTAAGTGTGATCACTATCACGCTATGGTTTGAATTTAGAAACTGGTAGAAAGTACCGATAACACAGTGTAATGTACCCATGTCCCATTGTTTTGGTCATATGAGGTCACATACCTCATATGCTTTTGAGTGCAGCTAGAGTACACTTTACTTTGTTCTGAAGATGGGGATATATGGGACACATAATTTAGGAACATAAGCTTTTTATTATTTTGGAGCAGAGGTCTGAATAGGAGTAGGACACCTAGCTGTGGTGTGCCCACCCCCATGTTTCATTTATCCTTTCTTTCTTTCTCTCTTCCATCCTCCCATTCTTTCCTTTCCCTCCTACTGCAGTCAGGGATGACGCATCAGTATTGCTGTGGAGCTTACAGGAAGTGTCGTGTTGATAGGCCAGTGGAGAGGCAGCACAGTAGCAGCTCTGACATGCGTATGCATTGCTGAACCACAGCCAGGGAACACTCGCAGCATTTTGATGACATCACCCGCACTCGGCTCCCGCCTCCCTCTGTTTGCTGTTGAAACAAGCTCGCTCTCACTCAGAGAGAAAAGAGCAGGCATCAGTAAAAGAACAAGAGCTGGCTCGGAAGAGGAGGGGCTGCTCGTGAGCGAATGGAGAGAGAGGGAGCTGTGGGGGGAGGCGGAGGGAGGCTGACGGTGTTAGTGGGCTAGGACTGGCACACACATACACACACAGGAAGAGAAGAGGAGAGGGAATATTGCAGTGCATTGTTAAGACTTCTATCGTGTACTGTTCTGCTGCTGTTTCTCTCCTATCAGGAGCAAAAGTTCTCACGCAGTTCTGTCCTTCGCCTTTCTGGATTTTTCTGTGCTGAAATGGGGATGAGGGACTCTGTGGATTGGCAAGTGGGCAGCAGGCGCTGGGGTGGAATACTTCTCTAACTAGCCAGGCTATGCTCTCTCTCCTCTTCTCCCAGCGCAGTTTCTCTCGTCAGTGACCTAGGTGCCAGAAGAAACTGGTAGCACTTCTTGGGTCGCTTTTCCTCAGCAGCTGCTCGCGCTGTCGTTCGGGATGATGCCTTTGACTAGCACCTGTGGAGGGTAGTGTTCAGCTCCGGTCAGGGGAGAGGAGCTGTGAACGGGAGAGGTGTATATTTTTTTGAGAGGAATGTTTGGGTTTTGTGAATTTTGTGCCTTCTGGTAAAGCCTAACTTTTGAGAGCCACCATGCTGAGCCTGCAGGATTCGGTCTTCTTTGAGATCAGCATCAAATCTCTGCTCAAGTCTTGGAGTAGCAGCTGTGAGTACCTTGCCAAGCTCGCACTTATGTTTACATGCCACACTTGGCCACCAGACTTATCCACCACACACAGCCAGCAGACCCTGTGCAGCATTCTACATGTTTGCGTGCAATCCAATCCATGCTTGGAGATTTCCTATCTCTTCCCTGTATAAGAAAATAGCTTATTAATGGAGTTGTCAGGATGATGGATGATGTTTAGTCCAGGTTTGGCTAGGCTTGTTTGATGTGTATGCAGGTTGCAGCAGAGTCTACCCTCTTCCCCCTGCGCATCATCGTTCTACTGGCTCCTGGTTGTCCCATAGATAATGTTTCTGTTGATGAGCATCTGCTGATACAGAACACAGGTGGACTTGAAGTGCTCTCTCTGTTACTCTGTTGGCTTTCCTTTACTCTTTCAATCAACTTTTTAAAATTTTTAACATCCAAATCTGTCTTTTTCGTCTCCCCTGCTCTCACTCGTCACAATCTTCATCCCTCTTTTTTGCCTCTGACTTTTATAACCCTCCTCTCTCTTCCCTCTAGGGCAGCTAATGTTTCCCTGCTATTGATCTGTCTTCTGGTTCCCTCCTATTATTAGCTTCACATACAGCCCATATTACATCAGGAATAAAAAAGGCGCTGGCTCCTCAGACTCACTGAAATGTTGTGATAGACAAAGGTGGACAGCAAACAGCTGTTTGAATTTTCTGGCAGCTGCTGAATCATCATTCCAAATTTGAACTGAATTAAAAATTACACATGACAATAGTTTACATGCAGCTTAAAATATTGCACTTTTATCCTGACAAATCTTTGATATAGTTTTGAAATATAACAGCTAAGGTTTGTTTTGTGGGGTTGGGGCTGTTTACATTTGTATCATACATGCAGTGTATTTAATTTGACAAACCTGTGAACAACCAGTGAACAACACATAGCCTCCAACACATAGCTTTGCTGTGATTGCGGAACCTCAGCCACACAAACTCTGACCAAACATTCCTCTTGTCCGAAAAAGGGAATGTATGGTTTGCCTTTTTCAGGGGATCACCTGAGTTGTCCTACTTGGGTTATGGGATGGTTTCAGAGACATTCAAGTGATATCATCAACTTGAGGGCCAAGAGAAAAGGGTAGCACCAAGTGGAAATATTATCAGAGTACAAATCAGACTGACTGATCACAGGTTTAAGATTTCTTTTGTTACATAGATGTTGGTGAGTTTCACCTCAGCTTTCCCTCTGTTTTTCTCTCTTACGTTCTCTCTCACACACACACACAGGCACATGCTAAGAATGGTTGTGAGCATGTCAAACAAGTTTGTTCTAGATATGGAGGATATGGAGGTTTTGAAGTTTGTTCTAGATAAGGTGACTTCCTCATGTTTGAATTTTTTTAATCTGTAGTCAACAGTCATCAAGCCAAATCTGATCACAGAAGATTAAAACAGACATTTAGTTTGGTCCTAAACCATTTATTGATTTATATATAAATAATAATATTTTACAAGTCAGTTCTCAGAGTACTTGCATGATGTGCTCAGCATTTTCATATGCAATAAAATCATTTTCATTATCAATATTGTCCAATTAATCGGTCCCTGCTCCAGTTGCATGTAGGTAGGATCAGGCAATACAGTGAAATATATCGTGAGGCCATAGATCTGTTGTCACATATGGATTTTGATTGACCAGTTCTGTAGGTAAACTGTACTGTCAGTTGTTGGGGTTTCCTGCAGAGTATTATAGCAGACAAGCGCCTCCACTAGTGTCAGAATAAATTGTTAAACTTCTATAAAATATATAAAGCCACAGGGAAGACGAGCTGAGGTGTTACATAAGCCACATATTTAAGGAATGACCAACTGTTTGGATCATCAGTAGAAAGAGAAATTTCAGTTCCATCAACAAAAATTGTGTTGTTTTGCATAATTTGAGCTAATTGGAGCATATAGTGTTTGGACTGATCCGACTGGGATCTTCACTTTGGTTGGTAAGACTTGAACCAATTTAGGATGATACCAAAAAGTCAACAGTGTTGAATGCAGCACTCAGATCTAGTGGCTGAAATTATATTGAATGTATAGAATAAGTCACAGTGGTGCTCAGTAGTTTGCTCCATAGTGAGAACAGAATTAAGACTTTGAGACGCTGATGAATCATCATCATATTGTGTCGTCATTGGCAGGTACGATGTTGCATAACTGTAATTACCACAAATATCATACGTAAAGCATTGCATTGTGGGCTGTTTAGCAAGATTTGAGTACTTACTACGGACACAGTCAAACAGAAAAGTAACTCAATGGCTCGGACTGTCACCACACATCAAACAGGTCTCTGGTCTGGGATTTTTCTCTGTGGAGTTTGCATGTTCTCCTTGTCTGTGCAGCACTTTGCTCCAGGTGCACGGGTTTCCTCACAATGTGAACGTGATTTTGAGAAATCACTATTCTCTTCCTCGAGGTAATAGAAGATTTTGCAGCCTGGATTCCTTAAATATCCGATCCCTAGCAGTGAAAAGGGTCTTTATTAGAGAACAGTTAATTCACCTTCCCCATACCTAATTCAGTTTATCTGAGATTGTTACCACAGAACACAATCTTGGACCTTGTATTACTTTCATTTTTCCAAATATAGCTTTATGAAGCATTTTTGTTAGCTTAGCCATAAAACACCCACCTGTTGAGTAAACAACTTTCTTCCAATTGCCCCTCTTTCTAATTACCGCCCCCCTTGCGCCTTTCTCCTCTACCCTTTGCTGGTTGCCAGTTTTTTTTCATTGGGCCTCTCAAACAAAGAGGGCCTAATTTCAGAAACCCTCTCTATCTATGGACTCTCTCCATGTGATGTTTTTCCCCCATGTTATAAAAACCGAAAAAGTTGTTGAATGTTTCACTTTGTTGTACTTTGTCCTAAGTTATAAAGATGTTAATGTTCACTTAGAAACACCAGCAATATGTTCAAAAAAAATATGGTGAGGTCACAGTTAATCCCTTTATTGTTAAATAAATGTTTGATTCATGGTGGAGGATTTTGGTTTCTCAATCTATCCCTGTGTTTTACTGATGTCTTGACTGCTTCTGTTAACAAAGTAGTTTTGCTCTGTATCTTTTAGATTCATTTTTATGTTGAAGTAGTATAGGTGAAGAGTAAACTAGTAGTAACTCGTCAGAGGCTGAGCATGTTGAGACACAATAGCAGAACTGGCACTGCCACACCACATAAACATTGGCAGCGATTCCTTTGTCCCTCTCTAAAAAAAAAAAAAAAAAAAAAAAAAACGGACACACTCACAGCTCTGCATTCCAACAGTATGTGTGTGTTTGTGCTGTTGTTGCTGGTTGTCCTGATAAGGGAAGTGAGCAGGCGTTTGGGGCTTTATTTTAACTGTGACAAGGTGGAGTCACTGCTCTAATAGTTGTGCAATCCTGCGGGGTTTCTAAAACAGAAACATGGAACTGTGGCAGAGTGGGACTTTTAGGCCTCTCAAAATAAAACAAACATTTTCTTATACAGCACTTTAGTTGCAGTTTGTCAGTTCTTTCTATCGCAGCTGTAGTTGCAGTACTGTCCATCTTTAGGTCAAGATGTTCTGAGTCTCTTAGATACCAGTATTCCTGTGGGCAGCTAAGACAGACCACAGATAAACTGTGCTTTGGCAGATAACATTAAGACATAAAAGGTGGAAGACCAGCTCTGAACAATAAATTAGAAACCAGTGAAAACTTAATTGTTTCTCAGTTTTGGGTAAAGCCTTGAGAACCTGTTAAACCAAGGCATGTTTCAGTTCTTTAAACTTGACTTTTTTGCATTTTCAATATTGTTAAAACAGCACTGACAACATCTGATAGTCCATGTGGCCACTAAATAATTTTCTACTTTAAATACATCCTGAGCTGGATGGCTGTCTTCAAAGTCCTTAAGCATGGGCCAAGCTTTCTTTTTTACATATCACTAGTAAAGAATGCTTGAGCTTTTGCATTTAGATTTGAATGGGAAAAAGGAACGTGACCTTAGGTTTATAAGTGAGTCACTACTTTCAGTCAGTATAGTTCCTGGTTTGAAACGGTGAGAATTTTGTAAGCAACCTCACATTTTTTCAGTCATTTACAAAGATTTGTGCAATGGGGTCAGCTTTGGAGGGGAATCACAGTTTGGCATGCCACTAATGACTGGCATGTCTTGGGGAGAAAGAGAGAGCGAGGGAGGGAGGGTCAATGCAAAGGCTTGGCCCAGAAAAGGATGCCTTGTGTTTTTTTCCTCATTTGTCGCTAACTGAAAAAGTACAGTGTTGGGGTATTCATTTGTGTGAACCAGTCAACAATCCAGCTGGCCCAGGGTGGGAGAGAAAAAAGGGATGGAGGGGGTAGAGCACCCAGCACTGATTGGATATTAGGAGCTGGCTATGTGACAGCATTGGGGGTGTTGGTGAAGCACAGTAAACAAAGGGGGAAATGCTTGAAAGGCTCTCTGTGCTGCTGGACAACATGACCACAACACAGCTAACACTTGCTACTACGCTGCCCCTGCCACCTCCTCACTTTCATTTGCTCTTTAAAAAATAGCATAACTATTAACTAATATAACTATAGATTAAAGTATGCTTCAGAATATATTTCCATGTTAGTTTGCTTTATTTTTTTTTAGTAGTAGTTGGTGAGGAAGACTTGTTTTTGTTGAGATGTTTGTGGACATACTTTAGATATGGTCTTGAGTTTTTAATGGGTGATAGTATATCATTTGAACTGATTACATTACATTGTATTTTGATAACATATTCTACATTTTATAAACTAAAATACTAAAATATTTATATCAGTTCATTTGATAGAATGGTTGATTATGAATTCAAGTTATTGTTTGTTGCACCCCATTACGTTTGCGCATTCAGACATTTTTAACAATCAATACATTTTTGAATAAACCTGATATTTAACTTGAATATAATATTGACACTCTATGTTCCTGTTGTGATGCATCAGATCAAGTGCACTGTATTCACTTGCAAACTGACCAACAAAGCCTTTATTTCCAAAAACAGTTTGCAGTTGTTGCTGAATGTTAAAGTAACTGTAAGGTTGTTTATTGTAACAGACACTATCTTTTCTGTTCACAGTATGTCAGAACTTATACATATTTTTGTCATACAGAAAAGCTTCATATGTGAGGTATGAATGTTATTTTCTTTGCTGTAAAACATATTTTTTCCTGTTATTCTGCTCCTCAATGGGATTCAGATTAGTGAGAATGCTGTTTCTGTGACAACCAGGAAGAAACAGAACAAGGCTTTTCCTGGGAGGGAATGAGGTAAAGGGTCAGTTTACCATTGGCTGTCCACTTGGCTGGACTGGAACCATTGTTGACTAGACTGTAAGTTGTGTCCCAGCTGCAGCATAAATCTCAAGAGCACTATTGAATGTTATGAAGCTTTGTGCCTTTGACTAGATACAACATGTACCCAGACACACGTTTCATGATAGTTATGCAATCTTCATGCATTTCATTTAACTTTATTGGTAAATGGAGCTGGTACTTAAGTGCTTTTTAAGGTAATTTATTGTCTGTGCGTGTGTGCTTACCTATTAAAAAGATGATTAAACAGTTAAGAGTGTGTGTGTGAATGAGGTTTAATTAGCTTCAGTAGGGACGGGTCTTGTTAAGATTTTAGTCATACCCATGTCGATACTGATACTGCTTATGAATACAGATACATATCAATACTCTTATTGGTACTAGTCCCAATAATTTGATGCAAAAAATTTAAGAAATGATATGAAAAAATTAAAAAAGATTAAACTGTTATTTTAATATTGCTTATTTTGTTGTTTCATGATGTTACCCCTTTTACAAGCAACTACCTTCTTAAATATATTGCATTTAGCAGCATCTTTTCTTTTGAACGTTTTGCTCTGTCAACCGTGATTGCAGAGCACAGAATTTAAGCACGCAGTTATGCAACATCAGACGTAATTGCTTGACGTCAGCAGCTTTGTCATCATTAAGGGATGGTTAGGAATTTGAAAATGCCAGCTATTTTTGAATAAATTAATGTTATATAAATACCGATTGCAACACCGTTTAATATTTCAGCACTGACCAATCAGGAACTGGTACCAATTTATTAGCAGTTCATGATGCCCATCCCTAAACTTATGTTAGCTTTTGTTAGACTTATACCACTGTAGACACTTCTTTTCACCTGCATTAAAAGTTTAATCAAAGAAATAGGGCTACCTGAGCAAAATGCGTAGACACTTGAACATAGCACCCATATGTGATGATTTAATTTCTGTTTCCAAAGCTGTTGGCTCTAGCTTTTTTGTCTAGACCCTTAAGATTTGCTTATACTATTTGAATAGGACGCCCAAATAATCTGTGCCACATGCAAAGTGCAGAGAGCTCCGGCTTCTCTTGGTGACCTTGGATCAACGTGTCTCAGGAAGCCAGTCTAAATACTGCTGAAGGAGCTCTGTGGACATTCAGCTTTCCAGTGTTTTAGTTTCCTCCCTGAACATTTTTTAAGTCTTCCTTCTTGCTTTAACTGTGTAATTTAGATTTTAGATAATTTTTTAATGGTGCTTTAAAAATCGATTTACCCAGCATTCCTGCATTTTTTTTAAACTAAACTCTACAGCAATTCAGGGAAAATTAGGGATGTTGGAAAATGTGATGTAACTGGCTCTTTATGATAGTAATGTGATAAATCCCCGAAATGCCTGCTACTACTATAGTAACAACATAACACTGCCCACAGTTGACATTTTATCCAGGATTCATGTAATCCTCTCTAACCACGGTGACTAATTTACATTTGCACCAAGCTTTTTCTGTGGTAAAAGGAGGAAAAGATGAAAAATCCAGATAAACAAAAGTCATCCTTTAAACACAATGACACTTAATAGCTTGCCATTTGAAACAGTGGTTGACTTTTGTTTTGCAAGAGTTCAACCAAGGACATCATCTTTGTATTGAATGCACCCAAACCCACCGATCCGTCAAAGGTCTCCACAATACCCCTGAATTGTCACAGATAATATAGATGCATACTTTACAATACTTTTTTTGATTATTCTAAGTTGGATTTTGTAATCAAAATTTTTCTCACTATCAGTTAATGTGTATATGCCTGTACCTAACTTCCTGTGAGCTGTGAAATTTTGTCTGAGTGTTCTGCTTGGTATTGAATACACAATGCACAATATATTTGAAGCTACCACCAGCAGCCGGTCAGTTTAGCTTAACTCAGAATTGGAAAAAACTAGCCTGTCTCTGTCCAAAGAACCAAGAAATAGTCGGGCACATTAACCACCAGTACAACAGTATATCATTTTACGTGCTTTATGTGGATTAAGCAAAGGAGACATCATGTTAATTAGTGGGTTTTAGAGGTGCTGATTTGTTTGGATTTTGTAGCCTCCCAAACAGAGCTGGACTAAGTGTTCTTCCTGTTTCCAATCTTTGCGTTAAGCTAAGCTAACCAGCTGCTAGCTTTATCTTTAGTGTACAGATGTTAGAGGAATTAATTTGTTCAGCTCTCTCTTTGCAAGAAAGCGAATAAGGAAGGTATTTCTCAACATGTCAAACTGCTCCTTAAGTTATTTTCATCCCAACAATTTTGCAAGAAAAACTGTTTATTTCTTTCAGACCAACATTATTGAAAGAGCTAATTGTAATATTTACTTATTTTAGAGTTAGATATAAGCACAATTACTGGCATAGCTCTAATAGGAGTTATGATTAGCCTTGTGTTTGTTTTTAAGCTGATTTGAGCCCATTATGGGCGATATGAGTTTAGAAATTGACTTTATAATTAGAGGCTTGGAATCAAATGGAAGTTATATGTTAGCTCTTGTCAGCACTGGAATATCTCTCTTGCTCTCTCATCAATTCAGTCAATTTGCCTCTTTAGGAAATGTCTGTGTTCCTGTTTGGATTGTAACTGGAGCATGACATTGCATACTTTACAAGATTGTCGTTCTTAGTTTGACCCTTCTGCTTTTAACTCGCACTGTATTATTTCCTAACCTCTACCCTCTGTCCTCTCTGCAGCTTCTGCACCAGTCAGCAGCAGCGTGAGTAGACGCCGTGCCCCCTCCTCTGTGACTCCCCTCTTGTGGGAGAAACACAACATCGCCGCCATGTCGAGCATCACCATCGACCCCGAGCTGAAGCCCGGGGAGTTTGTCATCAAGAGTCTATTTGCTGAGTTTGCTGTGCTGGCTGAGAAGAAGATCGAGATGGTGATGGCTGAACCGCTGGTGAGTCCACAGGGGGTGAAAGCTGGTGTCAAGAAACACAGGAAATGAAATTCGATACACGTCACGTGATGTGGCACACACTGCTGAGATAACCTCTTCTCTTTTGCAACTAACTGCCATGCCTTTGACCACTTCAGGAAAAACTGTGTGAGCACAGAGACGTAATCTTAATGTACATAAGTTATATGAATTATAAAATTGTTTATTATTAACAGATTGGATTAACTGTCCTTTGACTGGCCTGTTCCTCCATTGTATTCATTGTATTCGGCTCAGTTCCTTTCCTTTATATGGGGGCTGTTGGCAGGGTAATAAGGGTGTTAGAGGTTTTACCTCACTCTCATTCACCCTCTCATTTAACTTTTGCACCACAGTAAAACTTTAGTGTTTTGCTCCTTTACTTGATTACTCATTTGCAGGCCTGCTGCTTGACTGACAGCAATCTGTTATTGTGCAAATACTAACACTATCTCTGCTGGGTTTGCAACACACTTATTCTTAAATTCTTTCTGTCTCTCTCTCTCAACTCTCTAACAGGAGAAACCCCTGTCCCGATCCCTCCAGAGAGGGGAAGATGCACAATTTGACCAGGTCAGTACAACCATAGTAGTGACCAGGAGGTAAAAAACTGTATCAGATGTGGATGTATGAATGTGACATTCTCATTTCCCAGGACCACCAGCAGTCCTTTTCGTACCTCTGTATGTGTGTGCAGTATTTGAATCCCCAGCTCCACCCACTCAATGGCCCATCTGTCCCTCATCTGTAGCTGGTGCAGAACTCTATACAATGGGCCTGCCTGCTGCAGAATGCTTTGTTCAGCACAACACAAAGCCAACGAGGATATGGTGCTATAGATCCAGCTGTCCCCATTGTGAGTGAGGGAGAGAAAATGGGTATAGAGAGCGCAAAAGTGAGAGTGTAGAATCGCTGTGTCATCCTCAGCTACTAAATCAGCATTGGGTGCTGGAGTGTATCTGCCCGATGCCATAAGGGCAGAGGGAGCAGTTGCATAACTCTCCTGCCTAGCATCCATCATCCACCTCCCTTATCACACTGCACTGGCCCTTAAATACACACACATACACTGGAATAGTTTATGCATACTGACCTCCTCATCTCATGTTTTATGTATCGTCTGAAACTATGCACTGTAATCTTGAGTTGCTAAAGTTCTGATTTGTTGTTTTCTCTATTTACTCATTAGTAATAGAATTCACTGATTTCTCATCAGAATACAGCCATTACTACATCAACATTACAGATTATTATGGATTATCTCAGTGGATCTAACAGTGGATTTGTCGAGCCTGCTAATGTAGCGCTGTGTCTGACAGTCTGACATCATCATTGATGATAAGGTGTTTGGAGGACAGCTAATTATTTCTGTTGCGTTACATTGGAACACATCAGAGCCACATGTACAGTGGAGCTGCTCAATAGTGTAGCAGCACTATGATGTGCTCAACATGTCATTCAACACCACACTCCCAGTTCAATCAATAGCTGCAGTGTGTCACCCACTAGCTGAGAAAACATCTGGTCTATACTTGTATGTATGCTGCTCAGTTATTGAGCATCCATTTTTAATTATTACTTGCAGGACAGCATTTTCTAATGTTGGTTTATTATTTTGTTCCAGTTAATAAGCTCTATGAGCTCAATAGCAGAACACTGTTTGCCCTCTCTACTGCGCACACTGTTCGACTGGTACCGGCGGCAGAGTGGCACTGAAGACGAGTCTTATGAGTACAGACCTCGCTCTAGTACCAAGTCCAAAGGGTGAGACACTCATCTTCGTTTCCTTCATACTCACCTGTCGTCTTCTCCCACATGAACAAATCATATATAAGTGATTACAATTGTGTTATTTAGTTTCAAGATGTACTTTGTTCAAAATCTCTTTGTTGACAATTATTTTCTCTCCTTGCTTTGTAGAGATGAACAGCACCGGGATAAAGATTACCTTCTGGAACGGAGGGACTTAGCCATAGATTTCATATTTTGTTTAGTTTCAGTGGAAGTTCTAAAACAGGTGAGCTTTCTGACACTCTGTATTTGCCAGTTGGTTTGCTATGGTCATTGCTTACTTAATGTTTACATAGAGAAGGGGAAATGCACTGCACCTGTTTGATTTGATTGTTTATATCTTGCCCAGCAAGTGTTGAAGAGAATTGGAGTTCTGGGTCTGTGTTACTGTTGATTTGATATTGGTTTATCTGTAGATCAATAAATTCATAAATAGTATTTCGTCGAACATAGTACCAATAAAGCTTTACCTTCACACTGGCCAAACACATGCAGGATTTCTCACTCTATTTGATTTCTGATTTGGTTTCAAATGAAGTAGTTTTTTTATACATTGAAGACTTTGTCCACCTTTTTATTGGTATCATTCAAATGGACATTGTGCGATATTCTTGTACTGTATGTTCAGGTTTTTATAGATCTGGATGTGATACTGCATGTTAACTGGAGTTTGACTGTACACGTGTTCTAGTACATCGACTGTGTGCTCTTGAATGCCCAAGATAAATTTCTTCTAAGGGAGCCAAGAAAGGCTAATCTATCTAGAAATGATGAGATATCCTTGACTGCCAATGCATCATTCGCCGCTGATAAGAGAGTTGGCATGACTGTGCTGTTTTTGATTGTCTCACTTGTGATTTGCAGAAGAAGAAAAGATAACAGTATTGTTTAATAGATAACAGTATAGTTTAATTTAACAACATTATTAATAATAATAATAATGCATTTTATATATAGACTCCTTTGAAAGCACTCAAGGACCCACATCATAAAATCAGTAATCAAAGCAGTAATATACAATAATAAGTTACTACAGTAACAAGATATGAAATCGTCATCAGTGCAAAACTCAATGTGGTTGTAACCATGAGAGTCAGATTCAGACCACACGTCCGAGTTAAAAAGGTGTGTTTTGAGATGGGATTTAAAGGTGAAGAGAGAGTCAATAACACAAATGTCTTGTGGGAGAGAGTTCCAAAGGTGGGGGGCAGAACTGAAGGTTTTAGACCCCATGGTAGTCAAGTGGACAGATGGTGTAGTGAGTTGGACAGCAGAGGAGGATCAGATATGAAGGAGTTCGGAAAGATACAAAGGGACAAGGTTATAAGGGGCCTACTTATCTTCTGTGGTACAGAAATGAACCGCAGACATGAATGAACTAGTGAGGTCTTTCCCCACAGGGGGACACAGTAAATAAACGCGGTGGCAACAGACCAACTCTCAACTGAGTGTGTTTCTAAAGTGAACTGTCCAAATCTAAACAGCATTCTGAATTAAAAGCCAATCCCTGGGGACCAGAGCTAAGTTGTCCTTGGCGTTGATCCTGTAGGGAGGGCAATGAATGGTAGCAAAGAGAAAGAATGAAGACTATCAATGCGTCTAATACGACCAATGATTCCATGTTTCCGCCACAGATTCCTCTTCATCCAGTGCCAGATGTTTTAGTACATGAAGTTCTAAACCTGGCATTCAAGCACTTTAAACACAAAGAGGGGTAAGTAAGAGTCAACACACAGAAAAACCAGTGACGCAGATGAATAACACATGAATAAAAAGTGCTGATGAATATACACTCTACTGTGGCGTTCTGACTTCTGGGTTTTTGAATGGAGTCAGTCATTTATTTATTTATGCGTGTTTGAATAGACTGGCTCTACAAATCATTGTGTCACTTTATAAGCTCTATCATTAATAACACTTAAATCACAATTAGCCTCACCTAAGAGCACTAGTAAAGTTTGTCTACTGTTTTTTGTATTGTCGTTTTGATGTCCGTCATATGGCACAACGTGTATTTGTTTAAGACTTGATGACATATGCTTCATTTGACAGGTACTGTGGCCCCAACACTGGCAATGTGCACATCATCGCAGATCTGTATGCAGAAGTCATTGGAGTCCTTACACAGTCAAAGTAAGCAACCTTAATTCTGCCTGAGAGCTAAACACTGGCTAAACTGTTTACAACTTATCAAATTCTCAGTCACCTCTTAACTGCTCTCATCTGGTTGTGGAGTGTTTTTTGGCGAGTGTATATGTCTATATCTGTTTTTGTGTGTATGCTTAGGTTTCAGGCAGTGAGGAAGAAGTTCATCACAGAACTGAAGGAGCTCAGGCAAAAAGAACAGAGTCCCTATGTAGTCCAGAGCATCATCAGTCTCATCATGGGCATGAAGTTCTTCCGAGTCAAAATGTATCCTGTGGAGGATTTTGAGGCTTCTTTCCAGTTCATGCAGGTAAATTTTTGTCGTTTATTTGTGCACATTTGCAAGACTGTACCTTCACTAAGCGTGCCTGATATGTGTGTTTGCTAAATTGCACCACACATTTTGTTTTACCGCCGGCCCTTTGTTCGAACTCAGCAGCTCTCTGTAGCAATGGCTCATAAAGCTAGATGAGTAACGATCAAAGGTGAGGTTTGCCAAGAAGTGAGTGTATGTGTGTCGCAGACTTTGTTAAGAGCTGTGAATGGAGCAGTGGCTTTTTCATTAATCTTTACGCAGCTGTAAAAATACTCACGGTTCTCTGTGATTTCCTAATGTGTTAATGGAGCATACGTGGTTTATGTCCAGCTCTCTGTTTCAGTATATATCATGATTTCTACTCATATGGTCATCTGTTAGAGCCTGACCAATATATGGTCATTACAGTTTGTATTGATATTTAAGAAACAAAATCCATTAGAACTGAGTTTGTCTCTTAAAGTCAATAATACAATTAAAGCAGTGTTTCTTGGCCTCAGTGGCTCAGCCTATGATGAACAATAACAGGATGCTGTATGCTTCTTTTCTTGTCGTATGAGCAGCAGTTTTTGGCTCCGCATCAGTTGGTTATTATCGACTAATCTGTGGTGGAGAATATTATGACACACTCGTGCTTTGTTTTGAGTTAAGACATTAGCTCCTGCAGATATTTGGCTGATTCAAAAACACAGGCCGTTCTCTTTTCTTCTCTGCACAATTATGCAGTGCTTTACAACAAAGGCAAATGACGCAAAAAATGCTGCTACAATGGGAATGCAAATACTCATTACAGTTAACAACATAAACCTGGGTTAGAGTTGGCGTTATTATTGTCTTAATGCTGCGTGTTTATGTCGAACTGTACCATCTCCTGCCAGTTTGTCTCTTGTTTACGTACGTATCCTCTCCTTCATATATGTGCGCCTTTGATGTCCTTTCTCAGGAGTGTGCCCAGTATTTCCTGGAAGTCAAGGATAAGGACATAAAACATGCTCTAGCAGGCCTTTTTGTCGAGATCCTCATCCCTGTCGCAGCTGTGAGTTTCAACCAAATTCCACTGTTTTACTCGACGTCAATGAATCTCTGCATGTCATCTCGTGAATTTGAGATTCACCATAATGACTCGTTCATCCTCAGGCGGTGAAGAATGAAGTCAACGTGCCATGTCTGAAGAACTTTGTGGAGATGTTGTACCAGACAACATTTGACCTTAGTTCCAGAAAGAAGCACTCTTTGGTAATAATTACACCATCCTAGTTTTTTCTCTCTTCCTCCCCACCCCTTTCACTATTCACTCTGCATCTTTACTGCTTCCTTCTCCTATTGTGTTTCACTCTTCCTGTATTTTGTCAACATTTCTATTGGCTCCAGCACACCCAGTCCATCATCATCAACGCAATAATATTTGACTTTGAAAATAAACACAACCTCCTTGTTGGTCCATGCATATGTTTACCAACTTGAAGACTGTCTTCAGAGCAACGGTTTCATATCTGTATATGATATATTGAGTTCTTTATCTGTACAATGCTTATATAATTACATAATATATCTGAGATCCTGTCATAGAGGAGATCTCGGCGCAAGCGTGCACCTCTGGCTTGTGAGACTGTTGTTGCTTTTGGCCCGTTCGTAGCATGAACAGGTTTTTCAGACACTGAATTCAAAATGCATGCAAAACATTTAGACTTTGTGGGCGAACATCCTGTCCCTTTGATTTTGTGATGCTGACACTGTTCTGTCTCTCCCCAGGCTCTCTATCCCCTGGTGACATGCTTGCTGTGTGTTAGTCAGAAGCAGTTCTTCCTCAACAACTGGCACATCTTCCTCCAGAACTGCCTCTCGCACCTGAAGGTACCGCCAGCCTGAGCCTTTACGCCCCATCCATTTCAAAATGTTTGCACGCTTGTGCTCCAAAGAGGAGCACAATGACTGTATTCTTCAGATGAAAGTTTTTTTAGGACACCATACTTGGCTTGACAAGTCAGCTTTAACCTCAGAGGTCTTATGACTTGTGTTATAAAACCTCAAATGAAATTTTGTTGCCAGTATGAAGTGACATTAGTCCCTTCAAATTCAAGCTCATAAATTCTCACAAGATTGATTACAAAGTGAATGCATCAACTTTTATGGTTTGAAAAAAAATATTATTGGCATTTTGATACTCATTGTCTGTACTTGCTGTACGGCCACCGATTGAATAAGTTGTACTGGTTGTAAAGGGTGTGCTCTGTGGTTCTGTCTCAAGATCATAATGTACTTTCCCCTCCATTATCAACAACCAGATCTGGACTGGAACAGCACTTGAAATGATGATAATTTCATTGTTTTAAAAACAAAAAAGACATAATCTCAAAATGGACAAAAACAAGCATGAAATGAAAGATTATTAGGTGTCACTAATAATCACTAGTGTAACTGGAACTAATTTCACAGAGAATGAAATAAACCTATGTGTAGCATCTTTAAATGTCCAAAATATCCTGCGTCGTAGCTAATGCGCCTTGCATATTATATGTTATCTCAAGTGCTGTTTTAACTTAGGTCTGTTAATGAGTCCTTGTAAACCAATTACAAACAGATCAAACCTACTTTCCTTCTGTCCCTGACCATCATGGAGCCAATTCAACCCAGAAGCTCATTGACCAAATTACTGACTGACTCAACAACTGTCTTTTCCATTCCATACTGATTGCCCTCTGTGGAGATTGTGTGATTTGGTGGTGACTAGATTTCCGTTTGCGTCTTTGTCATGGTGACTTCCGATGATTTTGAGTGGCCGTCTGTCTTCTCAGTG
>JAFREQ010000020.1:1662500-1692500 GCA_025331565.1 Holacanthus passer | reverse complement strand
AAAAGTTTGGTTTGAATGTTGGAGGGAGAGAGGTTCGGTCACGTGACTGTGTGATGTGTTCGAGAAGCTGAGGAAGGACGGCGGGAGGTCAAAGAGACGGAGAGACAGACACGTCTCCTTCTGTTTGCTTTGTTGTTACGTGTAGCTTCCGTCTGTCTCTTCTCATTGTCGGCTGTTTGACTTCAGCAGGACGAGACGAAGACGTGAAAATGTCTCGTCAGTGGCTTCAACTGAGATAAATAAATGAACCTACAGCTGTTTTGATCTTTCATTTCAGGCACATGTTTGTCAGTGGTGTCATGTTCTGGTTTTACACATAGTAAATCTGTAACTGTTCATACGCTCGGTGTCCACTTTACTGTTCAATCCAATGCACGACTGTTCTACTCTTATCATGTCTATAATGGTCAGTTGTTCTTTGTTTTTTTTGTCGTAGAGGAGTTGATTCATGTCGAGCCTCGGACTCTTTATCTGTCTCTGTCTGCATTTCTTTATATTCTGGTAAATTTGCATCATGAAAAATCACAGTGGATCAGCTGTTAGCAGTTTAGCATCACAGCTTCGAACGAACCGATGTGAGTATGAATGTGTAGAAAGTTGAATATCAGGAACTGGATGTCTGCTCAGCATCATTTCATCATCAAAACTGAAGAACGCAGAATGAAGTGCGACGCTGTGGTTAATGACCTGAATCAGTGCTTTGCTGTTTGCTTCCTTACGTTTCGTGGACGGTTGTTAGCAGCGTCCGTCTCTCTGCAGGAGGAGACTCGGCTGCTGCAGCGTCTCTTTGTTGTGTGTTTGTGCTGCGTTGAGTTATGGAATAATGTTATGTAACAGGGAGTCGTTGCATTGTTCAGACACACACTCGGGTTGATCCGCAGCTTCAGATCGAGTGTGTGTGTGTCTGTTTTGTGGGTTTGCTGCATATGTACAGTATTTTCCTATCATCGTGGGTGTGTGTGTGTGTGTGTACGTGCATGTGTGTGTATGCGGCTCAGAAAGCTTTCTGAAACATTACCTCATCGAGTTGACCTCCGATTGGTACACGGCCCGGACGTTGCCATGGTGACAGCTCGCCTTTTTTAGCCGGTTGGTCCTGGCGAGCCCACACATCGCTCAGCGTGTTGGCCCACTAACTCCGGGAGGGTGTGTGTGTGTGTGTGTGTGTGTGTGTGTGTGTGACTGTGCTTCTATCTCTGCGAGGACCAGACTCGAGTTTTAGACCTCGAGGGTGTCGACGTTTGTGGCAAGTGAAAACATTTTGCACGGTGAGGACATTTTTGTGGACAGTAAGAACGTTTTGAAAACATTTAGGAAAGGGGGAGAAAAAAGTCTGGACATGAACGATATCTGGGGACATTTTAACGGTGAAAACATTTTGAAAAGTGATATTTTGGACCAACACATTGTTTACAGAGGACATTTATTTCAAAAGTTATTATTAAGACATTTTTCGGACAGTGAGGGCATTTTTGGAAAGTGAAGACATGTCTCGACTGTGAGGACGTTCTGGATGGTCATGGCATATTTTGGACAGTGACGACATTTTGATGCTTAAGAAAGTGAGAGGACGGTTTGGACAAAGAGCTGTTTGAGGGTTAGGACCTGGTTTTTGCATTGAGGTTAGAATGAAGTTTAGGTTTCGGGTTAGTGGGTTACGTAATGCATCATGTCAAGCAGCGTCCTCACAAGCGTGGAAGCACGAGCACGTCTGTGTGCTTATAAATAAATGGACATATGGACGTTTGCATCACTGCTGAGTTTGTGCATTTGTGCAAGTGTTTGTTCACTTTGACCCAGTTAGAATTTGTGTGATGATAACATGCATGCACACACACACACACACACACACACACACGCTGCCAGCCTGTCAGGCAGTGAGTGGGCAGCCTCTGTTTTGGAAACGATGACTCATGTTGGCTCAGACTGAAGCTGGATTTACTTTGTCTTGTGCACAGTTACATACACAGCACATACATACACACAGTCATGTCCATACAGACATATGGAGACGCTGCAGCTCACACACACACACACACACACACACAATCAATAATCATTTGTGTGTGTGTGTCATCATTCCTCAAACTTTAACACCTCCCTCTCATCCCTCTCTTCTCTCCATCCACCTCCTGCTTCACATAGATGGAGACGTACTTTCTCTCTTCTCGTCCAATCAGTAAACAGCTAACGACCGATCAACCAATCTGCAGCCGCCGAGCCATTAAATAATCTTTTATTTCACTGCTCCTCCTTTATGTACTCCTCCATCTCCCCCTCCTCTCTTCCCTCCTCATCTTCTATCTCTTTCTCTCCCCTTTTTTATTCACTCATTCATCACCATCCCTTTCTCCCCCCCCACCTCGCTGACAGGAGCCGCTGAGTTCAGCAAAACACAAATTAAAAGAGCTCCTCGTCTCTCCGTCCTTTTCTCCTGTCTCCATCCCTCCATCCTCTCCGTCCGTCCTTCCTCCCGTCTGTCGGTCCCGGCCTCGCTATTGGTCGGAGGTGATGTCATCATCTTCCTCTGGCGCCCGTCAATAACCTATTAGAAGCCGGTGTTTTTACAGTCAGCTGGGGAGCGAAGAAGTGCAACCACACACACTCGTACACTAACACACTGATGCACAACGGACGTGAGGAGGAAACATAAAAGCTTCTGGCTGCAGAGGTGTGTCTGTGTGTATGTGTCTGTGTGTGTGTGTGTGTGTCTGTGTGTGTGTCTGTGTGTGTGTGTCTGTGTGTGTCTGTGGGTGTCTCTGTGTGTGTCTGTGTGTGTGTGTGTGTGTGTGTGTGTGTGTGTGTGTGTGTGTGTGTGTGTCTGTGTGTGTCTGTGTCTGTGTGTGTGTGTGTCTGTGTGTGTCTGTGTGTGTGTGTCTGTGTGTGTCTGTGGGTGTGTGTCTGTGTGTGTCTGTGGGTGTATCTGTGTCTGTGTGTGTGTCTGTGTCTGTGTGTGTGTGTCTGTAGTATTTGGTAAATCTGATGAATAACTTTTTGTGCAGTGGAGAGAAAGTCTCTCTTCTTCTCTCAGAAGCCTTTTATTCTTTATCTGCGTAGTTACATCTTGCTTTTTTTCACCTGGGAGAGAAAACAGGATGCAGAGCTGCACGTTCATGTTTGTGTGTCTGTGTATTAATTACTTATCTGCAGAGTTGAGCTGCGGCAGCAAACATGCAGCTCGGTCCAGAGGAACTGTTTTCATATTCGACAGATCTGCTCCTCATCGATCACGTCCAGGTCTTAATGCAGCGAGACATAAAGTCTGGCTGTGGAGCTCGTCTAACTTTCACGCAGGAGATCAAAGTTCACGTCCCGTCACAGACCTGCCGTGAACATTGGCACCTGCTCGTACCTGCACCGTTACCACACTGTTCTTACATGTGGCTCTGCGTCGTCTGCTTGGCATCACATGTTCCTCCCAAACCTCCATGTTCCTCTCAGCATTAATGCTTCTGTGCTGGTTTCAGTCTGGATGCTGCTCTTCCTCTTTAGACCCGAGGACACGACAAACTTTCACAGTCTTTTGTTGCTCCTGTCGCAACAAGTTTGATGAATGTGGACTGACGAGGATTAGTAATGATCTATTTCTGTGTTATTTATGTTTGTTCATGCTTATGTAAGTTTGAAGTTGCTGAAACACTGATGCTGATATTTACTTTATCTCTGACCAGTTTGGTGCCACAAATAATTGTCTCAAACCGTTTGATGCAGATGTTTAAAAGGTGTAAAGGCATCCGTCTCTTTACGACACACACTCCAGTGAAGTTCATCGCCACAACACTATGCATCTGTTAATGAAACTAGGAGGAAGTCCTCTGGAAAATGATCACAACACGGTGACGTTTGGCCTGTAATCAGTAGAACCATGAATTCACGTTACTCAGTCATCCACCAGGAATCTGTGCAGGCACAAATCTGACCGACCGCAGCGGCGTCCTGCTGGATGACGTCGCAGGAAAAGTTGAGCCAGGTTCAACATTTTTTGCCCGACAGCTCTTTTTATCACTGTTGGCGCGTTACCAAGCAGAGCACTCGTTGTAATGGCTGAGTTTTCCAGACGTGCTAACGTCAGTCTGATGATGCTTTTGTTTGCAAAAGCTCAAAATGAAAGTCCAAATGAACAATATCTGATCAATCTGATTGGATATCTGATAACATGTTTGCACAGATCCTGAAATATTACCAACAGTCATCTAAACACACATTTATACATCTGTGGAATAAGAAAACCTAGAAAACCATCATATCCATACATGTGATGACACATTCATTTTTAATCAGCTGTTTGTTGCTGTGATCAAAGTCGACTCAAATTCAGAAATGTGAATCACACCTACAGAAAATCCTCTCCAGCACCGTCCTCCTCTCCCTCTTCCTCCTCCTCCTCCTCCTCCTCGTCTTCCTCCTCCTCCTCCTCCTCCATGAACAGTGAGCGAGCTCCCAGCATCCTATTCGATGATGTCATCCCTCACACAGCGCCGGGGTGTCGTCTGCGAACACACAACCCGACACAGCGTCTGCAAATACTGCGTTTGGATGTTTTCACTCTTCATAACCTGCAAATACAGAACCTCTCTTTCTCTTCTCTTCTCTTGTCTTCTCTTTGTCTCTGTGTTCTCTTCTGTCTCTGCTCACTTCCTGTCTCAGATTCTTATCTCTGCCATATGTTGCTCTGTAACATGAATGACTAAAGTGATACCTGTGGCTTCACCGTCTGTTAGAAACACACATCTTTTCTTCTCTCTTCCTCTCACTCTGCACCTGCAAGCTAACATTATATTTTCATATCTTCCTCTGAATGTCCCCACGAAGATGCTTTTGCAAATGTTTTTCCCTGAGTGTAGCCTGACAGGCAGAGTTTCCTTTTGGTCCAGACTCCATGGATGTGATTGGTGGCCTGATGCTGCCGTCACACTCAAATATTTTCTCTAACTTAAACTGAGTTGGTTCTACTTCCCATTTTTTTTCATTCCTTCATGATCAAACCACTTTTGCATTAAAAGTCCTCTGGTCGCTCAAAAGACATATTTCCTCTCTTTGCAATTTCATTTCAATTTGAAGGATGTGTTGATTTTCACTGACAGTAGTTAACATCAAAAGTATGAAGATGGAAGACAGATGGATCAGACCCTTTTTAATAAAACATTCCTTTGCATAAATCTTAATCCTGACTCAGCATCTGGAGGTCGTGCACTTTGACTAAACTCTCACACTCTGCGTCAACTCTGAAGTGATGGGCCTCGGATCAGATTGGCGGGCTCTGGGATCTGACTCGCAGCGTGTCGTGGTGAAACGAAACACGAGGGATGGGACGGACGCAGCACGTTGAGTCTGTGCGACTGACAAATGAAAACCAGATCTGTGTGAGACGTGCGCTTTTTTTCAGAGGAGCTCGCTTATCCTTTAATGCCAATTCTCTCTCAACTATTATTAAATGTTGGCCTTTGGATGAACTTCTCTCTGCAGTCTGTTTCAGTTTTTTCACTTCTCTTTGTTTCGTCTACACGTTTGAGAGTTCGTGCGCCTCCCCTCCTTCCTCTCGGCGTTTTCTTCCTTTCATGCCGTCTCTCCTCCTCCTGTTGCATCTCCCCGAGTCCATGTTGTGATATCAGTGTGTGTGTGAGCAGAATGCCAAGGACAGATGGGTAGACGGAGAGGTGAGCAGGTTCACTCACACAAAATATGCACAAACACATACATTTACACACACACACACACACACACACACACCAGCAGACTCCTGCACAGCAGCCGCGATGGGAAATATTTGACTGTATTCAGTGTAGAAACAGAGACTTCACACTGTGATTATCACCCCAGGGACCAAACACACACACACACACACACACACACCCTGTGCACTTTGTTCTGTGGTCAGTGAGAAATGAATGTTTGTGTCATTATTTTCTTCTCTTTCTTTCTTTCCTCTCGTTTTTCTTTTCTGAATCCGTCACCGTCTCGTTCGACTCTGTTTCTTCACCAAGACGCTGTTCAGAGCAAAAGTGGATCATTTTTAAACAAAGCAAAAGTAACACAATGGAATAAACTTGAATTTATATTATTCTTATTTTGATTAAAAATGTCTGACAGTGTCCTCGTTAATATGTGATTGCAAACATAATAGATCAACCTTTACATCTCAAAATGAAGTTGCATTAACAGGTTATATTAAAATAAAGTGCTGCTCTGTGGATTATGTAGTGAAGTTTTCCAACACACTGCCGTGAATAAATAAAGCCTTCAGTCTTGTTTTGGGAGGTCGACTCTTCACCTTTGCAGAGACACTGGTCATTAAACTTCACAGTATTTGGCTTCGAATGGAGGCTGTTTGGAGAAGGCGGCTTCTCACCCTCAGTCTCTGCATGTTGTGTTGGTGGAATACGACGATGACACACACGGTGAACACATTAACGTCCAGGTAGAAGAAACGAATCGTTACAGTTGAAGGAGGAAAGACCAAGTCTTCGTGCCGGCATGTTTGGAATCAGAGTAATAAAGTTTCAAGCAGAAATATTTCATCACAAACGATGTTTTAGTTCTTAAACTGCTCAGAAAAATGAGTTTGAACCCATTTTGGCTTCACAGCAGGAACCTGTAACGACTGAGTGTCGAGTGATTCAACAGGTTTGTCCATGTTGTGTTTTTAGGAGTTCAAGTGTGTGTGTGTGTGTGTGTGTGTGTGTGTGTGTGTGTCGTGCTCAGCTGATTATTGCTCATCTGCTTTAGTTCTGCGGTGACACTTGAAAACAGACGAGTTCATCTCGGTGAAGATGCTCCATCGTCTGTCACCTCCAGTCTTCTTCGCTGGTGTCAGACGGTGGATCAGTGTAGCTGCTCTGAAGTGTCTGTCACCTCTGATGTCTAATCACTGTGTGTGTGTGTGTGTGTGTGTGTGTGTGTGTGTGTACATCATGCTGAACTTAGCTTCTGATAAAGACGAGTCATACGACCAAAAACCCTCTGACTGTTTTTCTCCCTCTCTCTCTCTCTCTCTCTCTCTCTCTCTCTCACACACACACACACACACACACACAGATCTTATCAGCGTCTGACCCTGTGTTCATATCTGTCAGGAACATATAAACCCTCCTGTGTTTCTTCATGAAGCAGCAAACCCATGATCCATCCATGTGCCTGTTGACGCGGCTTGATGGATGTGTTTGTTTGTGATCGGAGCTTCAGGAGGAGACGATCATGTGTGAAATCAAAGATGAACCATGTGTTAGAAAGTCGTTCTAACATGCGTTTGTGTTGTGAAAGCGTCTCTTTGAACCCAAACCCATGATCTTTTCCTAAACCTCACCAAGTCGCTTTGATGCCTGAACCGACACAAACTACGAATCTGAAAACATTTTGAAAAAGATAAAATCATAGTTTAAGGTCTAAAACTAATAATTGGTTTATTGTATTTGACTTAGAAACTTGAAAAAAATGATCAAAACCTTTTTGACCTGTTTCAAATGTACTTTTTCACCTGTTCTTTAGTCTTAAACACATGAGAGAGAAAACAACTTAGATTTTTTTCTTATCTAAAATAACATGTGGAGTCGGTTGCAATTATCCGTCAGTGCATTTCATTTAACAATTAATAAACAGAATTTCTATCTTAATTTCGTTTTATTTTTCATCGACATCGTTTCATCTTTTCCTCCCAGAGCCTCTCATGTCAACATTAACATCCTTTAATATCAGCTGCATCATGTCACATCTCTGAATCTGATTCTGTAAAACTCATGTTTGACTTTGACTAAACGTCGTGATCTGCTGCGCTGAATCTCTGAGTCTGTCGCTCGCTTTTGAAGATGATCACTTCGGCTGTGAGCGGAGATGCCGGCTGCTGCCATGGCGATGTCGAGTCTAATGATGTTTTAGCACATGGACACGTCGGCTGTGGATTTCTGAAGAACCTCGCTGTTGTTTACTTCGAGGAGAAGCTGCTCTTTAAAGCTACTCTCGAACAGCCCTGATGTAAACACGAGTCTCTGTTGTGCTGTAACTCTCTGTCCGACAGCTAATTCTGCCTCGAACGGCCTCGGACTCGCTCTGCCGTGGTTTAATCGCTGCTGTTGGATTAGCTGTGACCAGCTTTTCCACGAATCCTCTGGATTTCGTCTTAACGTTGCTTGTCCGGCTGAATGCGGGTGCTGGCGAGAGCAGATGATCACACAGCTTTTGTAGTGTAATAAGATTCTTATTGGAATGCTGCTGCGCGCACACACACACACACACACACACACACACACACACACACACAATGCACAGACATGAACACAGGGGTTTTGTGTGTGACTTTAGTGCAGCTTTATCTGATTGCTGCCATCGTTGTGTACGAACAGGGGATTGATTTTGTCCTTCAAATTTCCTGTGGCTCAAGTTCAAGTTCAGTCAGAGTGCGTCTTCCTGCCGTCTCAGTTCTGGATGTGACGGCCTTGGACGGCGTGCGGCGCGACGCGGCCTTTGGTGGAGAGATGGGTCCTTCGCTGGGTTGTCGAGTCAGTGATACGAGCTCTGCAGATCCACTGTACCTGCAGATAACAGAGACACGCTCTCGCAGCCTGACCTCAACAATAATCTGAAACAAAATCAAACAAGCCTCCTGCGGCCGACAGCACGGAGCCTGTCTGTGACTCGACAACCTTGACCAACTTCAATTGAAACTTTCTGAGCGGAAAATTGCTGACAGACAGACCCGAAGCAGCTCGGTCACGTTCTGTTTTCTGTGACTGTAAATGAGTTAAAGTAGTTTCAGTAGTCATTGAAAACACTGCATCGATGCCGCCATGATGAGGGATGGAAGTCAGCGTTGAAACGATTTCTATGTTTTAATCCGGACGGCTGTATCAGCCGTCTTTAAATGAACTATATCCATTAAACACGCTGTTGATTATCTTAATCTTTTTTGCTGACATGTCGTTTGCGTTAGGTCGAATAAATCTGAGCTTTCAGAAAAATCCCAGTTTTCCAGTTTGCTCCTTCTTATTATATAAAAATACTTATAATTTCTTTTGATTTAAGAGCTGCCGAGTAACCTCAATAAAAATGACTTCACTTGACCTTCAAACAGGAAATATTATCCATGTAGATGTGACACTGGGTCCAATCTCATCCCGGCCAATCAACCGCATGCAACAATCCAATAACTGGACTCTGCTCTTAACTATTGACCCAGCTTCAATCCATCCGTCCGTCCGTCCATCCATCCGTCTGTCCATCCATCCATCCGTCCGTCCGTCCGTCCATCCATCCATCCGTCCATCCATCCGTCCATCCATCCAACCCTCATATTCCCCTCTGTCGCCTGATCCATAGTGTCGAGACAAAGCCTTGATTAGTCGACTGACGATCGAGTGTGTGTGGAGCGGCCATGTTAATGTGTGTGTTTGTGTGTGTGTGTGAGCTTATAGTCTGTGATGTGAGGCAGAGGAGAGATGTGAAAACAAAGAAGGTGTGAATTGAGGGGAAATGATGATTGAGAAGTAAGACAGAGACTGATTGAGGGTGAGGTGACTGGTTGAAGTCGTTCCTTTGGGATAAAAGAACCTGTCAGTGCATCAGAACCCAGACGTGAACGTACAGGAAGTGAGAATCAATAACGAGAACATTTCTCATAGTAATTTATGTAGTGTGTCTGCAGCGTGTGAGTACATGTACTGAAATCTTATTATTTCAGATAAACAAATCTACACACCATAAATTACAAAATGAGTACAGAGCTTGTGATAATGAGGACGAATGAAATTGGTCAAAAGATGTTGCATCATCATCTGGTGATAATTTATGTTTTGTGTTGGTTTTATGAACAGTAAAAAAACTGACCATAAACAACAGAACAGGTCACAGTATTTGTTGTTCCCATCATCAAACACAACAAGTCGTATTGAAGCACCGGTACGATGAAAATTATCAGAGAGGAAGACGACGTAAAACGATGTATGATGAATAACAATAGTGTGTCTTTGCTTTGCACAGTCACCAAACTCATGCCTGTTTGTGTCTGAGTGTATCTGCAGGTGTGTGTGTGTAGATGTGTGTATTTGTGTGTATCTGTCTTTGGTTCTTGTTGGTTAGATGCTAAACTGATCAAATGAATGGGCTCTGAATCTCTGGTTCACTTCTTCACCTGCTTGAAGAAAATAAGACTTTTAGGATCAGGTTTTAAAAGAAGTGACTTGAAGAGATGAACTAACATTAAATAAGTGTGGACAGGGACGGAGGACGTTTTGTGTCGAGGCTGCAGAGAAACTGGAAGGTGAGAGTGAGACAGAGAATTAAGACTTTGGATGGAGAGAAAGAAAGAGGCAGAGAGGATTGATTTGATCTGGGGATTTCTCGCTCTCGATCCCTCACCGAGCAGCGTAACGATGCCTGCTTGGCTCTGGGCCCAGAACTGGACTCTGTTTCATTAGGTGTGATTAACGTGGCCCTGCTGGCCGTCCGGCCCGGCACGGCTCCCCTCAGCCCTCTGACATGACTCAGCCCGGCCTCTGATGAAGAACCGTACCTTTGTTTCAACATCAGTTTCAAGTTGCGTAACTTGATGCACTGGCTGCAACCGAGGGCAAACCATGCTGATGAAACAACTGAGGCCAAATTAGTACCTGAGCCTTGAAACGTGAACTTAAAAGAAGCTCGAAAACATCCGTAGAGCTGAGTTTTTGTAAATAACTCTCTTTGTGCAGCTTTAAGCTCGTCAGCAGGAAAGGACATAAAGACGGGATGAACGGTTTGCACACACACCTGATATGATGAAGCTCTCTCCTCCTCTGGTTCTCCGTGCTCCTCGAAGTCAGAACCAAACAGCTTCAAACCGGTCAAATGCATCAATTTGAGTGAAGAACTGGATGATGATCAAATCCACTGATCGCAGCAGTTTGTTCAAACCTTTTTCTGCCATAAATGTTCTTATAAAAGCAGGTTCCACAAACTCAGGTTGCTGCTGTGTTGCCAGGTTCTTGTTGTCTGTGTTGTGCGGCTCATCTTTACCTGGTTTCCCTGAAGGCATCTTGGACCAACTGGGTCTCTCATGTGCAGCTCTGAAGTAAAAAATAAATAAATAGAGAAGCTCAGATGCAGGAAACGGACGGATCTCGGCTAAACGGTGGTTTTTAATATCAGACACCAATTTTCTCGGTGTCTGAATGAAACAAATAGCTGCTGTTGTCGTGCTCACAATCACTGTCTGCGTTCGCCGCCATGGATTAAAAATAGTCCTTCCTAATAATCTGTGAAGGGCCCTGTGGTACATTTGTATTTATTTGTGTCCTGATTATGTTGGTCTGATTCTTCACAGCACTAAATAATGAACCCAGTGACTTCAAAGACATCATGTGCATTCCTTCAGAACAATTGTCCCATTTTGCTGTTAGCGTGGGAAAGACAGACGTGTCTCAGCAAAATGTGTCCTGAACAAGCCGTTTTTGTCGTCGCTGCCTCCGTCCACTCTTTGAAGTCGTTCCTAACTCATGACCATCCGGCACATTGTCTGGACTCGTACGTACAGTCTCTGCTTTATTGAAATCTCTCTTTCGCAGACCTAAATATTGTCATTGTCCGACACAGAGACGTCCTTGTAGAGACTTTCAACAACCAATGTGAACAAGAGGATCGGTTTTGTCAAGTTGTTCAACCTGAAGAAAACCTGACGCATTTTTTAAAGACAACTTAACTCTGACATACAATCAGTAAAAGCTTATATTATTTATATGATCATTGTTGTAATCTCCAGACACCGACTGAATGTGATCGACTAGAGGCTGAAATGTTCACATATAACGTTCAGCTGACTCGTTAGGAGGAAATGTGTAAAGTACTGTGACCGGTGCCGAGGGGGCCGATACCATCGGGTCGGTCAGGGGGTTTGATCGTTTCGAGCTCAGTGGGCGTGTTTCAGGAAACAGGCTTCGTTCAGCTCCACCTCTTTGTCCATATTTGGATTAACCGGAGTTAGGGTGACATCACCACTGCCAAGATGGCGGCGTCTTCTTCAACTTCAAAATCGCTCTTCAGAAAAATGGCCCCCCTGGCTGTGATGTGGTGACTGTGCCACACGTGTTACTGATCATGACGCTTCCTGCTGTGAGTGAACTTTAAAAGTGACCTGGGTGAGTTTATCTGCATGATTATCAACTTTTCCCTTCTGGACATTTTGACAACTGGAGAGATTTTAAAGAGTCACCCAAACTACTGTAAAACTCAGTGAGGGACAAAAAGAAGCTTGGCTGTAATTTCCCCGGTGGAAGTCGCAGCAGACATGATAATTAGCGCGTGTTGCCAGAATCTTTTGTGCCAGAAGTGCAAACTAATAAAGCGCCATCACCATTGTCATTATTATCACCAGCACAAATCCCAACCTAATAAAAAACTCTCAAATTAACAAATTACAATCTGCTCTTCAGGCATCAAATAGTTTTACGCTCTAATACCCGTCCACCCACTCACACACACACACACACACACACACACACACAAAAAAGTGTATTAATATCTTTTCATGAACCTGGTCCCAAGGCAGCACCAAATTTGCTCCGTCTGGGTGTTGGGATGATCGAACCCCCCACAGACAAATGGCTGTGTGATAACACAGGCCTCAGCGCCGCCGTGTGAAGAGGTCATCCATTGATATTAATGGTCTGCTGGTTTACTGGCCTGTGGTGATTGGTTAAGTTTATTCAGGCATTAGTTAGAGGGTCAGATCAATGAGGTTTAACAGCCTCTGCGACTCCAGAGGGTCCAGTGCATATGGTGTTGGGGGGGTGGGAGCAAATGGAGCAGGCGTAGGAAGATTAAAGATAAACGTCAGACAGAAGAAAGGTCAGGGAGGAAGAGGAAGATGGGAAACTGGGGGAGGAAGGTTAAGAGCAGGAACGAGGAAGGACAGGAGGAGGAAGGTTGAGGTGAAAGATGGAGGACAGAAAACGTCCGGTGGCGCCGTTTGTCCTCTGCTAATCTGCAGGAGCGCTCACACAGACTCGGCTGGTTATCAGCTGTTTCGTCTGCAGATTGATAGATTTGTAAATTCTCTTTATGTGTCGAGCATCTCAGCATCTAGTTTATCTGCTGCTGCGTGACTCTCGTCCCCTTTTCCCTGAAACAACTGACCGTGAGACTTCACCAAAGCTGTGACCCCGTTAGTTTGTGCAGTTCGGCTTCCAGCACGTGGACAAACGCTAAGTCAGCAGTAGACTAATATTCAAAATACCGTCCTGTCTGTCTTTTGTCCTCTCAGATCCCGTCTCGGTGGATCTGGACCAGTATGACGTGGTTTCTCTGGCCGATGCTCTCAGAGGTTTCCTGCAGGATCTGCCCGCCGCCATCATCCCGGCCGCCGTCTACAGCGAGCTGGTCTACACTGCTCAAGGTACGGAGCTGCACTGCAACACACACACACACACACGTGCATTGAGGTCGGCCTGGTTAAAAATGTATTAAAGGGTCAGTTCACTCAAAACACAAAATAACATTGTCACTCTTACCTCTTGTGGTATCGAGGCACATAGAGAGTTTGGGTTTCTGTCTTGGTTAAACACCATTAGGAGTTCTCAAACTTTGGATCTGTCTCCCTCTGTTTTTTTTAATGTGTTTTCAATCAACACAAGAGTGTCAAGGTTTGAAAAAAAGGATATAACAATGGTTTTTCGTTCAAGTTCAGAAGTCAGCTCATTCGTGGTCAGCTCGACGTTTCTGAGACAACGACTCTGTCATGATGAACGTGTGGATGGACGTATCTTTGTGAGGCACTGGGTCGTGACCTGCTCGTTGATAGTTCGAAGACGTCGCTGTGTAAGAGTAATATGTTAACTGCATGTTGCTGCGTATCCGTCCTCCTCTGTTGCTTTGGGGTGGAGGCAGAAATGAAATGAACCGACCTTTACTTGTACAATGAAAAGTGATTATGAATAAAGTCCAAACCAGTTAAGGCCAAAGTTAAAGTCTTGGGGAACTTTTAGGAAGCGAACCAACACGACTCTGACCTACATAAAGCTGAAGACTCTTCCTGTAGCTATGAGCAGCGTTTTCATGGCTGGTGTGAGTTTCGGCCCCCGGCGGCGTCCTCGCTCGTCGGCTCTCCGCTCTCACGCACCGCAGGCTGAAACTCTCAATCTGAGCTCAGGGTGGGGGTTTTTTTCCTGCCTCTGTCACTTGGCATGAGCGCCGACACTCGTCACACCTGACAGATTTCTGCCATATCTGGATGTAAAGACGAGGAGGCTGTAACCTCTCGTCAGCGTCAAACCTCGTCTAATCTCCCGACAGCTCCGGGATTATATAAAAACAAACTTTGAGCTGAAGCCTGGCTCGACGCCAGCTTCTCTCTCTCCTCGTTTTCTGTGCAGCTGACCTGCTCGCTCGCCCCTTCACCTGCCGCCCACCTCGCCCAGCAGGCCTCGCTCTCTCCAGCTTTTAGGGACTCTCACACTCTCATCTATTTTTAATGAAGCCTACCTTGACATTCGGCGTTTCGTGCTTTGCGTGGGCGGTGTGCGTGCCGGTGTGTGGAAATAAGAGACAGTCAGACACATAGACGGACGAGCAGACGGACGTATGAGTGTGTGTTAGTGCAGTGGAAGCGTGTGTGTGTCGGGGGAGCGGCGGCGTCTGAGCTTGCAGAAAGTTCGCACCGGCTTTCCTGCAACCTCCTCCCAAAATATTTCTCGGCTAAGTTCCTCGACATGATCTCCAACTGAAAACCGCCTCAATTATTGAAGTGCTTTTCTCTCTCTCTTGGTCCACGTCCCGTTAAGTGACAGCCCTTTTTTTATTTTACTTATTCATGGAAACATTTTAAGTCAGGATAAACCACTTTAAAAGGATGCATCAGGTGTTTTGCGCAGGTTGTCCGAGGTCAAGCCCAATGAAATTGAACTTCTTATTTGGGAAGGAGGTCACTGAAAGAGCATGAAGAGATTCCTTGTGTGAAATCAGAGGATATTATGAAACAGCATTTCATTTGTACAGTGAGGATCAGTCACGCAATAATGTTGAGAGATCCCTCAAATATACAACTGTTTGCTCGAGGGGCGAGAATCATTTCTGTTCTGCTTCTTCGTCTTTTTTTAGCTGCTGTTTAAGTCTGTTCTTCATTCCGCCTTCAGGTTTACATACCAGAGCTTTACTGGACTTATTCCTCCGTGAGCTGCTCACATTCAGCAACAACAGTCGCCCAAAGTGTCAATGAGCTTCTTGTGTCTTTTCACTCGAGACTAAATTTCTCTTCATTATTCATTGTATTAATTTTAGCTACTGTCTGTTTATGGCCTGGTTTTTCATGAACCAATCAGCACTGACCAACATGATGATGATGATGATCTTTCTTTGCACTATTTTCTATCTGTTTCCATCAACACTTTACACAGCAACTTTTCTGGAATTGGCTTTGTACTTGATTATTAAAATAGCTGGTAGTTAAGTTTCAGTTGACTAACTAATAGACACTTTGCTTAAGGATTTGACAGCATGTGAGAAATGATTATTCAGATTTGCTGGAAAAGGTTCTGTTCTCTGAGACTGAAGAACAGAGAGAACCTGTTATCAACATTAAAAGCAACAATATGAAAAGTAATGAGATGAGTCAGGTCATAATGGCCAGTGACTGTACACCTGCATGAATATGATTGGATGTTATTAATCAGTTAGTAGAAGAAGAATGAGCCAATATTGTTGAAGCAGCTGGTGATAAACAGCTAATGGACGTAACTTCATTGCTCTGTTTTTGCTGCTCGTTTCTGAAGTAAAAAGCCAAATTGACCCTCATTTTACTTTCGAGTAAAATTCCAAATCCACAGCTTCGTGGTCACGTCACCAAGTTGATAGAAATTAGTCTCAGTTTGACTCAGATGAAACAAATCCATCAAACAGTTTTGTTGTCAGCAAACAGCAGCATCATCTGCAAAGAACGTTCTGTACATGTTGGTCTTTGTGATTATATCCATATGGATGGAATCAGTCAAACCTCATATAAAGACACTTACCGTCGGTCCTGTCTTGGTCTAATCCCTGAGATTTGTTGATGTCGTAATAGTTAAAATCCCCCTCATTCCTTTTTATTTGGTACCTTTCCTCCGGCGGTTCTTCTCTCTGGGAAACAAGTCGTTGTCTCATCTGTTTGATCTGCAGCCATGTTTCCAGTCGGTGATTCATCGTGGGAAACTCCCACATACTGTTACACATACAGATCACATGTTCAGACACTGCCCCCCCAAAAATATTGAAATTCTACGATACTTGGGTGAATTTTGGGGGAATTTGAGTTAACTGAATCAAATAACTAAACTAAACTAGACTAAATCAAATATAGAACTGTTGACTCATGGGCGTCATCACAGAGTCAAACTCAATTTAACCCTCAAATTAGTCCAATCATTTTATATTTCAGATCAACCTTTGTTCTGTTGTGTCTTTTCAGTAACAGAATAATTACATTTGTTGTCATCAGATGGACGTAATCCTCCCATAATCCTCCTCTCATCTGTTCCTGCGACACTCTGACCACAGTTGGTCTTTTATCAGCCTGCGCCGTTTTTCAGTTTGATTATTTCCATATTTTTTAAAGAACGATTGGAGGAATGTGATGCTTAAACCACTTTAAAGTAAAGTCGACTGCAGGGTGGATGAGTGTGATGCTTTTCTGATTTGAGATCAGGAGGAAGTTACAGCCGTTACAGACGTTTCATTTGTATCTCAACGGGGTTTTTTTTCTTCTAAATTTAAAGGTCACAGTTCGCTCCTCCCTTATTCTTCCTCATCCTCCTTCTGTCTTTGGTCTCTGAGTCACTAATCTTAATAATTTAATCTGAGACCATCGACACTTCCTCCCCTCTGCCCTTTTTCTTTATCATTCGTTCTACTTCCTCCCCCCTTCCTCTTCCTCCCCCTTCCTCTTCCTCCCCCCGCCTATTTTTCATCCTGTCCCCGTCTTTTCTCATTCATTAGTTTTGTGAGAGTTAGTTAACCCTGATGGTCTCACCGGGTCGTCGTCTGTGAGGATAAAAGCCAGCTGGCCGAGTCCGACTGACCACCGTCCATCTGGACCTTCAGAGGAGAGAAGCTGAGTGGAAACGATGGAGGATAGACTGATGTGTTCAAACTCACCATCTTATCTCATATTCAATTCGTGGTCTCTTTTGATTTTTGGTCATCCTATATGGCCAAAAGTATGCGGACATGAAGACACTCACCCGAGCCCTAACGTCTTAAATCCAGCATTCAGTTTACGACGAAGAGCTGACGTCCACACCAGCAGCTATGTGATGATGTTCTGCTGTCATGTTTACTGTTGTCGCCACCTTCGTTCACTTTGTTAACGTGACAACATTTTCTAATTAACAGCTGAAGCTGATGGGTTTTGCAGACTTTTGGTTATAATGCAAAGTAACACTTGGCGCCAGAGGAAAAAAATCACTGAAGTCATAACTTGTCCTCTGGGGAACGTGACTGTCTGTATAAATTTAAATGGCATCCATCCAAAGTTGTTCAGATATAAAGCGCTGGACTCACTGACGACCAACAACCTCTAACGTGGCTCCAAATCTTAATGTCGCTCATAATTCTTGGTCTGAAATAAATCACAAGGACCAACGATCAGCTCGGCTTTCTGTGACTGGTCAGCAGTGGAAATCTGTGCGTCCTGGACAGTTGAGTCCAAAATGATCCAGCGTCCCAACACTGACAACTCCATGTTTGTCCCGGGTGGACAGACTGGAGAGCACCAGGACTTGAATTAAATGTTTTATAGTTTCTCTTTTTAAAGCTTCTGATTGTTTAATGGAAGCTGCTTCCTGCAACAACTGACCTAATTCCTGCGATCGTCTGTTTGGATCATCATCAGCATCCCTCCACAAATAAAGAAAGAACAACTTGTGGTCATTGCTTTAATTTCCCAGATTTTTTAATGAATGGGACATGATGCCTGTTCATGGACCCTAAAAAAATAATCAGGCTATTTTATGAAATGTTTGATCAGTAAGTGAAAAGATGAGGCAGTTTTTCCACTTTATTTCTTCCTGTGTCTGAAGAAAGCAATCAATCAATTACAACGGTAATTTTTGTTATTTAGATATAATTTGTCTGAATGACAGTTATCTCAGAGACAGTCCTGTGGTGAAGCTCGTCTCGACCCCCCACTGTCCAGTTGTCCAGTCTCCCAGTGTCCCGCGAGGCCAGATGGACGGGCCAAGTTCCCTCTCCAGCCTTGACCTCTATTGACCAGCGGGGTCAACCACAATCCATAATAACAGAGGGAGGAGGATGTGTGTGTGTGTGTGTGTGTGTGTGTGTGTGTGTGCGCGTCAGTAGTCGTCTATGATCAGTAGTGGTCAGACAGGGAGAGGTGACTTCCATGACCCCCATCAGGCTGCAGCAGATTGTCAGCCATCCATCACCGCCCACCTGCCCACCATAAACACGCACACACACACACACGCACACACACACACACACACACACACCTCAAGTGTCCCTGAACTTCCTTAAGTCTCCTCAACAGCGACAAATATGAGCTTGCATTTTTTTACATTCATAAACATTTAAACACCTTTAAATTCATGTTTTTACATTTTATGTAAATGAGTTTTATTCATTAAATCAAGTCTCATTTTTTTACACTTTTAATCGCCGTCATTTTTCATCTGTAGCCATTAAATACATGATGTAACTACCTCTGTGGAGTCGTTTTCATTGTTCACGTCTGCGTGGGCTTCAGCCTGCTCGCAGGTGAGTCACAGGAAATGAACTGTTGTTTCCTTCAGTCGTCCTCAGGTGATGAATCCTCTCATCCTCTCAGACACATCAGTCTCTCTTCCTTTGCGTGTCGAGAAGCTCAAGGTATTTTTTAAAATGATCTTTATTGAAAGAACAGAATATACAGTAAAGAGAAATATCAGACACTTGGTTGAGTAAATATTAAAGAGAATAAGTTGCAGTGTTTCATGTGTAGATTTGACATTGAATACGGTGACGTTTGGACTCCAGTTTGAACACGTGTGATTTCCAACAGAACTCTGGGACCTGGATTATTAGAAGGTGTCTCTAAACCAACCAGGGTTCAAATCTGCGGGACTTGAAACAACAGACCTCCGGAGCTGAGACAACGTGGATCCGTTCTCCAGCTGCTTCTCTCCATCCCTTCAATCAGTCGGCTGTTCTGTCCGTCCGGCTCTCGGTCGCACTCTGTGTTATTGGGATCGATGTGAACACTTCAGTTCCTGCGCTGACGGCCAAATACGCCGATACGTCACCGGGTCGATCAATACATATCAGCATTCTAACACCTGGACACGCACAAATCACTGCGTATGTTCTGTATGTGAGTCGAGCAGACGTCCAGTTTCCACAAACACGGCTCCTGTGCGTCGAGCTGCCGCGGCCAGTTTGACCAGTTTGACCAGTTTGACCATCATCGTCTGCTTCAACATCCACTTCTGCATCCACACAACTGAAAAACAAACTTCTTCCATTTTTCTGACGTTTTAACCTTTCATGACCTTTTTCCTCTGCAGTCTCTTTTAACCACAAACAGACAGTATGTCTTTCAGGGAACGATACGAAAACACAGAAACAAGTATATTTGTTCACTTTAACTTTAATTCATTTCACACATCTGTTATAGTCGTAATTAGGTTTTGAACATTAAATACTTGCGTTTAAATCTACATTTTGCACTTTTGTTCAATCTTCACTGCTTCTGCAAAGATTAAATAAAGTACACAATCCTGTACTTAAAGTAAAAATGTATGAGTTCTTCTTTTTATCAAAGTAAAAGCTCCATATTTAAGTTTAGTATTGAAGGTCATTCGTGTTTAAGCTTGATCACGATCAGGCAGGTTTCTGCTCTTCCAGGCAAAACAAAATGTTCACTTCATGAAAGAAACAGATCTTCACTCGCTCACATTCATAATCATCTGAATAGCAGAAGAGCTTTTTATTAAATGTATGATATCAAAGAGATGCAGTGCATTCTGCTTGTAGATGTAACATTTTCACTTATGGATCACTGTATTCAAAAATGTAATTAATTTAACATTGATAAAAAAACTTCAAAAAATCAAAATCAATGTGTTGCAGTTTTACAGATTTACATCCTGACAAAACTGAAAATAATAAAATGATGCTTTCATTTCACTGATTTTTAGCAGCACAAACTTGATTATAGATTCAGACTCTAGTGAAAGAGAAACTTGGAGTCTCTGAGCAGACGCACAGATTCGGCCGGAGATGAATGGACGTGATCAGTCTGGTGTTCGGTGGCAGATCTGAGCTCTCCCGCTGAGCGTCCCCCGTCATAAAGCCGGCACACAGCAGACTTGGGCACAGATGTTTTCTTGTTTGCGGCCTGTTTGCGGTGGTAAAGGTCCTGTGGTGAGAGCTCCCGTCAATACGTCTGGTCCTCATCAAACACGGCCCATTGTCTGAACCCCGGCTCACACAAGAAAAGGAGTCGTATTATCCCGGCCGCCTCCCACTGCCTCACTTTTACAAGCCTCCGTATACGAAGCCCCTGTGATTTCCCTCCTCGGCGTGTGTCGGCTGGCCGGCAGCCGGCAGCTGGACTGGGTCTGAATTCAAATCACTGATGTCCTGCCAAGGCCGTACATGTCCTCACAGTCTGCATGTTGATGGAGGTGCTGCTCGCCGGCAGCTCGGTGGGGACGTCTGCTCTGTTCAGTCTGCACGAGAGGAAGGATCTTTAATGTCATACATGTTTATACATGCATGCATCATATGTTTACTTAGAACATAACTTCATGCATATATCGTCACATAATTACATTTCTAAATCTAAATAAATTCTTAGTCTGAGGGGAACAAAATGCTGTTTGCAACCAGGACAGGTCATTAGAGGTGAATTAGTCGTGTCCTTTTAAACATGTAATCTTTATTTTCTCTCTTTATGTTCAGTCAGTACCACACACAAAGATTTATATCGCCTTTGATTGGTTAGTAAGACATTTAGATGGAAAGCAAAAGGATCAGGTGCCTTAGTTTCACGCTTCTTTATGTCAGTTGTGATAGTGCAGTGGAAACTGACCTGAATCTGTGCACAGAGGCTGAACAGGAACATGAAGTGAAGCATTGATTCACCCGCTTCTGTTTGCTGTTTCTGTCTCGCAGAGAGTCAGAGCGTGGACGAGTGCGGGGAGAGGCTGAAGAGGATCCTGGAGTCTCCCAGCGTCCCTCGGGCCAACCACCAGCTCCTGGTCCACCTCAGCAGACACCTGGCCCGGGTCGGCCAGCAGGGCCAGGCCGGGCCCCGGCTGCTGGCTCAGGCCTTCGTCGAGGTCGTCTTCAAGCACTCTCCTCTCAGGTACGCAGGTTTCTCCTCTTTCAGTTGTGTTTGATTTCTTTATGTTAACTGGTTTGTTGAGTTATTCATACACGGCATTATTTAGCTTCGTACACAGCCACGGAAGATGCAGGTTTCTGATTGGCTGGAAGGCGTCAGCCATGACAATAAAACATATTTAACAACTTAACCTTCATTTTTAATCAGTGGTGAAGATTTATCAAATTGCTTCAACCAAGAAACTAACCTTGGTATAAAAGACATTTCCAGATGTTCAGATAAAGCAAATAGTGCAGCAGACGAGGAACCACTTCACTTTGTGACAGCTTCACCTCCTCTGTACTTTCTTTTGTGAGTCATTACTTATTTAACGGCTTTTTCATTTGCTTCTTCATCTATTCAGATTCAAGTCAGGTTTACGTGTATGGTTGTTAATCACAGAATCAATCTCTCAGGGACATGAAAACAATGATGCTTCCCTCGAGCGGGTAGAAGGAAAAAATGGAACAAACCTTGAGTAACAGAAGAGGAAAGCCCCATTGAATTTCCCCAATGTGGAAATAATAATAAAGTGTTTTTTTCTTTCATCTTATTTCCTTCTTTCTCTCAAGTACTTTCGCCGCACTGTGATTCCTTTTCAATCCTGAATGTGTCTCATCACAGAAACACAGGAGTCTCCCACATAAAGTAATGATGAACACAGGCTTCTGTTATGGCCAGTTTAAAGAGTTTCAACTTTGTTTTTGAGAAATCATGTTCGACAGATGGCTCAAAACGCTGCGACGCTTCAGCTGGCAAAGCTGTGAAGAAGAAGTCCGGCTTGAATCAGAGCTGCGGCCAATTCAAAAAGCTTAATCATTGCAATTAGGAAGAAATCACCAGCCTGTTGTTGCCAAATTGATCCGAAACTGACCCAGAATCTGAAAGTGAACTGATTGAAGCTGTTGAATGTTTCTGACTGTTCGTTCCTCGTTCTGCTGATTTAAGAGTTTCATGTTCAGAGTCTTTAAGCGTCACAACTGTCAAAACGTCAAATGGACGTGACTTTTGTTTCCAGAACTGTTCAAATCAGCTCGAATAACGTGATGCCGTAGACGAAGTCCCTCCCGACCTCTCGACCTCTCGACCTCATGGGACCTCAGTTCAGAAGTTACACAATTACACACATGATGTTTGTCCACGGATCATTTTTGCAAGTAAAGGAAGTCGTAGTTTGTCGTAAAGACTGTAGCGTTTGCTTTTGTGTGAAACTGCGTCGTACTGCTCTCATCTTCCACAGTATGCTGTAGGTCACCAGCACCAACGTGTGTGTGTGTGTGTGTGTGTGTGTGTGTGTGTGTCTTTCTGATCATGTATTTTCACAGTCTTATACTTCAACAGTTTTACGACAATCTGTCACAGTTCTGCCAGGCTTCTGTTTCCCTTTAGTTTTTGTTCAGCCTTAGTCATTCCCTGCCAAGTCTGTGTCCGGTCTCTGTCTGTGGTCACGTCTGAGTCCTGTTCATGTCGGAGTCTTGTCAGGTCGTAGTCCAGTGTTGTCTTCGTTCATTTTCTTGGTATTAGTTCCTTGTCTCTGCTGCCATGTTGTGTTCTAGTTCTGTGTCTTGGTTCTGTGTTGTAGTTTTCTGTCTGTGTTCTATGTCTTAGTTCTGTCATAGTGTGTCTGTCATAGTGTGTCTGTCATAGTCACTCCTCACCTGCCATACTCACTCTGCCTCACCTCACCTGTCAGCCACTCCCACCTCATCTAGTCACCTGTGTTCCCAGCTGCAGCTAATCACCGTCAGGACTCTATATAAGCCACTTCCCTCCACCCAGCCTTTGCCGGATTGTTTGTTCCTTCATGCCCGTCAGTGCTCTCGTCATTTTTGGATTTGTTCTTCTGCCACTCATGCTTGTCTGTGTTTGAAATTGTTTGGATCTGCTCTTCGTGTGATGAGATTTTTGGGACTATCCTAGACACTTCCCGTCTGTGAGTTTTGCTAGATTCCTTTATTAAAAGCCTTCTCAAGCATCCGTTCCTGTGTGTTGCATTTGGGTCCATCTCCACTCCGCGTCACACAAACTGACGTTCTTGACTTGCAAAATGAAGTTGACAGGCATCATATGTGTCATTCATGTCTCCTGTGTTTCATGTTTCATGGTCCCCGAAGAATTATGTCAAATCTGAGTTCAAATCAAAACATGAAAATATGAGAGGCGCTTTCCATCCAGCTGTGAAATGTCATTTGTACTCTTTATCATCAGCTGTTTCTTTTTCCATTTATTACATAAAACAATTGATTATTCCAATCACAGTCACTTGGACTCGGACCGAGAGCGTGTTTCCGTTTCGTTCTACATTTGTGAGCCAAAGAACTAAACAAAGTTTTTGGCTGAATGTGGGAAACTGAATGTCACACGTTTAAACTCAGTCCACAAATCAGCTCATTTCCCTCACAAAACTCTGATCAATCGAGTGTCTGGATCCAAACATCTCTCTCAATATTTCTGCAGTTAAAGCTCTGCCCCGGCTAACAGGAAAACCAGGCCCGATATTTGGCTCGGCTGTAATATCAACATCCTGCAGTTAAAGAGCTGGATGTTTGAACACTGAGAGAATGGCATTAACGAGGCTCATGGTATTGTTTAGTTTCTCTGCGCCCTGCACAAGCTCGCCCGCGTCTGTTTTTCCAGAAATTACCCAGGAATTTCTCCTTGTGGCGTTTGTGTGCGGTGGAGATGTAGTGGATCTGGGGAGGCAGTGACTCAGTGATTGTTTGCACAGCCCGGTCGACCAATTCGCCTCTGACGTGCACGAGAGCCGGGCGGCGTTTCGTAGCTGCCGTTCGATTTCAACCAGCTCCCATGTTGGCTTATTTCATGCATGTGGGAATGTTGATGAACCGAGATAGTTCGGGAGTGTTCACAACAGTCTGCAAGCATTTAGACAGTCCTGCATATTTTGTTGTTTGGGCTTTGCTGCAGCAAACTGGGAGGAAACTCTGAGGTCTGACAATATTCAGAATCACGAAAGAAGAATTGATCCCACTTCTTATTCCTCTGCAAATTTCCCCACTGTGGGATGAATACAGGTTTGTCTCTGGGCCACAGAGCTCCGTCGTACAAACACGTTCTTTCATGACCACAAACACGTAGTAGGTTATTCTCAGTCCACTTCCATCGTCCTGCTGTTTATGACTCAATACGAGATAAAAGTACTTAGTTTGGTTTTACTGAATATGAAACATTCACGAGATGCAGCTTCGTTCTTTACAGTTTGACAACAGTTTGTGTTCGTGTTTTTGTCGACAGCGCCGACGTGAACCCGGAGCATCACGTCAGGATCCTGGAGGCTCTGATCTCAGCAGGAGGCCTCATGGAGATGCAGGCTGCACCAGGTAGGATCAGAAACCCTCTTCCATCTATGTCTGGTCTTTCTCAGCCTTAATATTTGCTTCTTGGTGTGCAACAGTGTGTTGGACATGATGCTGTGTGATATGATGTTGAGTCTTTTGTGTCTCTGAAAAATCACACCGAAGCTTATTTTACTCTCTCAACACACACACGCTGCTTGTTTTCACGTTTTTCTGCTCAGTGGCCGAAAGTTTGTTTCTCAAGTGAATCACTGTAGGTTTCTCACACTGGAAACATGACATTCCCTCTCCCTCCCGCTGCACCGCAAACTGCAGCGGAAAACACACGTTTGGTTTATGAAATATGTGCAAAACACAAACGTTTGGGTCCAGCTGCTGTGATAAACTGGGCATGAAGCGTGAAATGACAGCTTGAACTTTGCTCCGTTAGTTTAGTTTACAGTCTGGATGTACAGAAACAAAACACGGCAGTTTCACAATGTTTTCCTTTTTGCATTCCTGCTCTGCTGGACCGTTGCAGCTGAGGGCGAGGGTGCGAGCGAGGGCAGCTCTGCTTTGGTTGTATATCGACTGTATCGTGTACACTTTAGAAAATTCTCAGACCTCGGCATCATTTCTCCGAAAGCATAGAAAAACGAGCTCCTTTCTTCGACTGAAAGGTTTTGGGCCACAGGAGAAACATGGCGAAGGATGATATGTGGATATCAGGTGAAGCAGCTGAGGACAAAGCTGATATGTGATAAAATGTTTTTCTCCAGCGAGGCTGTTTTTAGCTCAGTGGAAAAGGCACCCGACCCTCGTCACAGTGGACCCACAGAAAACATCCTATCAAGCCAGACATATTTTTCAAAGAGCTCAAACTCTTAAAAGTGTTTTTAATAATATTGGTGTCAGAAAAATAATGAAATGATCACATTGCCAATGTCGGACACGTTGGTCCTTCGAGCTGCTGCCTGCACAGGAGCTGCTGGACCGAGTCGAGGACGTCGGACGATTTAACCATCAGCATGTAAATTATATACAGTTACATATTATTTACGAGAACAGATTTTCAGATTTGCTCATTTCTGGTGTGACTGAATCCAAAACTGTTCGACAGAAAAAATGTTTCTGCTGCTTCTTTAGAAGCACAGAAAGATTTCCATTGTGTTTAATTCCACCGCAGCAGCCAAATATATATGTAGTTTTTACTCATCGTTCATCCGTTTCTCTCTAATGCTGTTTTTCACCTTGCTTCATGTCCAGTTGACGACACCTCGGACTCGACCACTTGCTCCCAGTTAAGCCTGAAAACCAATGCTGAGATCTGAGAAGAGTCGACTCTTTGGTGCAGGAATAAAAGATCAATCGGGCTCGATGAGGACGAGCGGAGGGTCAGACAGCAGGTGTGCGGCTGATTGCAAAGGCCAAGCCAGTCTGCTGAGGTCACGTCTGTGGCTCAGTGTGTGTGTGTGTGTGTGTGTGTGTGTAAAGGTCAACGTGTGTGTGTGGAAGGTTGGCCTGGTCTGAGACCGGGGTCGCCGTGTCGGTCGCAGCAGTGATTACAGCGGCTGCTCGGGGGTTGTGTTTCCTTTATGTGGAGCAGTGGTTCGTTCAGAGGTGATGATGCTGGTCAGGTCTGAACTAATCAGCTGATGAGTCAGATTTACAGTTAAAACCCAGCAAGGACAGAATCGGCTTTGTCCAACACCAGACAGACACACACACCTCACAGAGCCTCAGATCAGACCCGAGCGCCGCTGAGACTCGAATGTTTGTTGGATTCTCTCTTGTTGCGGGCGGCACACGGGGGGGCAGGACGGTGATCAGTGATTCATGGAATAAACCTCCGTCCTCAGACTGAGCGGATTCATCGCGAGTTTGGGACACGGCCGCTGGAGATTTGGGATTTTTCCTGCTTCAGAAGATCTTTTAAATGCAAATGTTATAATGTCTTTGCACATTTTGAAAGTTTGGTGTCAAATCAAGTCAGTGAGCTACGTTTAAATTATACAGGAGAGGAAAACTGAGAGCGTTCATCCACTTGTGATATTACTCGTACAGTGTGTGTGTGTGTGTGTGTGTGTGTGTGTGTTGGCAGACAAGCTTACATCACAGCAACAAAAGGACCAGAGGGAGCTGTTTTGTGCTGTCTTTTGAAGTGTGTCTTTTGTAACATCTCTTACACAACCCTCTCTCTCTCTCTCTCTCTCTCTCTCTCTCTCTCTCTCTCTCTCTCTCGTTGCTCTGTAATCACATTGTACTGATGTAACCCCCTTACACAGTTCTCCATCTTCGTTTATTCTCTCTTGGTCTTGTTCATATGTCGTCATGTCATGAGTCTTGAGCATCCAGGTTTTGTCCAGGCAGGAATTATCTGCTTGATTCGAACAAGTCAGGTCACATCACAAATCATCATCACAAACTTGCTCAAGGGCCTTCACACCTTCAATCCTTTGACCCTCGATACAGATAAGGAAACTCTCCTCGAAAACCCTTTGATGGGTGAGAGCAGCAGAGGCGAAGTGCAGTATCAGACAATTAGGATGACAACATTAAAACCCGATCGTCAACATGTATGAAGGAAGAATCCAGGAAAACGTTGAGCAACCAAACAAAGACGCGTTAATTCAGCATTTCTGAGAAACTGTCTGACTTCCTTTGGAATCAAGGAAGTGAAGTGATTAAATGTGACTGACAGCCCTGAACATGAAACAGCAAAAGGCACCAGGAGTTATATGTAGATGATGAAGTGGGGATGAAACGGCTGCTGTCGCACGGAGGAATCGTCCGAATACAGACGATGTTTGAACAGTTTCTCCTCAAAGACTTTTGTGGCGTCGCGCTTGTTTGCAGACACAAACAGCGACAGAAGTCGTCGTGTGAATGAATGAGAAACTTCAGAGAGAACCTGCTCTCACATGTGGTCGGTTGCCGTGGAAACTCGGACTGTTTGATGGATTTCCTCTTTTGGAAACTTGCAGAACTTCATCTTTGGAAAGATGCTGCTGGACGATTCAACCAGCGCTCGTTTGGAAGCTTCCTGAGGCGTCTGAAGACACGATGGAGGGTCACAAACGAACAACCCTCGTCTAGAAATGCTGTTTATATTGAACTCATTTGTTCTACATTCTTGTCCGGCTCCAGAGAAAACTTTGTGTGTTGCGTCTCAAGTTACTGTGAACTTTTTTTCTGTATTACTTTGATTTTCCCTTAAACCTTCACCAAAATGCTTTTGTGCCTAAACAGACTCTATAATATGAGTTTGTACAGTGAGGTCAGATATTTTGGTGGAAAACAGAAACATTGAGAATCAACATTTTTGTGACTTGTCAACATTTCTTCATTGGATTAATAGAAACATAATTAGATTCTTTAAAAACGTGTTTGCTGTTACAAATAAAGGAAAATCTTATCTTATCTAAATTCTGACACAGCTCTTTGTCTGATTTGTGATCGATGATCCTTAAAACATGATTTCCACATGTCAAAGTTTTTTCTCCATATTAGTGAAACAGCACAGAAGAGATTTAGAACCCGCTCTTCATCGTTCATCATACTTTCATCAGACATCAACTCTGCCAATGTTTTAAATGATCTGAAATTGATCCAATCACATCTCTGCTCAGATCATATCAATCATCGTTGTCACCACTCGTCAATACCTGTGATCTGACCGATTGTTCTACATGTTACGATGCACAGTTTAGACACACTGACCCGCAGCTTCATGATCCAAGCTACAGATTTATTTTGTCCGAATTGTGCAATCGTTTGTCGTTTGTGATTCTGAGTCTGTGTCGGATTCTTCTGCTTCAGCACCAACGCTGTGATGTTCAGTCATTGATTGGCTCGAGGTGTGTGTGTTCAGCTCGTGTCGCCGTTTCAGTGGCCGGAGCAGGTGATCGAGCTTCCCTTTGTTTGATGAATGCAGACGGAGAGAGAGAGAGAGAGAGAGAGAGGGAGGCCGAGCGAGAGAGGCTGAAACTGGGAGGTCAGGTTCATGTGTGAGCATTTTTCTCACCCATTACCTCCCTGCCTCCCCTCCAGACAGCATTAGTGGAGGTCAAGGGTTACCACAGTGCCTGTTGGCGGTATGTTAACCCCTTAACAGAGGTATGTGTGTGTGTGTGTGTGTGTGTGTGGATGCCCGTTGACCTCTCTGCAGCGCTGCCCTCCGAGCCATGTTCTCCAAATGGAATCTGAATATATGACCAGTGCGGCTCCACCTGAGTGCTGCAGCTCGACATCTCTGCACAGTGTGACTGTGTGTGTGTGTGTGTGTGTGTGTGTGTGTGTGTGTGTGTGTGCGGCCCTCGGTGTGTGTGCACATCACTTGCATGTGAAGCCCCAGTCTTGTCCAATCTGTTTGCCTGCACACAAGAATCAGTAGGAAAAAAAGGGAGGATTGTAAACTCCCAAACACACCCATTCACATTCTCTCTCTCTCTCTCTCTCTCTCTCCTCTCTTGTTATGTGCTGTTTTCCTTCCCAGGCACGCAAACCGTGGCTGCAGCTTGGCAGGAGTACGACACACACCAACACTGACTCTGCACACACTGGTTGTCTCTCTGCTCTCAGGCCGTTTATTTGGCTGCTAATGTGGCCGAGGGTTTGCCGTGAGTGCGATCTGCTCAGAGGCTTCATCAGAAAACTGGCCGGTGTTACGGCTCTTTGTTCACATCATTTCAGTCCTCTGTTCAAATGTGCACCTAAGAGAACCTCACTGATGAACACGTTTGTTTCACCTGTATATTACCAAGAATGTAAAGATGTTTAAAAACTCGATGCACATTCTTTTCTTGAATCACGCCGCTCTGATTAATCACTGTGAAGTGAATGAATGATGTCAATCATCTGCTCGTGTGAATCAGACACATCCTGACGCATCTCATCCTGTTGCTAACACAGTCACAAGATGTATATTTAAACAATTGCGTCACTGCATTAAATAGACTGACGATCAACAGTTTTTCCATCTGCCCGCTTCTGTGCGGCGTCTCTGATGGCGCAGGAGGCCAGATGCAGCCGCTGAGCACAGGGTTTGGCTTCGGACTCCTCGCAGGCGTAATGGTATCAAACCTGGCAACCTGACTGCGATGACAAGACGCTCGCTGTCGTTCCCCGAGAAACAGCTTCAACATGGAAAAGACAAATTCTTCTTCTTACAAACAAACGAGATGTGTGTTAATAAGTCAACTTAAGAAAGCTGAAATAAGTCAATTGATATGATTGATCACTTCATCATTGACAGAAAGTCAATCAATTGATAATTTGTATAATTTTTTCATTCAATTGTTTTCCGACAAAAAATGTGAAAATTCAATTTTTCCAGCTTCTCAAATGTCAATATATTTTGGTTTTCTTGTTTTTTACGATCCCCAGTTG
>JAFREQ010000020.1:1652500-1660000 GCA_025331565.1 Holacanthus passer | reverse complement strand
TCAGATTCAGTTGTTCATCTGCTCAAACATATTTCACCTTCTCTCTGTTGTCTCACCGACCTGCTCTTTCTTTTTTGTTAAATAGAGTCGACTCGTAGTTCAGATTCAATCTTCAGCTCGGTGCCAACATTTTGTCTCGGTGTGCAGCCTCATTAAGAGCGAGTGCTGCTCATATTGCATCACCAGTCAGAACCCTACAGACGCTTCAGTGGATGTTTGCTTCGAGGAGCTCAGACGTCGAGGCGCTCGACTGCAGGCAGAGAATCATAATAATATGGAAATGCTGCAAAAACTTGGATTGAGCTGCAATTATTTCAGTTTATGGTTAAATGATGTATTTCTCTCCGTGCAGAGCATCAGTAATGCTTTGAACTTACGACCCGACGATGCACACGACTACATGATAAATGAAAATGCAGCATCTGATTCTCCCATGTAGCAATTAAAAAAAGCTTGTTTTTGCTTTGGCTCGTGGGAGGGAACGTGCACACGTTCGCAGGCGCGTGCACGTGATCGACTGTCCGGCTCCCCCGCGAGCAGATGTGTCGGCTCCGGCAGCCGCGTGCGAGACATTTGCAGCACTGAAGGGCAAACGTGATGTAAAGAATACGAGGTGGGGACGGATGGCTGAGCCGAAAGCAGCCGTGAATACTGATGCTTCCTGTCTCTGTCGCCGTCTCAGCTCTTTGTTCGGCTCTCGTTCTCTTCTTCTCTGACGTCACCTGAAGGAGCCAGAGGCGGTCTGAGCAGCCGGGTCCTCGAAAATACCTGTGATTACCGACAGGACACTGTTTGACCAAGTGAAACCACAGTAAGATAATACCCAGCTCCTCACCTGCAAACTCATGTCAGGGTTTCACGTTCAAACTTCCTGAACATCAACAACAAGTAAAGCACCTGAGTCCTCAACCTGAAAATGTGATTGACACGTTCTCGAGGTCACATGACTCGAGAGCCTCACACACATTCAGAAATTATTCTAAGTTAAGATTGAAAATGAGCCATGTTAAGGTCTGAAGAACCTCGACTGACTCTTTTGTGAAAACAAACATGTTGACGTCTCAGTGGATTTTGGGCGCAGGGATATTTCAGGACATCGGCTCCGGTGCCCACGTTGGTCAGCGGTTTTTGGAAACATGCTGTTTTTAAATGCGGGGTCATAGTTTCGATTTACGTCCACATACATGTTTGTCTCTTGTCCGTTCTGGCCTCACATCCTCTCTCCTGCATGTTTCACTGGGGATCTGTCGTTTTCCAGCAGCAATAATTCTGTTTTTAAATCAGACCTACTGTTGTGTGCTCCTGACTCAGCCGGATTTGAATCACTAATGAGTCGGTTTGCTTTACCTCTGGGCAGCTCTGGGAACAGCTGGCCGCAGTGTGGGCTGCTCAGCATGCACGAAGCGCTTCATCCTGCCTTTTGTTTTGTTGAATTCGCTCCTGAATCGGTCAGTTCGGAGCGGCTCTCGGCCTTGGACGGCTTTGTGAATCCATCCTCCGGGGTTTCACGACTGCAGATGATGTAAATTAAGCCTCCGTTAGCTAACCTGGCTGACGAACTGTTTATGCTAAATTTAGGAATAAACTGACGGAGGAGCGTCGAGGGAAAAGTAGGTGTTTGAATGGTCCTCTTTGTTTCCCCCGCTTCTATTTCCATCCTCCGTTTCATTTCTCTCGAGCATCCTCGACAGCCGGCTACACTACAAAGAAATGATCAAATAAATCTGTTGCATCATCTGTTTTTCTTCCGTTAAACTGCTGTAATGTTGAATTGGTTTGGGTTTTTTGGGCCATTGAGGCTCAGAAGAAAATGTTGACAGACGCGTTGTCATCAGCATGTGAAGGTGATGTGGTTCATGTGTTAGCAATCAGTGACCTGTTGTCACATCCAGCAGATACAGAGCAACTTTATCCATCATGTTTGTCTTTGTGTCCACCTGATGAATGAAAGTTAAAAAAATAAAGGTCCCGTTAGCTCAGGTTTGGTCTCCACCAACTCCTGAAAGAAATATTTGGTTCATTAGCTGATAAAGCAAAAGCTGTTGGTCTCGTTCTTCTCTCAGTAAAACCTCCTCCATCCAATCATATGGTTTCTCTCATCGCAGCTATGCTGATGATACCTGGCTATATTTATCTGTATCTATCTCCCTGAACTCACACACTGTAGTTCATCTGGAATCAATCCCACAAACACCGTCCTGCTGCCCCACGTCCAGATTCATCCGCCACTGAAAATAGTCCCCAACAAATGCACAATGTTGGTTTGGATATTTTCATGTGATTTCCTGACAAAAATCTAGAATAATGTCAACCTCGTCCTTTTACATTACAAATGTCAAAAACCCGAAGACTCAAGTGTTTTTCCAGCATCCTGACTTTGCAGCCTCCAGCTCCTGACCCGCTGTGTTTTATGTGTTTTACGGGCTCGACGAGTTACGGCAACACACTTTAACAGCTAATCTGTAGCAGGACGTGCTGCGAGCCTGCGGCGCTCTGCTTGTTCAACCACACGGAAAGTTATAGAGCCCCATTATGATGCTCTATCAAGCCCTTCATACGGCTCCGAGGTCAAGGGCACTTTATATGAAAGATATGAAATCTTCCTGGTATTATAAGGACTGAGATGGATGAGAGAGAGAGAGAGAGAGAGAGAGAGAGAGAGTCATTTCCCTCCTCAGGTTCCTTTAAAGAGACAATCTCACCTTCCTGCTCGTGCTGGGAGGTTTACAGGCGGCCGGGGAGCTGTAATTGTTGTCTGACAGGCTGAGATCTGAGCAGCAGGACCACAGGTGACGGAGATCTGCTGCATCTCATGGTGCACATACATGTGGCAGCATATGTGCCACACACACACACACACACACACACACAACCAGGCCACATGTTCTGATGTGTTTGTGATGCCTTTGAGGGATCAGGAGTAATGAGTTTTGTATTCTCAGTAGAATAATAAAAAATCTCCCTCCTTCTCTTTGTCTCAGAGAAAGAAAGACATATATTTATTATATTTTCAGGCTGTGGAGAGATTCGTTCACTCAGTTAACATTTGTGATGTGACCGGTTCATCAGCTGGTGAAAAATATACTCTAAACCACAGGTCTCCCACATTTTGTTAGATATGATATGATAAACATGAAGGATGGTTTAATCCAGTTCTGCTCCACCTCCTTTTATTAGAGACCTTGGAAAGGCTCAGTGTCGGCACACGTCCCTCGGTGCACACATGATGTGCAGTAATTCAAGTTGTCTTAATGACCTCAAATGCATCATACAAACAACAATGTGAAGCCATTTGTGTCAAAATTTAAAGCAGATGAAGTCATTTTTAAAAGCACCACTTTCATGGCCAATAAAGTCAATTGTTGTACATTAATGAACCTGCACCCAGTCTGTTTTAGGGATAAAAGTTAAAACATTATGACAGGAAAGATTTCACATCCCAACAGCAGCGTCCTCCTCATGTTGTACGTCCTCTCTGTATGAACTCATTTCACACAGCAGGAAGGTTATTATCTGTGCCAGTATCATGTGACCTGCTTCCCTTCGTGCTGTAGAGAAACTGGTTCAATATTTCCACGTCGGCTGTGTTACTTCATTCGGGTTGTTCCTGGTGTGGAGGGTTGACGGACAGCCGAGGAAACGCTTGTTGAAATGAGGCGAGATGCATATAATGCATCATTAACACAGGTCATGATGAGAGAGAGAGAGAGAGAGAGAGAGAGAGAGAGAGAGAGAGAGAGGTGATATCAGTCAGTGTTATCTTCTGATGTTGGTGTGAATCTGTGATTATAGAGAAGAAAACCTGTGAAATGATGTAACCTGGTTTCAAAATAGAGCCTAAACATTCTGTGCTTTGAGGATGAGAAAGAGAAAAGTCTCACCTGTGTGTGTGTGTGTGTGTGTGTGTGTGTGTGTGTGTGTCAGCCTGGTGGTCAGCAGGATCATCTGACCTCATCTCTGGCATGAACTCAGACCCTGCAGCTAACGGCAGATGTCCTTCTCCTCTTTCTCCTCCTCTCTGTCTCTTCTCCTCTTTCTCCTCCGTCCATCCCGGCTTCGCTGTCTTTTTCCTCCTCTCCGTCTCTCTCGTTCTGTCTTTGTCGCCGAGCTGATTTCCTCCTGCTTCCCTCAACGCCCTCTTTCAAATTTTACGTCTTCCATTGCGGCCTCATCCCTCCTTCTCTTTTTCTCTCCTTTTTCGCTGTCTCACTCGCCCGTCCAGCGTTTTCTGATCTGTCGCCTGAGTTCAGTTCATGTTGCAACAGATTCTGTGAGACTGATGCACTGAAGCTAAAAGTCTTTCCAGGATCAGTCCTGATACGAGGGACCTGAAGAACCAGCCGGTCGGAGTTAAACACGGATAGATTCAACACAGATATAATATATGATGCTGTTTTTCTGATGCCAGTGATTATTAGTGAAACCTGTATGAAACGACCACACACTCCTTCAGAATCTCTGCGACATGTGAACCCGTCCAAACGTGTCCTCGCTTGGCTCTCGCTCAACGACCTCATTGTTGCCGCGACTTGTTATCAGGCGGCCGAGAGCGGCTGATCTGTCCTGAGCCCGGTGCTGCGTTCAAGGACCTCTGATTAAATTAGCTTCCCAACGAGCTCAGTGTGCACACTTTAATTCCCCGACTTTCTGACTAATCTCATTAGCTTCATTCTGGCTCGACCCGTCCGCTCGACCTAAAGGGATTCCCCTCCGCGCGCACACACACACACACACACACACACTAATCGACAAACAGTGGACTAAAGGAGTTTTTTATTCAATTAGTCAAAAAGTGGGAGAGATGGACCTGCTGTGGATCGAATCAGACGAGTGGATTGTGTGTGTGTGTGTGTGTGTGTGTGTGTGTGTGTGTGTGCTCCTCTACATGTGAGATAATGGCTCTGATCTGTAACCTCGGGGTTGCTGAATGCTTCACTGTGACTCTGGTGTCACTTCAGCCTTTAATTTTCAGCTGAGTTAAACTGAAGAATTAAAGTCTCAGCAGGAATCTTGCAGATTCTCTCAGGAGACGCTGAAGCTGCTCGGCACTGAACACTGAGGCTGTGTGAAAAATCCTCTGCCAGACAAGAATGTTGAATTTAGAAATTGATCATCCAGTGAATCCAATTTTGGCTTAAAGAGATAATTTATAAACTCAGAGATTCAGATTGAATTATCTTGTTTTATGTGGCCGTTTACCGTTTGAGGACACGTATCAGGATCTTTGACTCTGACCTCAGACTGACTGGAAGCCGGTGCAGGGACGTTCCTGCAGGGACGCTCCTGCAGGGACGATGTGAACGGTTAAATCTCCGGCTGCAGCTTTCTTCTAACAGCCGCTGCTCTCGCCTCACGGCTGGCAGCCGTTTCCTCTGTGCTCACGCTGGACGCTGCCTCTGACGATCGGAGGTCAGGTCAGTCAGCGAAGCCACTCATCCAAATCTGTGAGGTGTCACACTGTCCCAGGTCAACGGATAATACACTTAAAGGTGTCCCTGTTGGTCCACGTCCCAGCGGGACGAGCACCGAGGTCAAGACAGCGAGGCCGGCTTAAAGAGGAGAGAAGTTGGCATGCAGCTGAAGCTTTTGGACGTCGGTGAAGATTTGTAGGTGTTGGCAGTTTTAGCCAAGCTGCATCTTTTGGACGTCAATAAAAAGCGGAGGTGAAGGGGTCACCGCTCAAAGGAAGCTCTGTTTTTCTTGTTTCCTCACCAGTTCCAGACGAGCTGTTTCCTTCGGGTGCCAGCAAAGATTCACACGGTCACTGTTTTAGTTTCAATCTGCAGACAGCATCAATGTTTTATGTAAAGAGGAGCTGGCAGCCCACACTATTTCTGTATTTATTTATTATTCAAGAAGAGCAGGGAAGGAATAAAAGAGGAGTGTCAAAGTGAAGCACAGGCCAGTTTTCACCCCGGGACACGAGCGGCGTCCTCCCCGGCCAAAATGTTGTTCTGTTGTCTTACTGTGCGCTTTGTTGACTCCTTCACTGTCGATACTTCCCTCTGAATTGTACTCGAGTCAAAAGTTGAAGAACTTTTCTATTGATTGAGGCTGAGAATTGACTGAGCCGCGGAGTCTCTGAGGTAGTCGGCTTTCATCTCAAAGATCCACAGCGAGGCTGATTAATAAGTGATGAGGCAGCCGACGACTGTGGCCAGGCCTTCTTATAGAGATAATCCATATCTGATATTATATTCACACACGCACACACACTCTTTGGCACGCTACTGTCTGCAGCACTGTTTGATGGTAGATAATTGAGACGTCAGCAGAAATGTGTGGCATCAGCCCCGTGATCGTACGCGTGCGTGTGCATCATCGTGCACGTTGTCGTACAGCACAACACACTGAAGCGAAATGTCTGGACCTCACAAACTTAACAGCTGCATTTGTTGGAAGTTTGAACGCTGAGAGTTGTTGCTTGTTTTGCCCGTGGTGAACTTTCAGGCTTCCACCGAGCCCAGAGTTCTTTGGACTTCGCTTGGACCCATGAACACAATGATGATAGTTGTGACAATGAGAATAATGTTGCTGATGATGAGGAGGAGGAGGAGAATAACAGTGATGATGAAGATGTGAGTGTGAACGATTGGCTCTGTTTTCTGAATGCTAAATGTCTCATTATGTGTCATAATTGGCAGCAGCTCTGTGTTCACATATGATTAATTACTTTAAATGAGGATTAGAAGTCTGCAATTACTCAGTGATAACACAAGGACCGAGTCCTGATTATAAGGGTTAATTATCATGACCCGCCACACTCTGCTGTGTGTGTGTGTGTGTGTGTGTGTGTGTGTGTGTTATAAACTGGGACTTTTCTTATTAGGGGTCTACACCCCCCTCTCTTCTTCAATGTCAATTAGGTGCCTGTTAATTCTTTGTAAATGTCATTTAGAAATGTCATATCTTAAAATAATCAAATGAGGACACTGAGGACTGAGCTCTGTCTCTCTGCTCCGTCCTTTTTTTGCTGTCATTAAATGAAAAACGCTCGGCTCAGGAATTATGAATGAATTCTAGTGTTTCTAGTTGCAACCAATGAACCAAACCTTGATGATTAAAGCATAAAAATCATTCAGTCTGAAGCTTTTCACATATTTCAGTCTTTTGGTTTTACTTTGGTTTTAGTGAGCGAGGTCTGGTTTTGTGCCAGTTTTCCGTTTTTAGCTGAAAAGCTGAAAAATGTTTCTAAAATCTTAAATGACAGTGATGTTACAAAAATGAAAACTCTGGATAATGAAATTAGAGCATTAAACAAAGACAAAGAATGATTCTGTTCGAACGACTCTCGCTCCCACGACGCTTCGACAGGACTTCTGACCGTGAACCTGATCACCTGCCTCAGTGTTGAACGTCGCTGAAGCTCTCGTGTCTGAAAGGGATCGAATCCCTGCAGGTTCAACATCTGCTGGAAGAAGTGAAACCAGGAGGGCGAAGGCCGTTTGCTCGTGTCCTGTAGTAACATCTGTCTTCGTCTGCTGAATATTGAGCCTTCAC
>JAFREQ010000020.1:1632500-1650000 GCA_025331565.1 Holacanthus passer | reverse complement strand
TCTCTCTGTCTCTCTCTCTCTCTCTCTCTCTCTCTCTCTGTTTCTCTCCCCACATGTTCATGTTTTCACAGCAGCTGCTGACAAACTGACACGATCCTGGGAATTTTCCTCGCATGGAAACCTACATTTTTTGTTTTATTTTGGAGCTCCCTGCAGGGCGAGGTCACTCTAGGAAAAAGAGCGAGCATGCCGTCCCTGTCAGTCTGTGCGGTAGCAGCTTTTTCCCAGGCACGGCCTCACTGACGTATTGGCAAGATTTAACACACACACACAAGAAATAACACATTGGGACAAACTGTGTGTGTGTGTGTGTGTGTGTGTGTGTGTGTTCAGGCACATGACTGCCGTGATGTTCTAACAGGTTATCTCTTCTTCACTGGAGAATATCTTTTCTAATCTTTTCTAATCCTCTCGCTTCGGCCGTCTTATGTCATTCTCTCGTACTCGGATGCTTCCTGTCTGTGTCGAGGTTCGTCCACGTGTTTCAGCCTCGTCTGAACTTCCAGTGCTTCGCTGTTACAGTATCAGAGGTTCGTCGTCTCCCGTCTGTGCTCCGGCTTTCAGAGCAGCAGGTACGTAGATATGTGAATAAACAGAACAGTAAACACAGTAGATGAAGAAAGTGGAAATTTAACAGGAAGTGAGACGTCATCCTCGATTAACATTTGCAAGAAGCAGAACTTTTTTTCCATTTCTGGTCGTTTCATTTTCAGAGGATCTTTTCTGAAAGCGGCTCCAAACTGAGGATTAAAGTGAAAAACTGAGCCAAAGACGAGAAGATTCATCTTCATCACAGACAGTGTTTGTTCACACCTGCACTTGTGCTTCTGAATATCCTGAGCTGAAATGAGCTGACACTCTCCGACCCGTCCCGATCGGATTCTCTGAGCTCTGCGCTGTAATTCACTCGGCTCCATCTGCAAATGTTCTGGCAGGCTTTTCTCCGCCTCGGCCGCAAGTGCGTTTGTAAAAAGTTTAAAACTGAGTTTCTCTTTTTCACTTGAACTTGTTGGAGTTTGCGCTGCAGCCTCCAGGATGGAGCTTTCTCCCGTTTTGTCCTCGACCTCTGAGCTGTGAGCTGCCTGGCGTCAGGACACGAGCCGGGTGACATGCAGCCGGCAGCAGCAGGTTCTGTGTGGAAGCTCGGACCCAGATTAACGCTGATTGCAACCAGAAGGGCCGGAATGAATTTACAGCCTCCATTCGTTTGCAGGCCTGAGAAAGTTGTGACAGTCTGGATCTCGGCCACTTGGCGCTTTGTTGCGTGATCTGAATGTGATGACGTTTGGAGAATGAGCGGCTTCGTTCCACAACAATACGACAACATGTCTCCAGACGCTGAGGAGCTAAAGGACAAGTCGTTTATTTCACTTTCTGTGAAGGTGCAGCTCTTCACATGTCATCAGCAGAAATATAGTTGATGAGTTTATGGTGCGACTGATGTATGTTCTGTTCATCTTCAGCCATGTCGGTCATGAGTCGCTCCAACACTCACTGACCTGCAGACTAAAACACATCCTCAACTATTCTAGAACAACATTTATATTTGGCTGCTACTGTTTTCACGTAAATCAATTTTATTCATAACTATGCGAATGACTAAACAAAGTGACGTGTGCAGACATTCAGAGGATAAACTACACGGTACATCGGAGAACTACTTGACGATGTGCTATTAAGTGAACAAAATCATTTTCATTATTCATTATCGCTCCAACTGTGTGTGAATGTCGTCTTTGTGAGCGTTGGCAGCGCTGCGGTTTGGGTCGAGACCAAACGGAGGAACCGGTTCAAACCCTCCTCGCTCGGGCCGACGGGCAGAAAAGATCCTTTCAGAGACGCAGTATTGTGGATGTGGAGCTCATTGAGGCTGCCCTCTGGCTGACACCCACACACCAGCAGGTCCTCTTTCATCCCGCCACCATGAATATGCAAGATTCCTATTATTTATGGGGTGGGATCGTTTGTGAACCTGATTCTTTTCTTTTACTGATTCATTTCTTCTTTCAATTTTTTGCTCTCTCTCTCTTGAAAGAAGAAATCTGCCAATATTCCCACTCTCTCTCTCTCTCTCACACACACACACACACACACACCAGTATCCCCAGTTCTGCACCAGCTGGTTTCACCATAAATTCTGATATAACAGGCAGGATTCAAAGAACAGCCAGGTCTCAAATTATAATGTGGAATGAACTGTTAAAAGTCCTAAATAAAGAACTTTGAGTTTTGGCAGAATTACCTGCAGCAACCAATGATTTTCATTATCAATCGATTCATCTTTGAAAAAATGCCTATCACAACTTTCCAAAGCTCCAATCAGGTCAATCATATCACTTGTTTTGTCCAATCAACAGTCCAAAACCCAAAGATATGAAGCTTAATGTCACAGCAGACTAACAGCAAAATTGTTGCTAATACATGTTCTGATGATCGACTGATTGATTGATTGATTGATTAATTGACTCATAGTTTCAATGGTTCTGCTGGCTGTTTATGAAGGTATTTTCCAGAATCAGCTGACAGATTGAAAAGCGCCTTCACACAGTGAAATGAACATTAGCACATGTTAAACACACACACACACACACACACGGTGCCACAGGCCTCTCAGGCTGAAGTTTATTTAAATACCGTGTGAAATCCTTTTCCTCACTCGCCAGAATCTTCACACTGTTCATATTTTCTGACCCAAATACATAAAGCAGTTACGAGGCGTTAATCTCTCGCTCCGTCATTAGCTCGTAAAATAACTCTGCATAATAATAAAGTGCTCAGAGGCCTCGGTCACAGCCGAGGGTTTAATTGAAACAGACACGACACGAAGAAACATCAGTGAGAGAAAACAAAAAGTGATCATCCGGGACAGTTTTCAGGGTTTTGAAGTTTTCAAAATGCATCGTCATGACTCTTCTGAGGATTTTTTGTCTGAAGGTTTTGTTTTCAGTCGTGATGTTTTTCCAGTCACGATGATGAATTTTAGGTCGGAACAAGTGATTCGATTTTAGTGTGAATCCTAAAATTTTTGAAGAATTTCTTAATACTTTTCTCATGACGCTCAGATCTTCCCTCATTATCATCACGTTTTCCTCCGTCAGCGGTCGAATGATCGTCTGGATCCAGGATTCAAACAGAAACTGAGCAGCCGAAGCAGCTCGATGCAGATTAACCAAAATATAGAAATATAGGTTAAAAAACTGGGCCAACGTGTCGCCTAGAGCTCAAAGCAGGATGGAAGCCACCTCAAAACATGTCTGCCTCAAAATGGAAATAAGAAAATGAAAAACAATTGATGAAATGCTGAATGCTGTTTCACTCTGTCAACAGATTTTATGACAGAATTAAGATTCTCTCTTCTCCATCTGTTCATGTATAAATCTTTGTGGTGTTCGGACACGCGGACTAGAATCCTAAATAATTTATTGTCATGTAAAAATGTTCTCGTGTCAGAGAACATACAAAGATCCACCGAGCTGCCAACATGACGTGTTCAATACAAACAGAACGATGTGACACGGACGTGAGAGTCAAAGAGCTCGAGCTTCAGCCGGGACTCAAAGGTTTCAGGTCCTTCACCATGAATATTGTACTGTGAGACGAAGGTGATGAAGTTTCACTGAGTGAGGAAGTGTGTAAGAAAACATGTCCAGGAGCAACACACACACACACACACACACACACACAGGCAGGCAGCAGAGTGACGAACTGAAGCACGCAAACGGTCGGAGATGTGCCACCTTCTATCTCTGAAACATGTTTGGTTGTCACACAGTCCCTCTGAGCACACACACACACATACACACACACACACACACACACACACACACACACACACACACACATACACACACTGATGCACACTGTGGACTCTGGTAGTGTTGTTGCGTGACAGAGCCTGACATGTTTCAGCTCTCTCGCTAGAGTAGTTCACTCACTCCAGGAAAATGTGTGTGTGTGTGTGTGTGTGTGTGTGTGTGTGTGTGAAACAGTGAGTAAAAGACCAGCTTGGTGTTGGTTATGCATCATAGATCCAATGCTCCCCAGAGAGGAGGAGTCCTCACTCCCTCACCTTCTTCTCTCTTAACTTCTCCTCTCTCTTTTCTCACACTCTCTCCTTCCCATCACCCCTCCTTCTTTCTCTCCTCCTTTCCTCTTTTCGCCTCCTCTCCTCCCTTCTTCTATATTTATGTTCTTTCAGTTCACCTCTCTCTTCTCGTCTCTCCTGTCTTCTTCCATCTCCTGCCCTTTTATTTCATCTCTCCTCTCAACTCCTCCCATCTTCTCTTCTACTCATGTTTCCTTTCTTTAACTTGTTCTTCTTCTCTCCTCCTCCTTCTGGTTCTCTCCTTCCATTTCCTCTTCTCCTCCTCGTCTCTCCTGTCTTCCTTTCCTCCATTCCTCATCCGTCCTCTCCTCCTCCCTCCATCTCTCGTGATGGATGGCCCTCGGGGGCCCTGGTGGTTTTGACAGCTCAGAGATCTCTCAGTGGCCCACAGGAGCCTCACAGGAGTGTTTGAGAAAGACAGGGACACGGAAACTGTGTGTGTGTGTGTGTGCGTGTGTGAGTGTGCGTGTGTGTGTGTGTGTGTGTGTGTGTGTGTGTGCGTAAAGCTGAAAGCTTATTGAAAAAAGACGTCTTGAGAGCACTTCAGCACATGTGTTTTTCTTCTCTGGAGTTTTCTCTCCAGCAGAGAGTGAGGTTGATATAACGTGTGTGTGTGTGTGTGTGTGTGTGTGTGTGTCTGAAGAGCAGCACACACACACACACACACAGGGGGTGGGATTGCGTGCCCTCTCCCTCTCCTCTCCTCTCCCGTCTCCCTCTCACGCTACCTCTCCCCGTCGTCCTCCTCTCGCTGTGTCAGGTGGAGGCAGTGGCGAGCGGAGGGATGGCTCTTGACATCGCTCTTTGCGTGACACAGGATGTAGATTGATCGGCTGCGCCTGCGTGCACCGCGGCGAAAACAGCGAGTAAACAGCCAGACGAGAGGACGAGTAGATGAATCCGAGCAGAACGTTCTCAGAGAAGCTCCCGCTTTCTTCTTCTTCTCCACTTTAACTGCAGAAGTCAAACTTTTCAGTTTGACGACATCTGTGAAATCAGGCTGCAGCAGAAATCTCCTCCATCAGAAAATATATTTGAGCAGCACTTTATTGGCTTTTGATGACCATGAAACCAGAATCAGCTCCCAGCTGAATCTCAGATGACAAAATTTATGTCCAAACAGAAAAAAGGAACAATGCAAAATTCTTCACCTCTTCACATTGTGTTTCTTACCAAGCAGCCGCTCATGAAGGTCTTTCAAGCAGCGACGATAAGGTTTTTTGTTTTATGCCTCTTCACAAAAGTAAAAGACAGACTTGGGTTCACTGAGCCTTGGTAAAACAGCAAGAAGACGCTGATGATTCCTCCGTATCCAACAGCTGAAACTTGGATTTGTCGTCTCTTGAAGCATCATATAATCTTGTGTTGCCATTGAATGAACTTGGATTTCAGTGGCCGAAGCCTGAACACAGCTTTCAAAGTTGCTTTTTTCAATTATCTGAAATTACGTCTTTGGTGCTCAGAAGCGAGGATTTGATTTTACCTGCTTGGTTTCGTGCAGACGTCTTGCACATCGAGCCTCCAGCTGCTCCTGAGGGTCCCGGTTATAATCTGGTGCAACATATGGAAAAGTCAGACATCTGCCCGGTGCAACGTTTTCCTGTATCAGGACGTCTTGTACTTTATTTGTTGTCACATTTACTTCAGATATTTGTCGGCTGATAAAATCAACACGTACCGTTCACATTCAGTTTGTGTTTTCTGCTCTGTTGTGTGTTTCACTACATTGTGGTTCACAAACACTGAGTTAAATGCAGCAGAGAATAAAGCTGGTTTTCTTCATCTCTGGTGAAAACGTCTGGCCGACAGAAACGCTTCAGACCACTGACCTAGTTTCATCAGTCAGTCAGGGTCAGTCTCATTTAGTTTTGCTTTAGTTTGGTTAATTGAAAACTTTCTCAAAGGTTTATAAAACACAACTTATGTTTGCCAGGACTTATTTCCGCCGATGTCCTTGAGGTTTTCAGTCCATCAACCTTTATCAAGACGGAGATACATTCCAAAGTTTTGGGAACTCAACAATCAATATTTTCTTTTCAGTGAGGAAAAAAAGGTAAAAAGAATCATTCGTGCACAAAAGATCTAATTTGAAAAGACATCAGTTGTTTGACAAGGTGCAAACATCAGTGGATGAAAAAGTAAACCACGATCCACCTTCTGTTTGAGTCCTGTCGTCTGTCTGTGCTGCACTGTGACAGACGTATGTACCGTCCTGTCTGTGTTTGCTAAATGCACACGAGGCGTTCGCTGCACACAGCTCCCTCTCTGGGGAATAGAGACTGAGAGTGGGAATTTTCCACTTTTACAACACCTCCTCTCCCTCTTTGTCTCTTGTACACACAGATACCTCCCACAGGTTTAATGCATTGCCACACACACATACAATTACTTGAATTAATAAACCTCTCTGTGCCTCTCACTTTGTGGACTTGTGTTCTCTCTGAATCTCTCCGCTCTAATGCACTTTAACCTAAGCTCGGTTTCATAACGTCGCCTAAGCTCCCGCCGCGCTGCACACACCCCGGCTTTTACGTGCACTTTCATGCACTTTACATTACTAAAAGCATTGGCTAAATAGGATTCGGCGTGTCTGTCGTGTTTTCTGCCCCTATAAGCTCGGCAGGCTTTCGGCTGTGTCAGCTGTCTGTCGTCGTATGGAGACATTATATGCGGCGTGTTGTGAGTGTGTGAGAGTGAGCGGCAGAGATCAGCGTGGGTCACTGGGTATGGCTTAGCGCTGCTGTGTGGGTTTAGATGCAGCACGGGGCTGCAGGGATGTCATGCTAAGCTGATTAAATGTTCACACTCGGGGTCAAGTCAAGCAGCCACTCAGCGTCCCCAGCTGAACTGCAGCCAGCACTTCAAGCTTTCTGCGGAGAGCACGAGAGCAGCCGGCGAGCCGGGGAAGGGGGAATCTTGAAGTGTCTTAGGAAGGTGTTGAGCTGCCAGAGGCCTCCAGATCAGCTTCAGTACCTTTACATACTGTGGATTCTCCAGGTCTCAGAAACTCTGCTGGAACGATGGACATGGTTCCTAAAGATATCCCAACATAATCAAACACTGAATGAAAACATGAGTTTGTTCCCAAGAAAACTCCACAGGACGTCTTCAACTCATTGGGCTGTACGATTGCACCGAAAGCAGTGGAAGTGAAATGTTACAACTCACCCCATTGGTGGAGTTGATTGTAACACACACAGGGTTAAATCTGTCTGTTTCTCAGTCTGTTTGCAGACAGTTAATTCAACATAATTCTATCTATACTGTATTGGTGGATCCTTTTTGTGGATTGATCTGTGATAGATAGATATCCTCACATCCACCCATCCCTCATCCAACCACCCATCTGTCATGGATGGAAAGATCAATACATAGATGGACAGCTACATATTAAAGATGACGTATTCTACATCCACATAAAAACATATATGAATATTGACCAGAGACTGTGTCAACAACACTGACACGTTTATTTTTGTCCACAAAAGGTCAGCAGCAACATTTTCATTATTAATCTGAAAACTGTTTCAAAGTTCACACATCACACAGGATGTAGTGAGAAAGGCTTTAATCTACGGATCATATCGACTGATCGAACATAAACAGGTCGGCGCAGTCGTACCTGGCTCAGGATAGTTTGAGTTCCCTGAAACGAGATGGGATCGTTGTGCACTGTGGGTGGATGTTGCTTAGCTAACACTTGCACACAAGACGGTTATTAAGATAATACGAGGTTGTATTTGGTGACTTACACACTCGGCACAGTCATCACAAAACAAGGCATGACAAAGAAATTTACGTACCACAGCTGAAAACACTCTTTTTTTCATAGATCTTCACAAAAACATGTCCAAACTCTCTAAAAATGGCGACGTGATAAACGGAGCAGAGACGCTCCTGCTCGACTCTGTACCTCATCTTTAACCCAGTGTTCTGTGTGTCCTGTGTGTGATTTCATTCATGCAGCTGATAATCCTGAACTGAAATTACTGGAAAATACCTCCTTGTTCTTAAATTTGCAAAGACGACAATGAAATACATCAAAGTTCAATTTCACTGGAAATGAGTAACCGTGGATGTTTTATCAGGACAGATGATAACAGCTAAGCTCTATTTTTTCAAATCATGTTTTGATTAATGAATGAATCATTTAGTTTATATAAAAAAGATCAATACCCAACAAAAAAAAAACCTGACCCCCAACATGTGATATTTCTTCTTTGATCTGATTAGCAGCCAGAAATAATCCGGGCTGTTGCGACGAAACACCTAAATGAAAATGTATCGTTCATAAAAGCTATCAGAGTTTGGATTAATCAGATTAATTTGCTGTGGATCAGCTCATCGATCAGCTCCACTCAGGGTTTTTATCCCACACATCATCACCGTCTTTAGACGTACGAACCGCTCATGTGTGAAATAATGCCCACTTCCATGACAAAGATGGTGGGTTTTAATGGCAGCCATCTGTGGCAAAGCAGATTACTGTGATGAAGCAGGAAGTGTGTTCGCTGTACATCCTAATTCTGCCGGTCAGTGGAGCTCGCCGCAGATCAGCAGATGAAAGTGCTGCTGGGTTTATTTCTGAGAAGGTGAAGTCGGGACGTGACGCACGGCTGCGAGAGTCTGTGACACAGTTTGCATCTGTTTGAGAAAACCGTCTTCAGATTAAACCGAGAGTGTGTGTGACCTAAAAGCTGTTTGATTGATTTCTGGCAAACAACACGTGATGCTTCAAGTGTAGTCAAACTGGTTTTTGCATTTTGATTTCCATACTTAAAATTTCATCTAAATAGAAGTGACTAACTTATTCTTGCACTCACTTTTAAACAGGCAGAATATGTTGTTGGCCGTGCTCTCGAGAAAACACTACGGTTCAGCTTTGGTTCGGGCACAAAATCGCCTCGGTTGTGTTTCGGAAAGATCACGGTTTCATGGTTTGGGTTAAAATGACTATTTCTGAAAGGTTAGAGGAAGGTTTTCGTCACGGTTGTAACAAACAGTGGGTTCAGGCTGTGGAACGATGGTCACGCTTTAAAAAGACAACTGGAAACAAGCAGCGGTCTCCTGTGTTAAAGTTCACCCCAACCTACATGGACTTTGTTGACCTGCCGTCATGTCGTCTCACTTCCTCCTTCTCCACATGTTGTTTTAGGGCACTAGCTTAAATGACTGACAGTGTCCCTCTTCCTGGGAGGACAGTCTGCGTTTGGACTGACTAGACATGAGGACGGCGGTTCGGCCAAGTTATTAAGATTGGCACCTTGGCCGGGTGTTCGTGCCGACTCTCTGCCCCTTCTCAAATTGGGCACAAGCTCAAATTCATGATCATCATGATTAGAGCAAACCTGGCGAAGAGGTCTGTCTGCCAACCACAGTCACCCACCAAAACATTTCCCAGCATGCATTTGCATTTATGATAAGAGGTGGTTCCTTCCAAAATAAGCACCAGAATTGCACCGTCTGATCAGCAGAAACACGACTCCACCCGCCTCAGTGCAGGTGGCCTGCTGGAGGCGAGTTGATCTAACAGGTGCAAAGTGCCAAAGAAAATACACTGTCGCTGAACGAGGGTTTGATCGTTCTGCCGCCGACACAGAGACGTCCTGGCCGTTAGCAAATATGTGTCGTAGATCCTTCAAGCCTAAATCAACACATTTGTGCTTTTCAATTGATCCACATATTCTTCTTCGCTTTCATTAAACTTGAGGTACTATATATATATAATTTACTCTGAACTTTGTGGGATTCAAATTCTTACCTTTCTGTCACTAAGCAGCTGAGCTTCGAACCCTCTATGAGCTGTGTCAGCTCTCATGTGGATGATAATTATACATGATATGTATTTCTTGAACCAGTATATTAGTGTATTACCAGTGACACAGAACCAGTTATGAAATTGATTATGATTTACTATTTATTTGTACCTTTATGTGATTCAAAGGAATAGTTTAACTGTAGCTTAACTGTAACTTCGTGACCTGTTAGATTTATTCTTTACCTGTCAACGCCCTCTAATCAGACTAAATACCTTTTGAGCTTTGCCAAACCACAATGAGACAAGAAGCATTTTTGGCTTCACCAGACTGACAGGGCAGCGACCGACCGGCAGAACAAGGTCACCAAAAGCTCTGAGATGTGAGATCCTTCATCGCGCTCGTGTGGAACGCGGAACCAGACGGACCGGTTTTACGTTAATGTGATGAAGGCTCGGAGCAGCGATGGCTGAACGTGTGAGTGACGGCTGTTTAGAGGCGGCAGGCGAGTCTCAGCTTTTACAGGATTAAAGTTTATTGATGGTTTTTCATCACAACTCATCGATCCATTTTCTCATCTCCTCGTTCCATCATAACCAGCAGCTTGTGACTGGTGTGTGTGTGTGTATGTGTGTTTGTGTGTGTAAACTGTGCAGCGTTCATCCACCATCTTAGCACAGTGCTGCTGATTCTCTGCTGTCTCCTTCCTTATAACCTGAACTACATCATTGTCGTGCTCAAGAAAATCTAACTGTTCACAAATTTAGATTCATGGGCAAAATCTATCGTACAGGTTTGAGAGAAAATGACTCCTGTAGACGATGTAAATGATTTTCTCTGTCCTGCTCATCAAAGTCATGAATGTTTGGTTTATTTATGAAGAAGCGTTCATGAAGCAAGTGAGAGAAGACAGAGTTCAATCAAACTAAACCCATTTTTGTTTTTATTCACTCTGAAGCATCTGAAGCTGGATCCAGGTGACGGTTTCAAAACTGAATATGAGGTTTTGGATCTGGGTGATCCGATTGTCAGCTATCCTTCCTTTCCTTCCTTCCTTCGAACTTTCTTTCCTTGCTTAAATCTTCCTTTCGTCTCCTTCAAGTTTTACTTTTTAAACTGTCCTTTGCAGCCACACGACAGCTGAAGTCTCCCTGATCTGAGTTCAGATCACGATCTCAGACAGTTTAGTTCGGACTCATTCAGGCTTTTTTTGTTCCTCTTTACAGATAATTTGCTGCGTACGTGTTCGGTGCGGGACGAGACAGACGGGTAATGACTCTCTCTAATAGGGCTTAGTTCAGCTGTCCGCATAATGCCGTCTGGCCTTTGTCTAATCTGAGCTCCGCTGTCTGACTCGACACACTCGGACCCGTCGACAAGGGGTTAACCCACAAAGGGAAGGAGGGGGGAGAAGGAAAGGAGATGTCACGACAATAGAGAGACAAGTAAAGGGTCGTGGCCGTCATCCAGACAGACAGATAGCATCATGGTGGAGATGAGTGATCTGGATGAAGAGGCTGCGGTTAATGACTGTTCAGCATTGACCCTGAGCGGAGGTAATGATGCTCCCATACACGAGCAGCAAATTAGCTGTGGAAGGAAGGACAGAAGAGGAGGAGGTATGAAAAGAGAGAGAAGAGAGGAAACTAATAGCAGGGTCAAGACAAATATACAGAAGAGAGAAGAGTGACGACGACGTTGAACTTTAACCCTGTGGAGGTAATGATGCCGCTCGTCAGGCCTCGGGCACAAATTAGGAGAGGAAACGAAAGAACAGGAAAGAAGAGAGGAGGAAAGGAAACGAGAGGACAAATAGAATGAGAGGAAAGAGGGAAGGAGAAACAAAAAGGGAAAGATAGAAAAACAAATGAGAAGAAAAAGAAAACAGAAGAGGAAAGGAGGAGAATGAGATGAGAAGGATGGAGGAAAAAACAAAAAGAAAAGGAAATAAGGAATGGAATTAGAGGAAAGGATAGATTAGGAGACAAGTTAAAAAAATGAAATGAAAATAAAGGAAGTGAGACAAGTGGAAAAAAGAAATGAAGGAGAGGAAACAAAAAGATAGGAAAGGACGTGTGGAGAAGGAAAGAAAAGAGAATGGGGAAGACAAGGAAAGAGGAGAGACGGGGAGGGATGGTAAGGAAAGGAAACGAGAAGGAAAGATGAGTAAAAAGAGTGGAAATGGCAGGAAAGAAGACGAGGGGGAAGGACACAACACAAAGGGAAATGAAAGCTGAAGAAAAAGAATATAATAAATGAACTTGTCTTCCAGGCTGAGGGAAGCTTCTTGTTTGGTGCTGTGACCTTTGACCCCTGTGACAAAGCTAACCAAAGACAGAGAGAGAAAAAAGATGAGGGGATGAAATGGAAAAAAAGGAGATGTAGGAATGAGCGAGCGCGTCGGCCGCGATGATGAGGTTGAACTGTAACCTCTGCGAAGGTAACGAGGCCTCGGCTAACGGATTAGCCGCAGAGCTAACTAGCGGAGCGCGAGCCACGGGGGAGACATCTGCTCTGAAGACATGAACCTGATGTATGTGGAGAGGCGGAGCCGGGCTGGGGGTGCTCAGATTGATGGAGCCTTATCTCCGTCGCATCGCGCCGCCGTCCCCACCCGGACGGTCAAGGCCTCGTCCTAATGATGATGCTCATGTTCGTGTGTTTGGCAGATGAGACGCTCATTGTGTTTCCTGAAAAATTACACGCAGCGCAGGAGGATTTTCCTCCAGAAATCAATGTCTCATTTACATCAGAGCTGCGTTCAGCACCAGCATTAATGTTTTCACGTGGTTTTCAAATTGCTTCTTTGGAATATTTGACTCTTTCCTGCATAAAAACATGATTTTTCTAAATAGATAATAAATAAATAGATTTTACTTCAGAGCCCAGAACTGAAGGTATTTAAAATTACTTAAGGTCTTTAATACTGTTTTCTTAATTCATAATTCTGTCATGTTTATTAGATTGTGTGGTAAAATGTTATATAACAGCATTTGTCTGGCTTCAAACCACTGACCTGAGGTTATTACAGAGTTAATGGCAGCTGAAGAAAATATTTTTGCATGAAGCTAATTCAGCATTTTTGTTTTGGTCGTCTGACGCTGTGAACACCCGCCTCATCACTGAGCCTAGATCTGTTACTGTTTTGGCTGCATTGAAAATCTGCTGAATTAGTTATTAATACTACTTCCTGTTTGCAGTGAAGAACATTTTAAAATGCGATGATTCTCAGTCAAGTTCTGCAGCTCCAGTATAAGCAGAATATTATTCATGAATCTATGGATGATTGTTCGTGATGGACGTCAGAGATAATAATATCCTCAGAGTTATGAGTCAGAGAAGAACTATTTTAGACACAAATTGCATCAATCAGGCGCCAACACTTCGTAGCACATTAATGATCTGTGGGTCACTGCCGACTGTGCTGGTGAACTAAACTAACGTCCCCTCTGTCTCACCTGTCTCACCTCTGTCCCTTCACACCTCACAGTTTTAAAACCTCTGCTCTTGGACGTTCGTTGGAACGCTGAGTCTTCGCTCGCTGCTCCACCTGCTCAACTTCTGTTCGCTCTGCTGTGGTGATGAACAAAACCCGTATTGAACAACCTGCATAGATGCAGAATTTTCACAGAAATGGCTGCAGCTGAAAGTCAGTCCAGCTATTAGACCACAACGACGGCGTTTCAGTGACGTTTGCAGGACGTTTCATTAAATAGTCTTTAATACACAAACTTAAAATCCCACAGGTAAAAGCAGATTTTGGAACAAACTGGAAATACCAGGATCCCATTTCCCGTCACTCAACCCTAATGTGTCTGCAGAGTTTATGTGTAAGATAAGTTGGTTCTTAACATTAACTTGTTAACATGGTTGTTAATTACAGATTTAACAAGGAGAAAGAAGCAGCGAGACACTGATGAAAATCTGCCGCTGTATGAAACAGAGGACCTACTTTCTTACTTTGGCACAAATGTGACTTCATACAAACATGTTTTATCTTCCTCCATTAAGGAGCCTCATGCTGAGTCTGATGTTGTTGTAAAACCTTTCAAGGACAAACTGGTGTTTTAGGGGATGAGGTGTGTGTGTGTGTGTGTGTGTGTGTGTGTGTGTGTGTGTGTGTGTGTTGGAAACGACGAACCCGTTCTGTCACTTGCAGTCATTCAGACGTCTCTGATTATAAAGTGCTTTGCAGTGTCGTCCTCCAGGATTCCTCTGCTGCAGTTTCTGTTCCTACACCTGCAGCTATTTAGAGAAAAGAATCTGTTTTTGTTTCAGTGGCCAAACACAGTTAACAGTTTAGTTTCGCAACATCAACAGTGAAGTAATTGTTAGCACTGTAAATTCCCTTATGAAAGCCAATTATTTCCAGTTTGTTTCTGAGAAGTCATGTTGTTTCTGTCGGCCTGATGTGGGTCACGGCTGTAAATGATGCTTCAGCAGCGTTTGAGCTGGAGGAGAAGCGTGTCAGTCATTACCTTCAGTTCCCTGTTCGTGGTGCTCATGACTTTAAGCTCAGTGATGGGAGGTTCGAGTGTCAGCTGAGGTTGGAGACACGCTGGCATCTGTGGTGTCGGTCGGTTCGTCCACCACGTTGGTCCAGACTGAAGTGTCTCTACATTTATTGGATGCGTTGCCATGAAATGTGCTTCAGACATTCATTGTCCCCAGAGGATGAATCAGGTTCATCTTCTGTTCTGATGAATCAACCGGGACAGTTTCACGTCCGTCTGATCCTCAAAGTGCTCAAACTGTTTTACATTAACAGATCTTTCACATCTCTGGACTCATGAATGAACTCCTTCACATTTCTGTTTTAGCTTTAAATTTGTGGGGAAAAAATTAACAAATGCATGATATTTTTGGTGGAAACAGGAAATTGATTTTATCCCAGCTCTCCTGTACGTTGGTTTCCTCCTTGTCTTCGACTCATTACATAAAGACCTGCGATCTTTCGGATCCTCTAAACCAGCCTTTATTTACACTAAAATGCTGCTTTCAGTTTGTATTGAGCATCTTGACTGGGGACAATAGAAGAATCCAGAACCTCCTCCTCCACCTCGGTCTGTCCCTCCCTCCACCCTTTTCTTCCTCTAATAGGATTTCCATCCATTAGATCTTTTATCGTGACCTCCATGCATGTTAAGGAGGCCGAGATGAGCTGAGGTGTATTGATGCGGGCAGGTGATAGGGAATCAATAGGCCTATAAAATGGACAATCAGGCAGCGAGGCGGTCGGCTATAAGCCCCGACTGACTGCCGGGGTCCTGAGGGGGAATATTAGCTCTGTCTGTGTGTCCGTCTCACCCGAGAGCCTCTAATTAAAATGTACAGCCTGTCTCCTTCTCGTTATGTCTGTCTTCTGATTAAAATGTAAACCTGTGTGGCTGCGAGCTGAGATCATTTCAGGCCGAGTGGCGGGTCGGTCAGAGAGGCCGCGCTAAGACAATTTCAGCCCAGCAAGAAAATTAAAAGAGAAAATTCATCATTATTAGGCTTCTTTAATAAATTAGTTTGTGTAATACATTATTTTTTCTACTCTGCCCCTTTAGATAATAAGGTCATAATTAAAGAAAAGAAGGAAAGAAAAAGCAGTTTTATGTTGAAATTGTAAAATAAAATATTCCAAATCTATTTACAAATGGAAAGTGAAAGTGAAAAAAGCAAATAACTTTCATGCAGCTACATCTTCTCATCTCTATTTTTTCTGATTGAAATGATTTGATATTTAATCCCCCAAAATGATGCTGATCTGAAAAAGAAGGAATCAAAGAAACTGCCAAAGAATGAAACTTAAAATATAAACCGTAAATACACATGAAGCACAAAAGCAAGGACGATAAAATCTTCAGGATTATTTCACAAACGATCAGAGCGAAACATCCGACTGACAGAAACTGACCAGGTGTCAGTGTCACAGATTTCAGATTCGATTCATATTGTCATCAAAGTGTTGGACCATATCTGAATTTACACTCAGAGCTTTGAGGTTTTAAAGTTGGACACAACATTTTCTCACCCACTGAAAAAATGGACTCACGCGCACAGATACAGTCTCAGCTCTCACGTGACCTTTGACCTCTCAGACAAAGGTCCGGTCACGCTGACGTCTCCTGTGATGGAGAAACTCCACCTCCTGCACTGTGTCACACTGACTCATCCAATCTGGGCCGTCACATGTACACACACACACACACACACACACACTCGTAAAGGAACATATGTGCACGTTTGTGACACATTCACCTACACATGCAGGGACTTTAAATGAAATGTGCCTGTGTGTGTGTGTGTGTACATGTGTGCATGTGCTGACTCAGCTGCTTTTACCCTGCGATGTAAAAAATGCTCTTCTGTCTGCAGCTCGTCCTCTTTCTGTTCATTTGCATCACTCCTGCACTTTTCCAAGAGAAACACGCTTGGATGCAAACGTGGTCGTAGCTTTTGACAATCAGGATCCTTTTGCTCCTTCGGTCCCTAAAAACACTTCAAATGAAACAGTCTGAGAAGGAAAGATCCCTTTTTGAATCCGTTGGTCAAAAGTCACCAAACTCTGGACAAAACTTCATCTCACATCACAAACGAGAGGTTGGTAACCAGAAAACTAAAACTCAATCAACATATTTATGAACCTCACAGAGTCTCATACTTCAGGACTTTTTAATTTCTCGTCTTCTGTTCAGACTCTTTGTTGCATTTCTTTTATCCTTTCATCATCTCATTCATGAATGAATATAAATGCTTCTATTTTCTGGATTTTCTGGATCCACCTGCCTCCTCCTGATTCCTGCAGACTCTCCTCTGCACAGCCTTTTCCCTCACATTCCTCCTTTTCTTTCCATTTCCCCTCCGTGCTCCAAAATCAAAATTGCTTTTGTTATTGAGGGCACGATTGTGTAACTCTAATCTGTGTAATCGAATTGCAACGCTCGACGTAAGCATCTGCGGCCCACGGAGCGCTCCGAGTGCGTTCGCTCGCGTGCAGAGTCAAGTTTTTCAGATTTACATTATTGACCTTGTGTCTCAGGGTGAGAGACATGAGGGAAATTACAGAAGCTGTTACAGTCAGAATGGGCTTGTCCATCAGCGCAGCCGAGTGTGGAAATCACTGCTCACAGGTTGACAGACAGACAGACAGACAGACAGGCAGACAGACGGACAGGCAGGCAGGCAGACAGACAGACAGACAGACAGACAGACAGACTTTCAAACTCACTATTTACAAGTGAACCAGGGTCAAAATCCAAAATCTGTGCAGACAATATATTTGCTTCCATCACTTTAGTAATTTCATATTAACTTATTGACTTTGGTCTTTGTGCATCTTTTTCAAGTTCATTGCTGAAATCAGAGAAAATGGTGAAATCACTCAAAAGAAGTCAAGAAACACGAGCAGCCCGACAACAAACCAACTCTTTATCCAGATGATCTAAGTCACTTTATTGGGATGTAAAACTGAAGGTGAATGCAGCTGCAGAATCAGGTGAATGCAGAGTTACAGTAAGTACAGCAGGTTAAAGTTAAAGTCGGTCTGATAAATGGACGTTTTTGTGTTTTGGGGGAGTTCATTTTGGTTCAAAGACAGAAATTCACATATGCACTTCAGAGGAAACACTGTTTTCAACCACCTGCATTTTTC